>CAXITT010000029.1:1167383-1295502 GCA_964033795.1 Lymnaea stagnalis
GGGGCTCATTGATGCGTCTGCCTTTCTCACCTACGGCATACTTTTATTTTTCGTGGTTTTTTTTTCCTCCCCTGCATCTAGGTTGGTATTTTACACAACTTTAGGCACGAATTCATATCGGAGGCCCCCTGCAACCGTAGGGTTCCCAGGGCCTAGACGACTTTTCTTGTCATACTTTGGCATTTACCACTAGACGTGCCTAGGCATAATTAGGCATTGCCCACGAGACGTGTCTAGGCACATTTAGGCATTGCTCAGAACTCTGCCATATTCTCGAAATTTTAAAAAAAAATTAACGTAGGATCCAATAGTTACTTTCTGCTATATTCAACAAAGTCTGATAAGCAAATTCGACTCACGGATATTTCATAATAAAACTTTGATTATATTAATAAGTGTTGAAATGCTACCGCAGTTTCAATTGCTTGCTGAATATTAAAAAAAGGGGGGGGGGGGGGATTAATCGAGTGATTTGCTAACCAGCTGGTTTAAACAAAAGTTACATTGGTTCGTGCAACGTTTTTTTTCTAAGGAGAAATTAATTTTGTAACGTAAAAAACTTACGAAACTGTTCGTAACAGATAATGTAATTTCTGTAAAGGCCTAAGATTTCAACAGAGCATTAGATGATACTTCTTCTAGACATTCCTGGGACAATGATTTTGATTTCAGATGGTCAGCCAGGTAAAAAAACTGGAGAAAAAAAAATATTTTTGGGGGTATGGGCTGAAAATTAGAGAGAATGGATTGTCATCAGCAACGAGTCCAATTGTCAAGTTTCAGCTCTATAGGTTGACAGGAAGTGGGTTAATTAGCCGAGCGAAGATTTTGCCCAAAACACACAAATGGGAAGTTAATATAAAGGGTTAAAATATATGTAAATAATGTTTAAAATGACATTTGACGTCATATGTATCTAATGAGATCTCTCAATTCATCTCATCCCTTTCTGACGTCATATGTATCCAATCAGATGTCTCAGTTCAGCTCATCCATTTCTGACGTCATATACATGAGATTTCACCCTTCAGCTCATTGATGCGTGTCCACACGCTGAGCTCAACGCTAACTAAACACGTCTCTTCCCTCTCTTGTTTTTCTTTTCATCTATTCTTACATCTTTCTTTCTACTACTATTATTTTCCCTTTACTTCTATCTTAAAAACCTACCATTGGAAATAAAAATACGTAAATGTAAGTGTCTTAGAGAGAATTCCTCTATCCACCCTCTCCCCCCCCCCCACAATCCCAAACACACACACACGTTTATTACCCATCTCCCTTCCCTTCCCCACCCACACACCCCCTCCCCCCCCCTCCCACCGACAAAGAACGTTTTCAGCGTGATGTCTAGATAGAAACCGTTTCCTGTACCAGCGGCAGATAATCCTAGTCAGACAGTTTCTCAGATTTGTATCGCGCCCGGGGAAAGGGAGAGAATTTCAATCCCTGTAACCTGGATAACCTTTATTAAATTACTCCGCCGGTTAGGGGTAGGGGAGAGCAAGGGTGGGGGGGCTAATTGATGCGTCTGCATTTTGTTCTGAGATTTGAGTGCATGCGGCCATGAGCCATAAAAATGCTGATGTGTTGTCATATATCTTCGGTTTTGTTGACATTATCAGTTTTTTTTCCTTCAAAATTTGAGAAACTGGAGTTCACAACCTGACGTAGTCGCTGTGCAGATATCGCCTTGCTGAGATTGATATTTTAAAATGACAAAACATGTTACCTTATTGGATGATATTACAACCAGGGCGAAAGAAGAGTACTCGGGGGGGGGGGGGGGGAGGGGTGTGGTGGGGGCAACTAGTAGGGGTGGGGGGGGGGCAACCCGTAGGGGGGTGTTTAAATATTTCCTGAAAAGTAAAGAAGTGTAGAGGTTGGCTTCTTGGGTAGCCTCTAATAGCAAAGGGGGGGGGGGGGGGGGGGGGGGGGGGGGGGGGGGGGGGGGGGGGGGGGGGGGGGGGGGGGGGACAACCCGTAGGGGGGTCTTTAAATATTTCCTGAAAAGTAAAGAAGTGTAGAGGTTGGCTTCTTGGGTAGCCTCTAATAGCAATCAGAGTAACAAAAAATATTATCATAATTCTCTCAAATCAATCAGTGAATCCTATCAACACTGATGAAAATATCAACTTATCCCGTGCCCTCCACATCGAAGAGTTTGATGTTCCAAAACAAGACCAACAGAAATGGATGTACATTTGAAATAGTTTTGAATAATGAAATATTATTTTTCTTGTCTTTAGGCTAACTATAAAAGTCTAGAGCAACTTTGTGATAGGGAAGCATGTACAGTTCTAGATAAACTATGTGTCATGAAAGGAAATGTATACAAGCCTAGAGCATCTATGTGTTTTGGAAATGTATACAAGTCTGGAGCAACTATGTGTTATGGAAATGTATACAAGTATAGAGCAACTATGTGTTATGGAAATGTATACAAGCCTGGAGTAACTATGTGTTTTGGAAATGTATGCAAGTCTGAAGCAACAATATGTTATGGAAATGTATGCAAGCCTGGAGCACCTATGTGTTATGGAAATGTATACAAGCCTGGAGCAAGTATGTGTTATGGAAATGCATGCAAGCCTGTAGCATCTATGTGTTATGGAAATGTATACAAGCCTGGAGCAACTATGTGTTTTGGAAATGTATGCAAGTCTGGAGCAACTATGTGTTATGGAAATGTATGCAAGTCTAGAGCAACTATGTGTTTTGGACGTTTCAAATGTGTAACTCTTTGTAAAAAGGTTTATGGTGTTCTCATTTGACCTAAAACACGTTGTGACGTCATTTCACCTACAGCACGTTGTGACATCATTTCACCTACAGCACGTTGTGACGTCATTTCTTCTACAGCATGTGGTGACGTCATTTCACATACAGTGCGTCGTGACGTCACTTCACCTACAGCATGTTGTGCCGTCATTTCACGTACAACAAGTTGTGCCATTAAATACAAAGTATAACTTTAAATACTTGGTTTGAGCACTTCTAATCAGTGATGGTGGAGATAAATGTCATATAAATGGGGTATAATGTTTAGACCTATTAAATGTCATATAAATGGTGTATATTGTTTAGGCCTATTAAATGTCATATAAATGGGGTATAATGTTTAGGCCTATTAAATGTCATATAAATGGTGTATATTGTTTAGGCCTATTAAATGTCATATAAATGGCGTATAATGTTTAGGCCTATTAAATGTCATATAAATGGGGTATAATGTTTAGGCCTATTTATTGTCATATAAATGTGGTATAATGTTTAGGCCTATTAAATGTCATATAAATGGTGTATATTGTTTAGGCCTATTAAATGTCATATAAATGGCGTATAATGTTTAGGCCTATTAAATGTCATATAAATGGGGTATAATGTTTAGGCCTATTAAATGTCATATCAATGGGGTATAATGTTTAGGCCTATTAAATGTCATATAAATGGGGTATAATGTTTAGGCTTATTAAATGTCATATAAATGGGGTATAATGTTTAGGCCTATTAAATATCATATAAATGGGGTATAATGTTTAGGCCTATTAAATGTCATATAAATGGGGTATAATGTTTAGGCTTATTAAATGTCATATAAATGGGGTATAATGTTTAGGCCTATTAAATATCATATAAATGGGGTATAATGTTTAGGCCTATTAAATGTCATATAAATGGTGTATATTGTTTAGGCCTATTAAATGTCATATAAATGGCGTATAATGTTTAGGCCTATTAAATGTCATATAAATGGGGTATAATGTTTAGGCCTATTTATTGTCATATAAATGTGGTATAATGTTTAGGCCTATTAAATGTCATATAAATGGTGTATATTGTTTAGGCCTATTAAATGTCATATAAATGGCGTATAATGTTTAGGCCTATTAAATGTCATATCAATGGGGTATAATGTTTAGACCTATTAAATGTCATATAAATGGGGTATAATGTTTAGGCTTATTAAATGTCATATAAATGGGGTATAATGTTTAGGCCTATTAAATATCATATAAATGGGGTATAATGTTTAGGCCTATTAAATGTCATGTAAATGTGGTATAATGTCTAGGTCTATTAAATGTCATATAAATCGCGTAAACTGTTTAGGCCTATTAAGTTTGAGATGTGGTATTAAATGTATTGTTCGGCCCGCCTACTACATTTAAATGAAAGATAAGCTATGAAAAAAAAATTAAATTATTCGTTTGTAGCTCCTCACTAATTATTTAAATCGCCATATTTATGTACACACCATTTAATTTGTACACTACATTCAAATAGTACACTACATTAAAATTGTACATTATATATAAAATTCAATATATTTATGATGATGTTGTCTACAATCTTTTCCAGCTGGCTATTATCTCCTAGATGTATAGTGGCCTGTGTTGTTTATGGTTGCAAGGGATGAAAGACTTAGAATGGATATTCTCTTATGTAGTTTTTGTAATGTTGTGTTTTGTATTTCAATGTGGTAAAATATACATTTTGTTCATCTCTCTCTTAACATGGTTGACTTTGTACCGCACTTCGAGCCTTTGGGTATGATGCGTGATTTTCAAATAAGCTTTATTATTATTATTTATTATATATATATATATATATATATACTTTATAAAAAAACAAAAGTGTTTTATACCTTTGTGCTGAACAACAAGGCTAAAAACATTTTTTTTGTTGAAAAAATGACATTTTCTAATGAGCTATCTTCTCTCTAGCTCGGCGGTGGAGCTAGGATTAGTGTCACCCGGGGCGGGTCAAGATTTTTGCCAACCCCCTTTCAACAAAAACATTGTAGTCGGTCAAAAATGCCTCCCCCCCCCCTTCTGCAAAAAACATGCCACAGGGGGCAGACTACCCCCTCCGACCCCACCTCCAACGCCACCGCTCCGTTTCAGCTCAATTTAAAATGATAAATGGGGTGAAGTATCACAGAATAGATGTACATAAACACTCTATCCTTTTCTTCAAACTTATTTATACGCTCTCACCCAACAGTAATCTTAACGATGCATTTAGAGAAGATATTATCATAATGTGTCTCAACTATCACTCAACACTGCACTGATTGGCTCAGACCTTTTTTTTTTTGTCTTTTCTTTTTTGTAAGATACAAGGGGTTTTCATTTACTGAATTCAAAGAAGTTTTTATGTGGGGGTTTTTTTTGTTGGTTTGTTTGGATTTGCTTTACGTTAGATCTACGGAAGCGCGTAACAAGATGCTAAAAATAAACCGAGGAGCTCGCGGGGGCGAGACCGAGTTGGTGAGTGCACTTGACGGTGGTGAGAGAATGTTGTGTTTGTTTGGCCGAGCAGAGATCAAACCCAAGTCTAATGGGTCCCTCGATTCTCATCAATGAGCCGGAGCTCCCGGCAAAGGTGGCCCCCACGCCTTGTGGGGCTCATTTGTTGCCCTTGAATGCCTGTACCCTGGGGACACCGCCAAGAAAACAATTAAGGCCCCTGCCCTCATCAGAAAAGAGGCCATACAGATCAAAGCCAGAACATATGCAGGCGAGACATAAGGACAAAGTAAAGACCGTACTTGTGCGAGACTTTGGATAGCATGTGAAATGCATTTGCAGTATATGTTTTTTGTCAGCAAGACGGTTCTCTATGCAAGGAGCTGGTCGTAATGACCAAAAAAAGGGACCACATTTTGTCACACTTTAGTCTTAGTTTTCTCTACGATGCCAAAAATGTTGATTATATTTGATCAGAAGTCTATAACATGTATGTGCACAAACATATCAGAACCTCCCACTGACATTGTTTACCGTGAAACGGTGTACTTGATTATCATCGTCTATAGTTTTTGTAATGTATATGTAGAGAGCTAAAGTTAGAAGATTGAACACGCGGGGTGTATACCACGATACAGTAATATATAATCAATTAGAGGAAGAACGGTTACATGACTGTCAGAAGCTACAATTGTTACCGTTTACTAACTGTTTATTAATTTTCTACTCTTTCACGAGAGAAAAAAATACAGAAATTACATTAATTGTTCGGTGAAAAATAATTGGAGTGTTTTATTTTTATTTTATTATTTATTTTATTTTTTTTGGGGGGAGGGGGTGGCAGTCATCCTTAGACATCCAAACTTTGACCTCACGATAGGGAACGACATAGGCGTATCTATAATACTGAAATCCTGACTTAAAAAGGGACAATGATCAACAATATTTTCCTAGTTCACTCCAGTAGTAAGCATAAGTTGCTACCAGGAAGCGAGTGCGGCTGTACGGTAATCTCAGAGATAGAACAGCATTTTTATTAATGTGCATGTTTCCTAGGATCATTACCTGACAGAACCCTTATAGCAGCTTAGAGTCTCTCGTGGACAGGTAATGAAGCGTAGGAAAGATACTTACCTGCTTTTGCTATTCCTGCCCTTAAAATCCTAAGCCTTTGAAAGATGCCAAGGACTTAGCTCATCTATAAAATTCGATTGTGAAGTTGTGTTGTTGGTAAAGTAAACGTAAGACAGGTTTGTGAAGATCGTGGACTTCTATCTCTCCTTTTTTTAAAAAACATATTGAATTAGTCAAAATAAGACATGGAGGCGAGAATCGTGGGATGTGTCCCACTTGTTTTAAACAAGTTAAAATTCTTCAAGGATAAAACAAAACATCTTTCCGAAATCGTCCTAGTAAGATATTCACAGTTTGACTTACCAATGAAACCCATACATTTAAACATTGTTCCCAAGTCGATTAATTCAAATGGCCAACTGAGAGATTGTGTAATATTAAAATTTTCTAATTATGAGAAAGTTGGACTGCGATAAAGCTTTAAAGTACATAGCTTAGACGCAAACAATATGTGTAAATAAAACTATATTATTATTATGGCATCCTTCCGTCTACATGAGACGATGGAGTAGCTATATAGTTCTACACTTTGACGAGTGGCTCACTGGGCCAATCCTTGAATGGTAATCGCGGCCGCATCTCTTGCAGGACAATGTTGAAACCCGGTCAATTCTTGATTTTTGAATTGTTCTTTTTGATTCGAGGGCCTCTTTTCGAGTAACTTCTGCCTTTTTCACTCCTCCTAACACTGCTGTACGCCAGTTGGAGCGATGTTCGGCAATGAACTCCCATTCGTTTGTTTCAATATTGGCTTCCCTCATGCTTCGTTTGCAAACGTCAATAAATCTCAGGCGCGGTCGTCCAATATGTCTTGTCCCCTCTGCCAACTCTCCATACAGCAGTATCTTTGGGATACGTCCTTCCTCCATTCTCCGTACATGACCTAACCAGCGAAGGCGTCTCTTGATAAGAAAGGAGAATATGCTAAACATGTGTGCACGTTCCAAGACCACCACGTTAGGCGCCCTGTCCAGCCAACGAATGCGCAAAATGCGACGTAGACATCTTTGATGGAAGCTGTTGAGTTTCTGCTCCTGACTGGTATATGTGGTCCAAACTTCGCTACCATATAGGAGCGTGCTAGGCACGCATGCCTGATAGACACTTATTTTTGTTTTATCAGTTAGATTGGGATTATTCCACACCCGCTTATTCAGTTTAGCCATAGTTGCTGCTGCTTTTGCAATCCTGATATTTATCTCTTCATCAACGGAGAGAGAACTAGAAATATTGGATCCCAGGTATATGAAATGATCAACAACCGAAAGATTATGACCCTCAATAAATATGATTGGAAGGGACGGAGCTTCTTGCAATGTTACATGAGTTTTATGTAGAATTATCGAAAGACCAAACTCTTTACAAGCATGTGATAGGCGATTAACCAGCCCCTGCAGACCTTCTTCTGTGTGAGATGTTAAGGCGGAATCGTCAGCGAACAGCAGTTCACGAATCAGCACCTTTTTTACTTTGGTCTTTGCACGAAGGCGGGCGATATTGAACAGTCTTCCATCAGATCTTGTATGGACGTACACTCCATCTTCACAGTCACTGAAAGCAAATTGAAGGAGTATCGAAAAGAAAATTGAAAAGAGTATTGGCGCCAGTACACAACTCTGTTTTACTCTGCTGCTAACTGGAAATGACTCAGAGACAGTGCCATTGAAAGTTACTGTGCTGTGCATGTTTTTGTGAAATGACTGAATTATTGTAAGTAGTCGTGGGGGACAACCTATTCTTTGCAGGATACTGAAAAGACCTCTTCGACTTACCAAGTCAAATGCCTTGGTCACGTCTATGAAGGCAATATAAAGAGGCATATGTTGTTCACGACATTTTTCCTGCATTTGGCGTAGCGAAAATATCATGTCTATTGTTGAGCGCCCCCTTCTGAAGCCACACTGGGACTCTGGGTAGATGCGGTTCGCCAGACTCTGCAATCGTTTAAGGGCAACCCGGGCAAAAGTCTTTCAAACTAAGCTAAGGAGAGAAATACCTCGGTAGTTATTGCAATCGCTTCGGTCCCTTTATTTTTATACAATGTTACGATGTTGGCGTCTCTCATGTCCTGGGGAATGTGACCTGTTTCCCAACACAGACAGAGGAGTTCATGTAAGGGCTGAAGTAGGATAGGTTTCCCATTTTTTAGGATTTCCGCTGGGATGCCTTCAATCCCTGGAGCCTTCCCATCGGCAAGGTAATCAATGGCTTTTTCAAGCTCCTGTAAAGTTGGCTCATCATTCAATTCATTCATTACTGATAAGGCGGGAATATTATGGAGAGCGGTCTCAGTAACTTCATTCATTGTAGAGTATAGCTCGAGATAATGCTCTACCCAACGCCGTAGTTAATCATTTGAATTCTTGATAATTTGACCCGTCTTGGACTTGAGTGGTGCTATTTTTGACGTGTGTGGACCAAATGCCCTCTTGATGCCCTCGTACATGCACCTTGCATCTCCGTTGTCTGAAGCCGATTGTATAAGATTGCAAAGTTCTAGCTAGTAAGTGTTGGCACAGTGGCGGGCCGTCTGCTGTGATAATTTTTGTTGTTGTTCGGAGAGCCTGCAGTGTACTAGCACAAGGTGCTTCCCTATAGGCAAGTAGGGCTCTTCTCTTCCTCTCGATTACGGGTTCCATAACATTCCAATGCGCCTCATACCAGTCATTATTTTTATGCTCCTTATTACCGTAGACGGACATGGCTGAATCGTACACAGCATCTCGTAAATGGCTCCACTTAGAGTCAATAGTTCCATCGTGTGATCCTTTAGCAAGGGTGTCCTGCAACACTTTTGAGAATCGCTGCCTTTTTTCTGGGTTGTTTGAGCAGTGGATGTTTATTCGTGGACGACATGTCTTTTTAGCATTGTGCAATTTTTGGGGCATTAGTCGTATCTTGCTTGCCACTAGAGAATGGTCCGTGTCACAGTCGGCACTATGGTAGCTGCGTGTGTGAAGTACACGAGCTAGTTCCAAGCGCCTAGCAATGACGAGGTCTAGCTGGTGCCAGTGGCGGGAACGTGGGTGTCGCCATGACACCTTTTGGATTTGTTTACATTTGAAGAAGGTATTTGTTATACAGAGACCATGGGAGCAGCACAGCTCCAGCAGACGTTGTCCGTTTTCATTGATTCTTCCTAATCCGTGCTAACCAAGACATGACAGCCAGGCTTCCTCATCAGCTCCTACCCTAGCATTAAAGTCTCCCAGAATGTACAATGTTTCGGTTTTGGGAACACTTGATAATTCTTGGTCCAGGGTCTCATAGAAAAAATCTTTCTCTTCTGGAGTCGAATGAAGAGTTGGAGCATACACACTGAATACGTTGACCTTGCCAGCAGATGATGACATCCGCAGTCTCAGAATCCTCTCCAATCCCAAAGAAGGAGGTTCAATACAGGCCAATAATATGTTTCTTACGGCAAATCGTACACCATGCCGCCAAGGTTCATCTGCGGGTTTCCCCTGCCAGTAGAATGTGTAGCTGGCTTCCTTGATGGTGCCACAATCCGCTAGTCGGGTCTCTTGAAGGACTGCAATATCAATGTTTAGTCTGGCGAGTTCTTTGTCAATGACAGCAGTCTTCATTGCGTTGTCAATCTGTTAAGGTCCGTTTCAAATCCAGGGCACATGGCTCTCACATTCCATGTTGCGAAGCGAAGTTGTTGAGTCCTCCTCCTATTGACCTTCTTTGCCCTGCGAAACAAACTTGCTCTACGTAAAGTGACGTCACTATTATAGTTACTTAGCCTGAGCGGTGATTTATGGAGACCAGCTGTTGCCCAATGCAGCAGATCCCCACTCTCAACGCAACCAGTGGACCCAAGGGAATGACAATTGTCAATACAGCTTGGCACTGACTGCGTCGCAGGAGTTGACAAAATGACATTGTTATCAGCGTCAGATCGACTTTGGGACTCGATCTCCGGATTTTACAATTTGGGTTCACTCCCGTATTCTTACCCGAGCTTCCCGCATCACTCCCGTATTCTTACCCTAGCTTCCCGCATCACTCCCGTATTCTTACCCTAGCTGCCCGCATCACTCCCGTATTCTTACCCTAGCTTCCCGCATCACTCCCGTATTCTTACCCTAGCTTCACGCATCACTCCCGTATTCTTACCCTAGCTTCCCACATTGTATTTGCCATCTTGTTGCTAAATAAAGCAATATATGTTCAGCTTTAATGATGCATTTTACAAAATATAATGTAAATGTCTCGCCAATACCTTCATTCTCAGAAAAAAACAAACGTTTAAATAAGTAATTTAACGTACATAATATATGATATTTACGAGTATCTTACATAAAATAGAAAAAAAAAAGAATATGAGTGGGCGCAAACCCAAGACCAAAACAAAGTTAAGAAGAAAAGAATGGAAGTGAGTGGAAGAACACTTTACGGAAAGTTAGCTACAAAAATCGATTTCTGTGGTATAAAAATTTCATATGGAAAAATATAATGTTGAAAATTCAAGAAAATACAATTTGGTGAATTTTGCAATAATCATCCATAAAAATCAAAGTTCAATAATGTTTGGAAATATTTTATTCTTTTAAATGGTCAAATGCGGCATTTAATCAGATGACACGCAGTAATACTTTGATCGGATGGTAACTGGTAATAATTTAATCAGATGGGAATTGGTAATAATATTATCAGATGGTAAGTGGTGATACTTTAATCAGATGGTAAGTTGTAATCATTTAATTCAGATCGCAATTGGTGATAATTTAAATAGATGGTAAGCGGTAATATTTTAATCGCAGATGTTAATTGTTAATAATTTAATCAGATGGTAAGTGATAATACTTTATTAAGATGGTAAGTGGTAGTACTTTAATCAGATGATAAGTGGTAATACTTTAGTCATATGGTAAGTGGTAATACTTTAATCAGATGGTAAGTTGTAATACTTTAATCAGATGGTAAGTGGTAATACTTTAATCAGATGCTAAGAGGTAATAATTTAATCAGATGGTAAGTGGTAATACTTTAATAAGATTGTAAGTGGCAAACGCATGGCAAAACAAGGAGAGATTTGGTTGGTGTTAATAACAGATCAGGAACCTATGTTTGACGCCTGCCCCTATCTAATTTCCCTAACCCGAAGACACATCGTGTAAACATTGGACAGATTTCTTTGTACACAAAATCATCACCTGACTTTTTGTTTCTACCCTGACTAACTGTGATCCCTGTTCACTTTTTGTGCCGAGTACATCAGATTTCATCTAGCTTTCTGGGTTTACAAAGTATAAATGAATACAAGGTAAACCAATTTTTTTTTTAATTGCGGAATATATTTTTTTTTTTAACTTACCTCTTTTTTGGTTGTTTTACAGTCCGCCTTTAATTTTATCCGTTTTTTTTTTTTTCATAACGTCACCGTCTTCAATTCCGTATCTCTCGCACACCCCAACTCTCACGCGAGCGCGAGATCTTCCCCGGGGTTGTAATCTCTTTCGATCTTAAATGAATACAAGGTATATCATTTTTTTTTTTTATTGCGGAATATATTTTTTTTTTTAACTTTCCTTTTTTTTGGTTGTTTTACAGTCCGCCTTTAATTTTATCCGTTTTTTTTTTTTTCATAACGTCACCGTCTTCAATTCCGTATCTCTCGCACACCCCAACTCTCACGCGAGAGCGAGATCTTCCCAGGGGTTGTAACGAGATAGCAATCTGCTGCTACTCTCGCGGTCTGCTGTAATAGAAACATTTCAATCACATTTTTTTTTTGTTCCCCCCACGAAAAAGGCCGTCCACCACCTAACACTATCAAAACCGCCCCATGCTGCATGCGAGGCACACGCGCGTAAATAAAGCTCCCGTTACCGATATCGTCTGGTCCTCACGGGGGCCGGTGTTTACACTACCCCCTCGCGCCCGCCTCGAGCCTTCGAGCCCTGGTGTGTATGGCTCCTCTGATCAAATAAACACGAGGTTATTGTTCCTGCCTGCCCGTTAATTCGTCTGATCGCTGCAGTTAATCCGAGCTAAGGCCATCGCTGTCAATGTACGTTTACGCCACTCGTTACATTCATCGGGGATAAACGCACTTTATAGGCCCGCCTGGATCAAACAGACTTGCAGGTAACAGAAAAGGGGTGAGACATCATTCTGGCATTAATTAACGCGCTCTTTTCTGTTTTTCTTTTTAAGAAAATGACGAAATGGCCGAACTCGTAGCCCGTGGCCCATGGAACATGCAACATGGCTCAGGCGAATAAAACCAACGATAAGACATCCTGGAAATGTAGAATGTAGAGGATCAACTGACGTCTTGTGTGGTGGGGAAACAGCTGGCCCAGGGGGGGAGGGGGGGAGAGGGGAGGGAGGAGGTGGGATGTGGCTGAAAGCTGTCCTATGGCTTTTTTTTTAACCGTCTAAAACACTAGCCATTAATTGGGGTACAATTTCATGATTATTTGTCTTGCCCGTGCCGACTGCCTGGTGGCGTGTCTTGTTTACTGCGGCTGCAGACGTTTCAGACCTAACACCGCTCGCCTGGAACTAGCCATGAGATGGATAGGCATGGGTTGGTTTTTTCTGTTGGTTTTTACATTTAAATGTACTAAAGATCATTAAGATTGCTTCAACGTGCCCAAACTTTCCTAAAAATCGCCTCAACTTGTCATTGAATTAGTATACTTGCCCTGTAGAGAATGATGAATCGTGTCTTTCAGATGTCATCTATAAATCATAAAAATGAGAATGACATAATAACTCATGTATAAAAATCATGTTTTATAAATTATGTGTGCTTCAATTTACCTCAATTTATACGTCAGGTTACACACATTTAAAATTCAGGCTACAAAAAAGAATACTTCAAGCCACACATTTGTATAATTAAGGCTACAAAAATGTATTATTCAACTTCCATAAATGTTGTATGAAAGTTAGATAGATGTACAAGTCATGTTACCGTACATGCTGTGAAGTTGGTACGCGATCAGAGGCTTCGCGCTAACGTTGGTGGTCGTTTTCACTTAGTTTTTTTTTTTTTTTTTTTTTTTTTTTAATTAAAAAATTCGTAAAAAAATCCAATCCGAATAAGCAAGTCAACAATACACAGTTTTTCCTAAACTGAAATCTCAAACTCAAACCGGTTACGATGACCGAACCAAATTATAATTTAATAAAACTTAAGACATTGTAAATATTGAAGTCATTCATTTTCTAACAGTTTTATAATTTAGTACAATCGGATTTCTTTCTTTCTCTCGTCGTTTGGCATCTCTGCGTTTTCCACTAGTACACCATCTGTATCATTTACATATAAAACAGTGGCGTACCTACTGTTAGTGCCGCCCGGGGAGGCCCAAGAATTTTGCCGCCCCACTTTCACGAGAAAAAAATCTGCAATTGGGACCAAAGATGCCACCCCTCCATGTAATGAAAAAATCTTGACGCCCGGGCTGGAGCGCCCCCCCCCCCGCACCCCTTCTTACGCCAACACATAGATACACTTACACAGGTGTAAAAAAAATGTTTGGCATTTCCTCTCTGTCTTAATTACAAGCCCAAGCAAACTTAACTTTCACACCACGAGCTGAGTGCTCTCCTCCTTATCTGCAGATCTTTCGAAGAAGGAGTTAACAAAAAGAAACCAAAGATAAAATCCCCCCCTCCCCCCCCCCCCGCCCATACGATTAACGTATTTCTTTCTTTTCTTTTTTAAAACAGTTCCCTTGGTTGTTGTTGTTTTTTTGGTCTTTTTTTGTTTGTTTTTTTGTCTCTTATATGCCATTCAGACTTCTTGCTACCGAGTTTTCGCTAATCCTATGTAGGTTAAAAGCACGAGGTGAACCTGATAGTCGTACCTGATGCACGTGACCAAAGTGACAGACATTGCCGAGCGAGTCGAGAGCTTCCTTCACAACATAACACATTGGTTATAACGAGGTTATCGCTCACAGTTATCGTATTTTGACGTAACAGCGACGCGTAATTCGGGGGAAAATGCAGTAGCAACACCAGATAGTAGTCCCCCCTGGAAACGTGTCATAATCTCAGGTGTCTATTCTGAAAAGTTGAAAACAAAAACAACTATGTTGCACATTCAGTGGAGATGACACATTTCTATTACATCAGGGGGTTAAACCTTCAACCTAGAGGTCAAGGGTCACATGTCCTAAAGGCTTTATACTGTAATCAGGATGAGGTGGACGACAGAAAAACTCAGTGCGCAGTAGTTTATCATGGGGTCAGGACAGTGTGCATTCTTGGTCCAGGGAGTTTTTGAAAATAATTAAAAACTATGTACACGTGGTTGTCGCGAGGACGCCCTACAAGGATGGGTGCAAGAAAAGGTTCAAGAAGTGGTGCAAGATGTGCAAAAATGGATGCTAGAATGCGTGCAAGAAGGGGTGCAAGAAGAGGTTAAATAAAGGGCGTCCTTGCATCCCTGTGTATATCAAATAAGTAGGGTGCTGGTACATGTACAAGATAACAAGAAGTCATTTAGTTTATAGTAGCTAAATTTGTCATAGTCGAAACCCAGTTCAAAGATATTCATGAACGATTGTAATTCGTCTTGATTTATGTCTCCACTTTACTTCCAGCTCCGCGTATTCATCATGTGACCACACAGATTTAAATATACCCAGTTATCATTAGATTCAGGAGTGTTTTAATTTTAAGATGTTGCCACGTGCCGACCATGATTATTGTGTTTCCTTCTGTCATATTTCTCTAGATCCGCCCACGCTCATGAATTTGAAGGTGATTCAGACGCATGGGACGATTCGCAACAGTTGATGATCCCAGAGGGCTTCCACGGATTGACGCCGGCCACGAACAGATCACCCACTTCCTGTTCTCGCGAGATAGTCCAGTTATCGCGGTGCTAATCTCCGCTATCGGTTAACTCGGTGCTGAAACAACCGGCTGATAGGCCGCCGCGGGCACAGCGACACCACAAGTTACATGTTTGGGCTCGCGTACATAGGGGAGGGGGGGGGTCATGGTGGTGGCAACGCTAGGGCTGAAAACATTTCACGTTCCGGGTTGTGAATATGTTTCAGTAGTGCGTGAAAGTCTCGCGAGAAAGGAGATGAAACAAAGACCAGGATGACGAATATGGAATATTACCGTTGCCGCGAGGGTGCGCGAGACGAGTTTCACAGGTTTTGTAATTAAAAGTCAGATTTAGGAAGTCCGGGGAAACATTTCTTTGAGGTGAAGAAAGTGGACGTGAATGAAAGCTGGATGTGGATGTTGAAGGATGCGATGATGGACGAGGACAGCTTGAGCTAGATTATACTATAGATGAAATTTATGAAGAAAAATTTTTTTTTTCAATTATTGTTTTACTAGTAGGACATAAAGATTTATGGATTGACAGATGGACTGATAAACTCGTGGGTGAAAGAAACAAAACACACATGGATGAAAAAAACAACTATTTTTTGTGTGTGAATATTAAAGGACATACTATATGTCAAACATTTATGATGGCGTGCCAAGTAAACACTGCTTGAATTTAAATAATAGGAAATGTAAGGTTTCGATTGATTTATCAATCAATATCTATAGTTTCAAAAATTCATCCACTTCTTCCCACTTGTCTACACCTACATGGATTTGAAAAGCTACCTATTCTATGTGCTAATCAACTGGCTATTCTAATAACTTATCTATTGACTAATCTAATGACAAATCAAACCAGTGGCTTATGTACTGACTAATATGCAAAGTAATTCACTGAATAATCTGCTGATTGCTACGCTTTTGATATACTTGTGAAATTAAATGTTATATCACCAGACACATGTCAAGAAATGCTTCTTTGGAATATTTTAGCAATCTCTAAACAAAGCAATAATTGCTTTTAATATTTATGTTTTTTATTCTCTTTATAAATCCTTTATATTAAATTCGTTTTTGTGTGTTTCTTGGTTTGTGACAAAATCTTCGTAAAGCTAATTGACCCACTTCCCGTCATCCTATCGAGCTGAAACTTGGCACATAGACTCTTTGACGATGACAACATACGCTGTCAAATTTTCAATCCCACCGCCAATAATCTGTTTTTCAATGGAGGAGGGATGATAATGTTTTGTTCAGTTGTTGCATTTTTTGGTGTGGAGATTAATTGTGTAATTGTTGCTATGTGCTTTGTATTCGTGACGTATTTGGGTTGAAATATATCTTAAGTCTACTAGGTTTTACATGTGCTAAGTTTGATTAAAATCATTCCCATACCAAAACTCTTCGCCACAATCACATAAATGATAAGTCTTTTACTAAATACAAACATAAATGAAATAAAGAATTCATACGAAACCCTTTGTGTTTAGGTGTTGTGTTATTTCTACTCTATTTATTCCCTTGCTTTGTTATTTTGCACCTGGTTCAATCTTGTATCTTAGTCTTGACCCACTTCCTGATTTCCAATTGAGTTGAAACTTTGTACACTGACCCATCTCGATAACAATAAAAACTTTCATGATTCAGTGACCTCCATTGAGCCTTGCATCTAAATTTTGACCTGATTTTAAAATTGAGGTCAAACTTTGTACACTTGCCCACCCCCAATGACAATACAATACTTTTTTTTCATGATCAGTAGTTCACCAGTGACCTCCACTTACCTTTTCGTGATCATCTGCGGATACGTCAGAAGCGGACGTTGATAGCACCGTCGGGTTTCATTTCAATCTTTCCCCAGGCATGGTTACTGGTTCCCGATATCAATCAACCACGACGCACCTTTTGACCGCAGAAAGATCACCCTTGACCTTCAACAAGTTTGTATTTCTTGGGCGACACACGTTTTTTAATCATATATTAAAGCGCACTTCCTGATATTCTAATAAATCTTCCAAGCCTAAAAATTTAAAAAAAAAAAAATTATTGTTATTGTTTTTCTTCTAAAAATCTACTAGTTTGTATAAAATAAATTTACCCTAAAAACTTCAGAGCTGTTACAGTTATATGACTAAAAAAACGTATGACATAATATGGCATCCTTCCATCTACGTGAGACGATGGAGTAGCTCTATAGTTCTACACTTTGACGAGTGGCTCACTAGGCCAATCCTTGAATGGCAATCACGGCCGCATCTCTCGCAGGAGAATGTTGAATCCCCGTAAATTCTTGATTTCCGAATTGTTCTTTTTGATTCGAGGGCCTCGTTTCGAGTATCATCTGCCTTTTTTACTCCTTCAAACACTGCTGTTCGCCAGTTGGAGCGATGTTCGGCAATGAACTCCCATTCGTTTGTTTCAATATTGGCTACCCTCAAGCTTCGTTTGCAAACGTCAATAAATCTCAGGCGCTGTCATGCAATATGTCTTGTCCCCTCTGCCAACTCTCCACACAGCAGTATCTTTGGGATACGTCCTTCCTCCATTCTCCGTACATGATAAAAAACGTATGATATATATATATATATATATAACTTATGCATTCAAATATGGAAAATATGTGAAAATGAGAGAAAATATCCAATATCCAAAACAGCGCAAGGTCAGGGTGAGCCCTAGGGCGCAGCCAATTCTCCCTGACACCAGGATGTTTCTCGCCAGCCAGTGTTTGTCTTGTTGCCAGGTCATCACCAAAGGCGTGGTGGACACAGACATAACTCGAGTCTTGTATACACACGTTTATCTGCTGCCCGTACAGGTCTTGCTGTCTCCCCCTGGAATTTAATAATCGTCTTGCAAATTAACGCCCCTAGAGACGTCGGGATTGCATCCCCTTGCAAGGAGAATAAACAGATGGTGTCAACATAAGTTTTATCGTTGAGTTATCTTTCCTGCCTTGGACGGTTGCTATAGTTTCAGGCTTAGAGACATTTTTTTTTTTTAAAGTTCTTCACAGCTGGTGTGTATGCAATTAAATAAGAGGATATGAAAATATTTCAGGAATGTAAACAACAGACATTTTAAACTTGGAAAATTAAAAAAAAATTAAGAAATGTAATTAAAAAAATAAACAAATAAATTCATACACATTAAAAATTATTTTTTTTTAGTAGAGTCCCATTCGTTGAATTTTTCCACAAGAATAACTATCCAGATTAGAGACCGACCGAAAGTGATTTGCTGATTTCGGCCGAAGCCGAAAATAGGCCGAAAGTTTAAAATGACTTTCGGCCGAAACCGAAAAAAGGCCGAAAGTGTTAAAATGACTTTCGGCCGAAACCGAAAAAAAGACCGAAAGTTAAAAATGAATTTCGGCCGGAACCGAAGCCGAAACCGAAAATGAAAGCTAAGATATTTTGAACATCGTTCCCGCATACATTCTGCATACATCGAAAATGATGTGGGAAAGTATAAATATTTACATTCTTTTTATAACAAATGAGATAATCGTGAATATTAATAAATAAACATCTAATATAGGGGTCTCAAACTCGCAGCCCGCGAGCCATTTGTGACCCGCAAGACCATATTTTGCAGCCCGCTACATGACAGAAAAGTTCAATGTCAATGCGCCGGCCCGTTTCCCCCCCTCTAATATCTATAACGTGACTCTGATTTTTTTAAAAAAATGTTTCTATATATTTTTGTATGCAACAGTGAGTAGGTGGATGAAAGTGAATCCTAGTTCTTGAGAACCCTTAATGATTGTATTGTTATTTATAAAGGTTGAGCAGATTGTAGCAGTTGTAATCGTTTTTTTGTGGATTACTTGATGCGGCCCACTCTCATTCAGACACTACCTCCTGCGCCACCCACCCCCACCCCCCCCCCCCTGATATTTGAGTTTGAGACCCTTGATCTAATGAATACTTTGGATTTTACCATTTTAATATAAAAGTAATTTAAATTGCTTTACAATTTTTTTTAAATTAGTATGGTAGGAGAACATTTGGCAAAAATTGGGGTGGGGTGGGGGGGGGAATTAATGCAAAATATTAATTTTTTAAACCGGGTCTCTCGAAATTGTGGTTATAAAAGATCGCTTAATTTGTTCTGAAAGATCGCTTAGTTTGTTGTTAAAGATCGGTTAGTTTGTTCTTAAAGATCGGTGAGTTTGTTCATAAAGTTCGCTAAGTTTGTTGGTAAAGATCGCTTAGTTTTTTCATAAAGATCGCTTAGTTTTTTCTTAAAGATAATTGATTTGGTTCCTTAAGATCGATTAGTTTGTTCTTAAAGATCTCTTAGTTTGTTCCTAAAGAACTTAGTTTGTTATTAAAGATCGCTTAATTTATTCTTATAAATCATTTAGTTTACTATTAAAGATCATTTGTTTTGTTCTTAAAGATCATTTAGTTCGGTATTAAAAATCGTTTGGTTTGTTCCTTAAGATCGTTTAGTTTGTTATTAAAGATCGCTTAGATAGTACTTAAAGATCGCTTAGTTTGTTTAAAGGATCGTTTAGTTTGTTCATAAATGTCGTTTAGTTTGTTGTTAAATATCGTTTAGTTTTTTCTCAAAGCTCGCTTAATTTGTTCTTAAATGTCGCTTAGTTTGTTGTTAAATGTCGCTTTAGCTGAGTATTAATTGAACGAAAACCTGAGTCACTTTCGGCCCGATGGCCGAAAGTCTAAGTCAATTTCGGCCGAAACCGAAGAAAAACCGATAGTTACCTTTTCTCTTTCGGCCGAAACCGAAATTAAGCCGAAAGTTAACTTTTCAGTTTCGGCCGAAACCGAAACTTGGCCGAAAGTGATAAAATGGCCACTTTTGGCGCCGAAACCGAAGCCGAAGCCAAAATTCGGCCAGTCTCTAATCCAGATACATCATATTTTTCAGATACATCATATTTTCAGATACATCAGATTTTCCAGATACATCAGATTTTGCAGATACATCAGATTTTTCAGATACATCAGATATATTCAGTCAGATACGTTAGGTATCTATATACATCAGATATATTCAGATAGTCAGATATATCCAGATACATCGGATATCCAGATACATCAAAATATTCAGATAATTACATATCCAGATACATCAGATAATCAAAATATCCAGACACATCAGATATCCCGATACATCAAATATCCAGATAAAAAGATATCCAGATACTTCAGATACTTCATTTTCCAACCCCTCCCCCCACACCGCTCCTGTAAGTGTAATATTTAAATTGTTTTGTAATGTTCTTTATTTACACAGTGCAGTATATGTAAGAACATTCTGAAAGAAAATAAAAAGTTAAAAAAATGGATGCGTACAATTTAATAGATGACGTAGTAGAAATAAACAAGAGAAGGCCAAGCGATTGTGTTGACAGGGGCAGCTAATCTCGGTCGCTGACAATCTCCCCCCCCTCCCCCGCCCAGCTGCCGGAAGCACCACCCGAAGTGCCGTTGTTGGGATTAATCCTACTTTAACTGTTGGCGCTTGAATAGCTGGGGTTTCATTAACTCTTCATCACCTCTTTAGAAGTTGCCTCCCGCGGCTAGCACCGTAATCTCCCTTTATCAGCCTGCGACATACCAACAATTTCTCGTGTTCAGATAAGCCAGTGGTTCAAAAACTCTGTGTGGCTGGTGTCAGACCCTTCCCCCCAAATAACCCCCCCCCCCCCACGGCCACCACTGTTTTTGGAAAAAGCTAACAAGAGCTGGAGCAGCCTGTGGTGGGAGAACCATTGTATCGGATGTATGGCACAGTTGAGCAGTTGCATGGAACATTTGAACAGTGGCAGCGAACATTTGAACAGTGGCAGCGAACATTTGAACAGTGGCAGGGCACAGCTAAGCAGTGACATGGAAGATTTGAACAGTGGCAGGGCACAGCTAAGCAGTGTCAGGGCACAGGCTATAAATGAGCCACTACGCCTACTTTGTACAACAGATGATGAGTGAAATCTTTACGGTATAATGTGTTTGTTTTTTTAACTCAAAGTGGGACCTACTATTGGGCTTATGTTGAAAGGCCAAAAAATAATAGATCTAGTTCTACATCAAATAACATTGCTTAAATAATTATCCTGATTAAAACCTTTTAGCGCATCAAATGTTTTAAAACAAACACCCACCTCTCCCACGCCTAAAGCTAACGATAGTACGTCCACAAACTTTAAAAATAAAATAATAAAAATAGAAATACAAAAAATAAAATAGAATTAATTTAAAGAAAATAAACAATAAACAATCCAGACAAGACCACACCCAAGACCCACCCCACCCATTCCCATCACGGTCTCCCCACGATCCCACCAAGAGACTCTAGGTGTTGGCAACCCATTAGCACCTTCCCTTTGATCTCCGTAATCACAAGTAGATGAGTTTATACTTGAACCCTCTGCGCCCACAGTGTGAGATCGACTGTGATAAAATGCCAGCTCGCCTGACATTTGACACCCAACCCTGCTTGGTACCCAATAAAAACACTTTCGGTTATTTATAGCTTGTGTAAATCTTTATTCCCCCCCCCCGATCCCCTCCCTCACGCCGCACCCTCACCCTCACCCTCACCCCTCTTCTTCGTAACATTCCCTCACTTCTATTCCCATCACGCTCCCTTAAGAACCTCCCTCAACTCCCTCTTTCATCACTCTCTCTTATCACCCTCTTTCACCAACCTCTTTCATCATACTCCCTCAACCGCTTACCTCACCACCTTCTTCATCATCCTCCGTCATAACTCTCCCTCACAACTCTGCCTCTCAATTCTCCCTCACAACTCTCCGTTACAACTCTCCCTCACAACTCTCCCTCACAACTCTCCCTCACAACTCTCCCTCACAACTCTCACTCACAACTCTCACTCACAACTCTCACTCACAACTCTCCCTCACAACTCTTCCTTACTCAACTTTCTCAAAACGCTCTCAAACCACTATCGTTCCTAATCCTACATAAACATCATCTCGCACCTGCCTATCTCACCACCATCCCCCAGCACCATCCCTCACCATCATTCCTCACCTCTAACACCACCATCCTCACTACGGTCTCGCACCAACCTCCCTCACCAACCTTCCTCACCAACCTTCCTCACCAACCTTCCTCACCACTATTCTTTGCCACAATCACTCACCACTATCCCTCACCTGCCTCTCTCCCCACAACCCTAGAAACCCTATGCACCATCTTCCCTCACCATCACCCCTTACCAATATCCTTCACCACAATCCTTCACCACTATCCATCACCAGTTTCCCTAAACCCAGTTACTGAGCCTCAGTTACCCTAATCCCAGTTACCCTAACCCAAACTACCCTAACCCAAACTACCCTAACCCTAGTTACCCTAACCCAAACTACCCTAACCCCAGTTACCCTAATCCAAACTACCCTAACCACTGTTACCCTAACCCAAACTACCCTAAGCCCAGTTACCCTAACCCCAATTACCCCAACCCTCCTCTTTATCATTGACTATTTTACTGCCCCATTCCAATATCTTCCAGTTCCCACCACGTTTCAAGCCTCTCATTAACCCTTTAAATACTACCCCAATTCCCCAAAATCTTAATTATATCTCTTTTTTCTCTCACTCTATTCCTCTCTTTCTCTCTCCCTCTTTCTCCCTCTTTCTCTCTTTCTTTAAGCTTTGTAAAAAATAATTGTCGTATTACCCCCCCCCCCCCACCCTTGCCCTATTGCAACTCATCATGCCTATCCCCCAGACCCCTAATCCACAGACCTGTAACATCCATACCGTTGAAAATCCAGACCTGTGACCCCCATACCTGTTATCCGTAGACCAGAGCCCCAAGACATTTAACCCCCAGACTTGTAACCCCAGACCTTTAACCCTAACACAACCTCGTCTCCCTTACGTAACTGAAATTGGACCTTTATCTTAAAACCCCCCCCCCCCTTTTTCCGGTAGAGTTTAAACATTAGCACAGAAAATCACCATAGAAGTTAAGTGCTACGCCAATGTGTATACGAACATTGCACACACTTCTGCTCTTAGGGCAATGTCTCCATCATATTGTCTTATCCAGCACTTAATAGCATATACTTTTTTAACATGTAAAGAAACGTATCAGATAGCGGGGGGCGTCGGGAAATTGGGGCGTTGGCATCGCCTTGTGTTGGAATATATCAGATAGTATGACAACAGTGTACACACAGCACCCTGCAAAAAAATAAACGGAGGTGGATGACTCGTATTTACATATCCACCTGAGCAGCCCCAAATTGCCTGGTTTCCGTGTTGCCTCATCACGTGATACACATCCCAAGTTGGGCGACTCTGGTAAGATGTGGCGCGTTATTTAGACTTCGTGACATGCGCATCAACAGACATCCGCCATTTCGTCACCACCTTGGCCAAGGGTCAAATTTCTAGAACTTTCAACTTCTGCCTGATGGGGGAGTGAGATGCTAAAATAGAATTTACGCTTGTGAATAGATTGATTCCATATTTTAAAAAAATATAATATAAACATTTTTAAAGTTTCCAGTAATAAAAAAAGATGAGAAAAATGGAGCATAAAATGTGACTTTTGCAAAGAGTTAACATAATAAATTTAAATAAACATGAAAATTCGACGTACACTTCATTATAATAACAGAGAAAAGTTATTTTAATGAGTTTAATTTCTTTAAGTAATGTAGTTTAAGAAGATTTAAATTACTTTCTTTTTCTTGGAGTATTTGAACTCGTCCTTGATAGAAAGTCGCTTTTTTTAAAATTATTATTATTATTATTTTTTGAAAAAGGTAGAGACCAGTTTAATTACACTAAAAATATATATATAATAATTTGAAATGTCTTAAAATGTATTACGCAAAGAAAGTCTGCGAGTAAACAACTCTTTACCTAGGCATAAAACTAAAAAGTGGATCTCAGCTCGCCCACCCACTCGTTCACTCAACGAAGCAAACACGACCAATTACGCTAGATTGAGTGACAGTGTCAAACCTCATCCCACCGACACAGTTTTCATTTTCTGCCGTTCACCAGGTGAACACTGCACCAGAAAGACTCAACATTAAAATACCCCTTGTGTAAACTATTAACACGCTCCACACACAAGCTGGAGATGCAAGTACAGACACAATTTTTAATAAGGGGGCCTTCCATAACGCGCTTTTGGACAATCTTCACCCCACCTGCCCCATCTAACAATTTGTTATCACTCTCACCCCCCTCTCCCCAGGTACCTCACATTTTTTAAATAAAAAATTGTTTTAAAAAATAAAAAAATTAATAAATTTTAACCCAAAAGACATTTCACTATTAAATATATAAGAAGTAACTTGTGGGTAAACATTGGAGACACAGCACCACAGAAAGACTCCCTCTGCCAGAACAACATCCCCCACCCCCCCATTCGTTGGGAACCTTCAGCGCCCTCGATTTCTGCTCCCCGATCCTCCCCCCCCCCACCCCCCCCCCAACCTGCCCCCGATTTTGTTCGTCAATTCGAATCACTTTTCAAATGTTTGCAACGCTCTGTAAATCAGATCAATTGAAACGTATTGAGGTTTCGTCTTCATTCAATTCGCATCCTTTGGCTGCGAAAGAGTGCTACATAGAGTGTTACATAGAGTGCTACAAGGAGTGCTACATTGAGTGCTACATAGAGTGTTGCATAAGAGTTCTACATAGAGTGCTACATAGAGTGCTGCGTAGAGTGCTACATAGAGTCTTGCATAAGAGTGCTACATAGAGTGCAATTTAAACATTAAAAATTGATTCTACTTTTCAGTGGTTTAAACTTGTCTTTGATAAACATTTTTTTTTTTTAATTTAAAAAAAAATTATTATCAGAGTCATAAAGAAAAATTGAATAAACCTTACAACTCACAACCACAGTTTTTCGCATAAATCTTTTACATGTCTTTTTTGTTTTTTGATTATATATACGCGAGAGTACAAGGATTGCCCCTCAAAGAAAGAAAGTGTTTGTGTTTTAATTATGTTGAAATACTTTTTGTATGGACGATATATATTTTTTTTCCGTCTGTTGCGTGCATAAATCAATTAGAGGGTTTTTCTAAGCGTGATCATAGAACAAAAAAAAACGAATTTAGGGTCCCCGGCCCCAAAATGAATATTGTTGAACGGTTTTAATGATTAGAAGCCTACTTTTTATGTCGCACACAAACTGAAATGTCGCTGTTTGTATTTGAAGCAATTCCATCCACCCATGCATTAACTCTCTTCGAAATTATACATATATAACCGGTATAACTAAAAACCTGAATTTAGGGCCACCAAACGGAATAATGTAAAACGCTTTGTAATCATTCAGAAAAAAATTTACGGGCGTGCGGACAACAGCATACCAGTTGTATCCCAATCGAATGAATGGTATAGGAGCACATACGGGACATACATACATAAATAAATTCATTTATATATAGATTAATTTATGCTAATCTCCACCCGCTTTTACACATCAGATTTATTTCGCCAACTATTTCGGAAAAACACAAGAAAATATTACACACCAAACGCATTTGCGATTTTAAAAATTTTTTTTTTTTTTTTTAAGAATCCCGTTATGCGCAGATATAAGGAATTTCATTTTGTGAAATCAGTGGCATCATAATTCCTTCATCTTCCATGTAAAAGGAGGTGATTTTTAGGGGTTGGGGTATGGCGATGAAAATTTGAAAGAATGTGTTGTCGTAGGAAACGAGACCATGTTCCAAATTTCAGTTCGATAGGTAGATGAGAAGTGGGTCAATTAGCTGTACGCACATTATGTAACACTCACAGAGAGAAAAAAAAGCACAAGAACAAAAAAAAAAGATTTTTATACACACACACACACAGACACACACACACACACACACACACACAGACCTCTTCAAAACTGTCCCACTTTCTTAGAACCCTTTGTCACAGCCTTTCACACTTTCCAACACCTTCCTCATCACAATCTTTTACACTTTCTAAGACCCATCTCGTCCCAATCTTTTACACTTTCTAAGACCCCCCTCGTCCCAATCTTTTACACTTTCTAAGACCCCCCTCGTCCAAATCTTTTACACTTTCTAAGACCCCTTCGTCACAATCTTTTACACTTTCTAAGACCCCTTCGTCACAATCTTTTACACTTTCTAAGACCCCTTCGTCACAATCTTTTACACTTTCTAAGACCCCCTCGTCACAATCTTTTACACTTTTTAAGACCCCCCTCGTCACAACCTTTTACACTTTCTAAGACCCCCCTCGTCACAATCTTTTACACTTTCTAAGACCCCCCTCGTCACAATCTTTTACACTTTCTAAGACCCCCTTGTCACAATATGTCACACTTTCTAAGACCCCCTTGTCACAATCTGTCACTCTTTCTAAGACCCTTTCGTCACAATCTGTCACACTTTCTAAGACCCCCCCTCGTGACAATCTTTCACACTTTCTAAGACCCCCTCGTCACAATCTGTCACTCTTTCTAAGACCACTCTCGTCATATTATGGCACACTTTGTTAGACCCCTCGTCTTAATCTTTTACACTTTCCTAAAGCCCCTCCCCCACTGCAAAGTTTTTTGTACGTCATAGACGACTCCAAAACATATTTTAGTACAATTTGTTCGAGTTTAAGTTAAAATGATTCAAAGAAATCCAGTGTTATTTTAGCAATTGTAGTTCGTCACTCATAACACTTTAGGAATTTGGGAAACTCTGCAGCAATAAAAACAGAATCCAGACAAATTCCGACTACTCCCAGAATGAATGACGTGACCTTTTCATCGTTTGAGACTGGTAGGTATCTGAGGTCACGGAAGTGTCTGGTCCACTGTGTGACGCATTAACAAGTGCTGGAAAGGTAGGTAACGAATTGACCTTTACACCACAGGTCGTATCAGATGTGTCATTTATACTGAACACCCTGTTCACACCACAGCGTGTCTGGTCATTGCAGTCATTTGAGCGCAATGAGCGTTACAACCGGATAGTCGCCACGACACAAAGGATGAGTTTGAGGGACAGTGTTGGATAGTCACCACTTCACAAAGGATGAGTTTGAGGGACAGTGTTGGACAGTCACCACTTCACAAAGGATGAGTTTGAGGGACAGTGTTGGACAGTCACCACTTCACAAAGGATGAGTTTGAGGGACAGTGTTGGACAGTCACCACTTCACAAAGGATGAGTTTGAGGGACAGTGTTGGACAGTCACCACTTCACAAAGGATGAGTTTGAGGGACAGTAATTTAGCTATACTCGAGAGGCAAATAGGGGATAGTGATAGCATTTGAAAAAAGAAATTATCTCTTGAGTTAAAACATTCGTACATCAAATTAAAGATATTTAACTCTATTATGTATTTTTTTTTAATGAGAGAAAGAAAAGAAAGAGTGTGTGTGTGTGGGAGGGGGGGTGGTGGATGTAGTCATCTTGCCTTGGTAGGTCATAGGCAGTGGCGTAGCGAGGGTGTTTGGCGCCCGGGGACAAGATTCGCGCCCGGGGACAAGATCCATTTTAAAGCGCCCCCTTTTCTTTTTTTCAACTCTCAAATCCATTATTTTTACCAATAATATAATATCAAAGCACATTTTGGCGTTCCTAACTAGCTTGCGCCCAGGGACATCTGTCCCCCCCCCCTGCCACCCCATCGCTACGCCTCTGGTCATAGGTCATGTCTGTGAAAATGGCAAGTGTGTTGATCTGCGGTTGGGAGATCGTTTGCATTCGCTGCGTTTCCTAAATCTATTCGCAAAATTCTCGGTTATTAAGTAGCTGACTCTTTAAATCTAACATTTTTATAAAGCAGGTTATTTATGATGAAACTTTACTTGGGTACAGTGAAATAAAGAGACAAGCCCCACTGAAATATTTGTTGGGTACAGTGACATGAAGAGACATGACCCACTGAAATGTTTGTTGGGTACAGTGAAATGAAAAGTAATGACCCACTGAAATATTAATTTAAAAAAAAATAAAATAAATGTTAATTAACTAGATCAAAACCAAAGAGATATAATATTTTTATTTTTTTGTGTTGCAAAATGTATTCCTATTCTCGGATTCCTTTCAACTGACTCAGCTAACAAGACGGCTAGGAAGTCGCTGGTTCGCCATTGTGTCATGCAGTTCAAGCTAGTGCAAGCTGGAACTTCTCATGGCGTATGAATCTAAAGGTCAATTTTTCTATTTATGATGCATTTATTTATATAAACATTTTTTGTCATTCCACGATGAAATCCCAAGCATGTCTGGCGTTTTCTCACACCTTTCAATGTGGATTAGCTCTACACATGTGGCTGTGATGTGTGGCTGGAAAATGTTACTTATGACATGTGGTTTAGTTAAATGGGTGGAATAAGTGGCTGGTATGTGTAACTGAGTTGTATAGCCATACGTCTTTTGGTATTGGTGACTGGGGTTTGTGGTTTGGGATATGTATATGGGATAAGTGGTTGGGGTTAAATTTGCCTGGTTGTGTGGCTGTGATATGTGCCTGAGATCTGTAGTTGGTTTATGTGGTTGAGATGCGTGGTTGTGATATGTAGCTGAGATTTATGACTTGGAAATATGGCTGAGATTTGTGGTTGGAATATGTGGTTGAAATATGTGGCTGTGATTGTTGGCTGTGAAATGTGGATCAGATATGTACCTCAGAAATGTTTTTGAGATATGTTACTGTGATATTTGACTGATATATGTGACTGTAATGTGTGGCTGTGATATATGACTGAGATATGTGACTGAGATATATGACTGATATATGTGGTTTATGGTATATAGGTTATATATATGGCTATGATATATGACTGAGATATTTCACCGAGATATATGCCTGAAATGTGTGGATGGGGTGTATGGCTGAGATATGTTGCTCATACACTGCTCTATGAGAGAGATATGTGACCTGGATATGCTGTTGTGCTTGTTGCTAGGATCTTGGTTTAACTATATGTCAGGGTTATATGGGTGAGTTTTGTGACTGGGATATTTTCTTGATATTGGTTGCTGCCTTACAATCTGCAAAAAGAAGTGTGTTTGTCTTCCTCACAGCTGTGAAGAGTGTCAACAAGGAGGTTTTAACTAAAGTGTGTTGAAATATTGAAAGAATGATACCGCATTTTTATTTCATAAATTTCAATTATTCTCTACATCCCCATCCTATATCCCAACACTACCCCCCCCTACATCTGCCCACCCTCCACCTATATTTTCAAAACATACCTTATTCAGAATGTATTTACATATAGAGATATTTATTTTTTGTGTGTCCCTTACTTATCATTTATTTCCAAATTTGTCTTTAAAATGCCATCAACATTATTATTCTGTGGCCGGAGCAAGGAGATAGCTTAAACCCAATGGAAGATAGTCCCCCCCCCCCCACACCAAATCAGTTTATATACACACATCGGTCGCCATAATCTAGTTCCAGCCTATTGGTGGCTGGATCTCAGTGTAATTACATTTGCTTCGCACCTAGTTGACAACCAGATAAAAAGTTAGCACACTGCTCCGGTCGTTCGAGGCGCCGCAGCGATAGCGGTTTGAGAAACACGATAGCAATCAGGCGAAGCCGAGACTACAACACCGTGAGTTTTAATGGACGCCAGAGGACTTTTAAATAAGACAGTTCGATAAACCCTCCCCCCTTACTGATATCTGGAATCACCCCCGTGAAACTGGGCGTTCTGGGGGCTGAAAGTGTGAAGCCCCAATTAAAAGATAAAGCCGGCGGGGAAAGGTTGAGGCTAAGGTGTAAGTGTAAGCAGACGGTGAAGGTGTTAGTTCCACTAATCTGGACGTCTCATCTGATTCAATGACGCTTAACACACACGGTTTGAGGGGTAAAATGTTCAAACTCCTAATTTACGACTAGGAAATTGGCGGATGACTACAAAGTTTTTTTGTTGCTTTTTTTTTTTTTTTTTTTTTGGGGGGGGGGGGGTAAATGTTTAAAAAAAAATAATTTTAAACAGAAAAGTTAAGAAAAAAATAAAATTCTTTCTTCTTTTTTTGCCTTTCCAGGACGATAAGATTGGTCCTAAATTTGAGCATGTCTTTCAAACAACTTTGGTTAATTTGGTTTGTCTTTGAGCCCATGACAATAAAAACCTCAACTTTGAACATGTCACGACCATCTTTAGACCAAATGACCTAGATAAAATATAACATTGAGTTAATAACCGTTGAGGCACACAACTTTCCTTCCTTGATATTTCTTGCATCCATTTATCTAAAACTTTATGTTGTCAATATGGTTTTCTCATCGTCCAAGGAAATAACATTTTGCTGATACACTCGCGGTTTCAATGTTTTACACTTGACAAATTTCTTGATCCAAATAAAAAATATTTTTTATCCTCAGTTATAGCACTTCATTTTCATATTTCCTAAGTGAATTCAACTGAACTAAATGCATAAACAAATTAAACATTATTCGTAGACAGGCGCCAGTTCAAAATGGATTTCTTGGATTCAAACTTTAAAAATGTCTTAGGCACGAGTGACTTATTCAAACTTCAAACCATCGTACCGTTTCATACTGTTGCCTACCATTGCCTCCGTTTCATACTGTTGCCTACCATTGCCTCCGTTTCATACTGTTGCCTACTGTTGCCTACCATTGCCTTCGTTTCATACTGTTGCCTACCATTGCCTTCGTTTCATATAGTTGCCTACCATTGCCTTCGTTTCATACTGTTGACTACTGTTGCCTAACATTGCCTTCATTTCATACAGTTGCCTACCATTGACTTCGTTTCATACTGTTGCCTACCATTGCCTTCGTTTCATACTGTTGCCTACTGTTGCCTACTGTTGCCTACCATTGCCTTCATTTCATACAGTTGCCTACCATTTCCTTCGTTTCATACTGTTGCCTACCAGTGCCTACTTCTTCGCACTGTCGCATACAGTTTCGTTATCTTTAACCCTTGCTCAAACTTATTTGCCGGATCTTTAAAGACAAGTACGATGACGTCACGCATGTTAAGTTGAGGTCAGAACTCTATTTAGTTTCACACAAGATATCAACTTATATACAGGGAACATATATTTTATTGAGCATAAATGAATGACAATAATCAAATCTATCTCTAATAAACCTCAGTGGATGGAACTAATACTAATTGTTTATTACCAAACTCAAATTGTGATGAGGGGGAGAGACTACACTCAGGTTAGGTAAAAGGAAATAAGCGAAAGTACAGGAAAACGTGGGGGTGGGGAGGAGGGAATACCGCAATAGAAAGTCGTCTTCAGGTTTTCCCATACCATGATCCGCTTATTATTTCACATGTATTTTATTTGATGGCACCAGAATTTTTATCTCATTGAGTTTGTCCAACTGGGACATATGACGTCACACAGTCAAAATTATGTTAAAAAAGAATAATCATTAACGTTACAAATTTCTTTTTTTTTGGGGGGGGGGGGGGGGGGGACCCCACCATTTAAAAAAAAAAAAAATTCAACTCTGACCTCGCGAGTAATCAGGCTTGATGGCCTCATTGACACATGATTCAACTACTATTGCAAGACGTGCTAATGATGAAGTTGACTGGTTTGGTCATAAATGGATAGTAAATTTCAAATAGCTGAGCCACACTCAGACCGCAAACGCAAATAGACGCGAATAAGGAAAGAGAATTTAGAACTACTGTGCAATCTTTGAGTTACAACCCTTTGTTTCATAGAGAGGGCTTTGCGGAAGTGGGGTTTATGTATTCAAGAGAAGTTAGTTTGACGCATGACGTCATTAAACCTCCTCATCTAAAACACGTTTTCTCTAATAATTTAAACCATCAAACAGCGGAATTTGGTGAAGGGTCTAAGACATACCACCAAACTCATATTACATCAGACACAGAGCATTGGGTGAATCTGAGTCTTCACTTCCTTCTCAGCAGTCCTGCTGACGTCCCCTTGTACCTTTCCTAATTGGGACTATCAGTAACATGTAGCCACGGATAAACCTGCGGAGTGAGAAGACCGGGGCTGCCCCCCCCCCCCCATAAATCACATCCCAAATTATCTCTGCCACTTTTCTGAGACCTCCCAGCCTGTGGTGAAACAGCACCCCACCAACCCCGCGCCCAGGGGACAGACCACCCGCCCCGAAAGTAGTCAATTAACGAACGGACTTTTCCTCCCGGGGTCCCTGGAGGCAGATAAGACAAGGAGCAGACGGCCTGACGTTGAAATGACTTAACCTGGTGATTCGTTGTCTCCAGTCATTTAACTCCGTCAGGAGCCGTGTTCCGACCAGAGCTCAAAAGAATGAATTACATTTTCGTCATCTTGATGTAGAGCTCCTACTCCGGCATATGACGTAACGAATGTGTTGCCGTCTAACGCGTATTTACAGAGGCAAACACGTGAAGTACCAGGCATTCATTATTTTACTCTCTTAGTCGCTATTATGTCTACTGAAATTTATTTGAATCAAAACACCATAACCTATTACGTCTACGACTCTCACCCAAATGTTTTGACACCAACTCCACCAGATTTAGGATCCGAAGCTTTGACAGAAAACAGAAAAATCTGTAAACAACTGGTCAGTTCGTTGTCAAACAGAAACTTTGACATATTTTCATATAATTTATTTTTAAAAATCGTGAAGTCATGGAATTAATTTTTTAGGGAACCACTGTCTGAGACCATTTCGTTTTTTAACCAATAAGTCGATGATATCGTGGATATGCATACGATAACTGAAATCACGGATCACGTTCACTATAATGGTAAAAATCGTTTTAAAATCGATCTAATTTTTTTTTATTTTACAGCATTTTATGAGACAAGCATGGCGGCCAAAGTTCGGTTTTGAGAAAAGATAAAAAAATTCAGTTAGCGGGTAATGTACAACCATAATTGCGTAAATCGCAGCAATCTGAAACAGTATGAAAGAATCCCTTTTAAAATTGCCGCTAATGTTTACGAATGAGGGAAATTCCAAATTTGTCGGCTTGGTCACTTTCAAAATAGGGTTAGTCTGCGATAAAAAAAAAAATCAAAATTTATTCTCCCTACAATAGCATCTTTCTTCGCATCATTAATTCATAAATATGGCCTACTCCTACCTACTGTTTGAACATGTTTTAGCCTTCAAAGCCTTCATTGAAAAGGATGGGGTGTTTGTTCCTGTACTAAGTGATCTAAATGTCTCACGGACTTGGCTATTCTTGTTGCATTACACAGGAACTAAATGTACTCAACAAGAAGTTACAAGACCAGGGGTAGCTTGTCAGTGTTGCCTATGAAAAAGTCATGCCATTCTGCACAAAACTTGTGTTATGGTTCTCAGAGAAACCTCTGCTCTTTGCCAAAAATGCAAATTACTCATGGATTTGGGCACAACATTCAGGAGTAAGTATACTGATGCCATTGCAAAGCTACAGGAAGAATTTGACCAAACACACAAAGCCACATCTCCAATTTTTGTTGACCCTTTCTACTTTAGTGTGTATGATGCACAGCCCTATCCCCACCTTTTTACGCTTCATATGGAGCTAACTGATCTTAATTGCAATTCTGAACGCAGGGCTAAAGTCAAGGAGGTGATTGGAAAATCATACAAGCTTGGACCATTTATGAGAGAGTCACCCTCCACCCTTCCTGAGATATCCAGGTTGTTCAAGTGGATCGTGTGCCTTTTTGGGAGTACCTATCTGTGTGAAAAGCTCTTTTCCACTAAGAGCTTTAACAAGTCAAATTTCAGTGACTTATTGATGAGCATCTTCAAGCTATGCTGATGGTCCCAGTTGCTTCCTCACTCAAATCAACTGTTGCTCAGATTTGTAAGAAGAAGCGCTGCCATGTCTCTGGCAACAAGGAGTAGGAGGATAAAACTGAAGCCTAGTTCTTGAGATCCCTTTTTAACAAAAAATTGTTATTAATAATGGTTGAGCACATTGTAACAGTTGTACTTTATTGAATTTGTTATCACTTTTTTGTGGAATACTTGATGCGGCCCAGTCTCACTAAGACTCAACCTCCTGCGGCTCCCGGATGATTTGTGTTTACAACTCATGGTCTACATGTTCATCATTCTGCCCCCACAATAGATCCGGGGAATGAATCATGGATCCATTGGTGACGAATTGGCAACCAGAGTGTCTTTAGCTGATGGTTGAGGTTACATCCAGAGTGTCTTTAGCTGATGGTTGATGTTACATCCAGAGTGTCTTTAGCTGATGGTTGAGGTTACATCCAGAGTGTCTTTAGCTGATGGTTGAGGTTACATCCAGAGTGTCTTTAGCTGATGGTTGAGGTTACATCCAGAGTGTCTTTAGCTGATGGTTGAGGTTACATCCAGAGTGTCTTTAGCTGATGGTTGAAGTTAATTTTATTTTAAGTAAAACATACAAAACCTACAGATTTCTTGCTACTTTTGTAGCAAATTGATTGCGGTAAATGAGATAATAAGAAAACTCCAGTGTTTCGAATGTGCCATGTGCAAATCATCCCCTTAAATAGACTTGTAACAGAGAATAGTTAGATATGCATGATGTGCAAATCATCCCCTGTAAGAGAGATTTGTAACAGAGAATAGTTAGATATGCATAATGTGCAAATCATCCCCTGTAAGAGAGATTTGTAATAGAGAAGAGTTAGATATGCATGATGTGCAAATCATCCCCTGTAAGAGAGATTTGTAATAGAGAAGAGTTAGATATGCATGATGTGCAAATCATCCCCTGTAAGAGAGATTTGTAATAGAGAAGAGTTAGATATGCATGATGTGCAAATCATCCCCTGTAAGAGAGATTTGTAATAGAGAAGAGTTAGATATGCATGATGTGCAAATCATCCCCTGTAAGAGAGATTTGTAATAGAGAAGAGTTAGATATGCATGATGTGCAAATCATCCCCTGTAAGAGAGATTTGTAATAGAGAAGAGTTAGATATGCATGATGTGCAAATCATCCCCTGTAAGAGAGATTTGTAATAGAGAAGAGTTAGATATGCATGATGTGCAAATCATCCCCTGTAAGAGAGATTTGTAATAGAGAAGAGTTAGATATGCATGATGTGCAAATCATCCCCTGTAAGAGAGATTTGTAATAGAGAAGAGTTAGATATGCATGATGTGCAAATCATCCCCTGTAAGAGAGATTTGTAATAGAGAAGAGTTAGATATGCATGAAGTTAAAAAAACATCACTGAAGGAGAGACTTGTAATAGAGGTTTGTTGAAATAGTTAATTATTATAGTAAAAGGTTATCTTGGTTAAAATATATATTTATATACGTGCTGAAAAAAATTATGTCTGTTGTAATAATAAAAGAAACAATATTTTCCTTTTATTTGGATCAATAAAAGAATCTTATATGCAGGAGAAGGACGCCACGAGATCAACAAAGCCAGTATCATCTAAATTATGGGTAAAGACACAAATATTAACTCCCTACCAGCCCCCATACAAGCCTATCGGTGTATTGGACTTTTCTCCCGCCCATAATAACTTCTCGTGTAAACAGGTCAGAGCGTGTGTGTGTGTGTGGGGGGGGGGGCGTCACGCGTCATGTCAAATATGTTTACAGATTATAAAGTTTTATTAGCAACCGAATGTACGCATACGTTTACACTCCCTCTACTGAACTTTGACCTAACATGTCGTAAACATACACTCATAAGTTTACCCTCGCCGTCTGAACTTTGACCTAAGATGACGTAAACATAGTCACAACAGCCAACTGGAAGCGCGCGTGGAAACTGACATCATAGTGTTGTTTTTCTTGATTATACTTGGAACTACTGAAACTAATACTTTAATGTGCTCGGATTATCCCCAAAAATCTCTCATCCAAAAACTCGGAAAAATATATATCACCCAATGACTCTGAATAAAAATCTCTCAACCAAAGACTCCGAATACAGATCATTCACTCCAAGATTCTGTACAAAGATCTCTCACTTAAATATTTATTTTTACTAAACGATTAACCAACACGCAATAGTCAGTATGTTTGTGTAGAAACAAATGCTGATTGTTTTGTTCATGCGTGAGAGAGGCATTCCTTTGAAACCAATTAAAACAATTGAGATCGACCAATTAACGTAGAAACACAATAAATGACATGTCTTACTGATCTCTCTCATTATCATCGGTTGTAATGTGCAGTTAGTGGGAGGTAAGCGAACTGGCGAGTGCCATTCGTGGGGAGATAAGCGAACTGGAAAGAGTCATTTGTGGGGAGGTAAGTGAACTGGGAATTGCCATTCATGGGGAGGTAAACGAACTGGGAAGAGTCATTCGTGGGGAGGTAAGCGAACTGGGAATTGCCATTCATGGGGAGGTAAACGAACTGGAAAGAGTCATTCGTGGGGAGGTAAACGAACTGGAAAGAGTCATTCGTGGGGAGGTAAGTGAACAGAAAAGTACCAGTCATGGGGAGGTAAACGAACAGGAAAGAGTCATTCGTGGGGAGGTAAGTGAACTGGAAAGTGTCATTCATGGGGAGGTAAACGAACTGGAAAGAGTAATTCGTGGGGAGGTAAGTGAACTGGAAAGTGCCATTCATGGGGAGGTAAACGAACTGGAAAGAGTCATTCGTGGGGAGGTAAGTGAACTGGAAAGTGCCATTCATGGGGAGGTAAACGAACTGGAAAGAGTAATTCGTGGGGAGGTAAGTGAACTGGAAAGTGCCATTCATGGGGAGGTAAACGAACTGGAAAGAGTCATTCGTGGGGAGGTAAGTGAACTGGAAAGTGCCATTCATGGGGAGGTAAACGAACTGGAAAGAGTAATTCGTGGGGAGGTAAGTGAACTGGAAAGTGCCATTCATGGGGAGGTAAACGAACTGGAAAGAGTCATTCGTGGGGAGGTAAGTGAACTGGAAAGTGCCATTCATGGGGAGGTAAGCGAACTGGGAATTGTCATTCATGGGTAGGTAAACGAACTGGAAAGAGTCATTCGTGGGGAGGTAAACGAATGAACTCTGGTCAGACTTTAGAATTCAAATATTTCCGTTCACTGAGATCAATAGCCAATAAGATTACACGTATGTTACAATAACCTTAAATTCCACTGACACTTCCTCATTGATTCTTAGTGCAACTTTCGACTAAGTGAATTGGATCGTATCACTCTACAGCCAGTCCATTTATCTGTTTAAATTTACCATCATTTTTTAGGCTGCCTCATCATACTACATACGTCTGATGCCATACATAGATATGACTGAAGAAGACGTATATAGACATGGCTGTAGTATCAAATGGACATGAGAGACTTGAAGAAGAAATACATAGAGTTGGATGTTGTATAACATGGACATGAGAGACTCGAAGAAGACATTTTCAGTGGAATAAGTTGTAAAAAATTGAAGCCCTCGAGACAAAAGAATTATGATTCTCATTTCGTCAGTGTAAAGCTACTTTTTAAATGCAAAATAATACTATTCATTGTGTAACGACAGTGGTGGGAAAACTCATTGGTCAAAAGAGCCAAAAATCAGCAGCAGGACGATTGAAAATTTTTTTTAGCAAATTTCGTTTCAAGAACCTGTCAAGAACTAAGTTTTTCGGAGGTAAAAATCGATTTGTTACCGACTGGCCGAGCCGTACTCAGGTCACTAAAAAACCGCATGCCAGCCGCGACTTGCCGACTACTGGTGTGCGACTTTTTTTTCTTCAACATTTTAAGAAATTTTTGTTTGTAAGAAATAAACATGAAATTATTAAACGCAATTAAAATTGGCAAATAATTTTGAAAATAAGGAAAGCATGAAATAATGATCATGTTACGAAACAAATAGGCGATACCGGAACATAGCAATTGTTTTAAAATATTCATCTTTGCTTTATTTTGTTTTCTATTTAGTTATAGCACATATTGGCCAAATTTTAATTAAGTATAAATAGTGTTAAATAATGTTAAATACATTGAATTAAAATATATCAATTTAAATGAATATTCTATTTATTGTTATTACATTAATGATGTAACATTAAAATCACCTTCGTTACGTAACTTTAAAAACCAACGTAATTATGTAACATTAAAACAAAATTAATGATGTAACCTAAAAATCAACTTAATGATGTAACATTAAAACCAACTTAATGATGTAACCTAAAAATCAACTTAATGATGTAACATTAAAACCAACTTAATGATGTAACATTAAAACCAACTTAATGATGTAACATTAAAACCAACTTAATGATGTAACATTAAAACCAACTTAATGATGTAACATTAAAACCAACTTAATGATGTAACATTAAAACCAACTTAATGATGTAACCTTAAAATCAACTTAATGATGTAACCTTAAACTCAACTTAATGATGTAGCCTGAAAACCTGAAAACCTTAATGATTTAACATTAAACTTCAACTTAATGATTGAACATTAAAATCAACTTAATGATGTAACTTTAAACGTCAACTTAATGGTGTAACATACGATACTATGCAACACAATTATATCGATGAAGCGCCAATAACCAATTAATGTTATATGAAAATTGATGTATTTAATAATCTCAATGAGAAACTGCATTTGTTAAATGTGAAGGCAATGCTCCACTCGCTATACGGTACCAGACCGTACCACGCTGTACCACACCGTACCACGCTGTACCACACCCGCTTGTTAACACGATACATTCTGCTAGTTCGGGATTGTACAGAAATGTTTTCACCGAGTACGTCTGCTAAAATGGCGTTTGTTTGTCTGCATGCTTGGTCCAGGTGAGAAAACCATTATTACAAGGTCAAATTAAATCTTTATGACTTCAAACAGTTCACACGATTAGCAGTCGGTAAAAAAATTCTTTAAAGACATCCATAAGCAGGCATTGTATAGACGGTAAAACCTTACTTTTTTTATACTGTAAAGGCTTTTTAAAAAAAAAAAGTTTTTAGAGGGGTCAAGAAACATAACCCCCTTTAAAACTGTAAAATAAAATTAAGTTGGCAAGTATTGAAGACGAACAATACTAATAATAGATTTTAAAGGAAGTAGTCAAGCCTTGTTCAGCCTGTGGTGGGGAAAAAAGCCTGGAGTTATCTTTTGAGTCTGAGGTGTTTAAAAAATCTTATAGTTAAAACTTTTAAGACTTAGGACCAGTTTGATGCTTTCTTCTGAAACAAAATATCATGGCCGTGTTCTGTTAATAGTGATTAAATAATGATTAAATAATGATTAAATAATGATTAAATAATGATTAAATAATGATTAAATAATGATTAAATAATGATTAAATGTTGGTCAGCAGGTAATTTATTACGGGTTCTCAGCTAGAATTTTGAAAAATTTAATATAACTCCCCTTCTCTCCCATTTTTCCTCTCAACATCTTTGTAAGAAAGGAGTTTCAAAACCTCTAATAAAAAGCAAGAAATGTAATAACGCATATGAATGAGATCAGGTCAGTTTAAGCAACCCTTAACTCGACTTTAGCATCTTGTCAAAGTGTTACAATTTTAACTATTGCATTAGGCTACATAATATGTTGTAAAGTATATAGTATAAATAATCCATTATTTTAATGTGTCTATTTCATCGCATTAAAAATCTCTCTCAAATGTATGGTGTCATGGGGTCAGTGTGCTTCTATAAAAATGGTTGCTTCACATAGAATACAATGAATGCTTCACAAGAGATCAAGTATTATAGTCATCTTTGACGGCAAAAATAAATTGCAATCACGCAAAGAATAATTCCTTTAAGACATTTATTATTTAAAAGTACGTGAGATAATTCGGAATTATATATTTTACTATTCCATGTTTGATCAAACGTTGACTCATTTTTTTTAAAAATATTTTTGCGGGAAAAAATTTGACCTAGAAATAAATAACACAAACGATCTCAAAGATTTATTGATGAATTGTACGGGGAGGAAACAACACAAATTCGAACTTTTAAGATGGCTTTTAAAAAAAAAATTGTTATATTCCTCTCTTAACACATTTTAAGTTTTCACTATTTCTTTAGTCAGCAAACCTACCCCCCCCCCCCCAAAAAAAAAAAAAAAAACAAAAAAAAAAAACAACACAACACAGCTGAACAGCTGGGCGTTAGAGAGATATAAAGTATCAATCACACAGACTGCCCATGATGCAGTTGTTTGGTTACACACTTCCTTCCGTTCAAAAGATCACACAGTTAGTTATCTGATAATTCCATTGGATATCCAATGTCTTTCATCTCTTATTTTCCTTTTCCACTGAAAAAAAAAATGATATCAATTTTTAAAGTGTCTGTTATCTTTCTCCTTTTGACTCTATCAGTGACACGTTTTCGGCCGTTCAAACATAAGAGAAGATGTTTTATTTAGCTAAATGCAGATTGTATCTGTCAATAGGGTTTGTCATTTCTAAGACCGGGAAACGTTACATCACATTACGGAATGCTACTATTTTTAGACTTTTCATAAAATATAGCTTCTATCAATGTATTTCCGCATAAATATACATATATGTGTGTGTGTGTAGCAGTAATACTTTGTAAACTCTTTTGTAAAATAAAGTTTTAAACACGTTTTCGTCTAGTTTAAGACAAACTGTGCTGGCTCACATTAACCTAGGCCTAGATGTACCAAACAGCTGTTGGGAGATTGTCCAATCGGAATACCAGGATGTTTTGCTAATATCTCAATGAGATTTGCCAGGCTGTACGCGCAGATGATCTATTAATAGATTCCCGCCATTTAATGACAAAGCCAATATGCTTACACTTATATTTTTTTTTTTAAAGGCTGTAACCTCCAAGAAGCCGACATCTAATTAACAAGTCTCAGTCTTCTACCATCTTCTTCTCCTATTAAGACTATTAAGTTGAATTATTTCGAAGATATTCTCATAAACTATATTTTTATCTAGTTTTTAAAATTTTTTTTTTTAAACTGCAGACTTTCCAAATTATGAGACCAATGAAAATAGAAGTCATCGTTTACAAAGGAGACAACCGATTGTCAAGGGGAACAATCGACAGATCATGGCAACACTCTGTCGTTGATCACTTCATTTGGTAGGATGAGAGACTTCTCCATTTCATTTCACTTGTTATTTTTAAATCTATATTTTGACTCAATCTCAGTTTTAAAATGCACCATCCTTAAAATTACATAATAAAATCACGCTCTCTAACACTGTTCATTTCAAATTACAGAAGTTGATGAGTGAGGTTGCTCAAATTAAAGAAGTCAATGAGTGTTCGAATTAAAGAAGTTGATGAGAAAAGTTGTTCAAATTTCAGAAGTTGATAAGAGTTGCGACATAAATATAAGCCATTTGAAACAAAATATGGAGTTAAAACTATGAAGAGAGTATATAGAATTATAAACAGAGTAAATAGATAATGTACGAACAGAGTAAATAAAACTATGAACAGAGTAAATAGAAGCATGAATAGAGTAAATAAAACTATAAAGATGTTGAAGAAAACTAACTATGCTCCTTAATCTCCAGAGCATTACAAACCCAAAAAAGAATTGTTTAAATTAATTTCTAATTACTTTATCATTTAAGTCTAAGTCAGCGCAATTATTTTAATTCATATTTTTATTTTTTTCTCTCAAAAAAAAAACAACAGATCAAAATCACACAAACATTTCAAAAAGACATGGCTACATATTTTAATCTTACAACCTCAAAGTCACAAATTATTAATTTTTATTTTGCTTTCATCATTGAGAATTTCACTAAATAGCATTACCGATAATTCACATTATTTTTCGTAAAATATAAAAAAAGCTTTGGAAGGCAGAGAAATAAGACAAAAATGTATAAAAGTATGATCAGATATCTTTCTTTTCAAAAACTGTTAATGTCTAATGTTCAGATCTAATTCACAGAGGAAGCTTTACACAATATTTTGATTTGTAGTTATCTAAAACACAGAATGGTGATAACATTAAATGCAACACACTATACAAATTCCCACACAATTACTCTCTACCCCACTACGTGTGTAACTAAAATAATGGCTGACACAGCCAAGCAAGTCAGCATTGTGTGCCTAAAGTTGTTCTAAAATCAAACCTATGTATGGTTTGTGTACAAAGTGATTGTAAAATTTTTTTTATCATCGCAACGGCAATCCTATTAGCTCATAACATAAGCAGGCCTACTTCAGATATCAGAATAAATTCTAAGGTCTGATATTGATATTCAAAATTTATTTCCAAGGAAAATATAAACAGTTGATCGATGATCCTTTACATGTATGAGCAAGTTATGGTTTGACAAGTTGTAATACATACAATAGTTAGGCATCTCACGTGAATATTACTTAGGCATCTCATGTGAAGATTACTTAGGCATCTCATGTGAATATTCATAGTTTTCTGCACAGTAATTTTAATTAGTCATGTAAAAAGTAATCGATAAAACTACTTCTCATGACAATTTACTTCCAAGGCAAACATTTAAAAAAAAATGTTTTCATCCCATAACTTTTCCTCATTTACTTTTTGCTGACAAAGTCAATAAATAATGAGGTCACATCATATTATAAGAAAGGTTGCTTTAACAGAAAGAAGGTTTCCTCTCACTCTTGTGTAGGATGGGCAGCCATAAGTCTAAACTAATCATTTTATCATAGGAAACATTTTCTAACAGGCAGCAGATACTCTTTGAGCATGACCATTTTATTTAAAAATCTATGCAGAATTCAAATTTATGAACAAATCACAGATACACTTTATAAAGTACTGTATCCCATTCTCTGCTGTGTCCCTTTGAGGCCTGCTGGCATTAATGGAATGTTCAGTCTTTAATATCAATTAATAAAAATACTAATCATTTAACAACAATATTCACCAATTAAGCACACAATTTCCAGAAACGTTTAATTCATGTGTAGCTCCAAGACAATGACACAAGGTTTGCAACTATGAATCATCCAATCATTTTCTTATAAATGGATCAAAAAATTTTTTCAAAATGTTCAACATTCATGAGATTTTAATCTTCAACTAAATTATTTATTTTATGTGAGGTTTTGAGTTTTTACAGATCAAAAATTTATAAATTAATTTTTTACACATAATTATGCTATAATTCACAATTATACTTCGAAATTCTTCAATAAAATGTTGATGCTGATCTATGTAATAAATTAGTGTTTCGACTAGCAAGATTAAGTCAATTTTATCACAATTTGCACATATAATAATTAGTACCCTTCAGAAAAAATATACAAGCACTTGGAGAAATCCCTGCTTTGATATTTATTTTCTTGAATCTGAATAAATGTTTAATTATAGTTAGGCATCTCTAATCTGATGGGCAGCTATGTTATAACTTATAGACATCTATCATTTGAGTAACATTGCACACCCCGAGCATAGTGTCACAATTTAACTGAGCATGTTAATATTTCAGACAGTGGATGATGTCAAGAGATTACAAGAACTTTGTAACATGATTGTCAATTATGCATGTAAGTCAGACTGTACAAGTTACATATTCAGAAACTAAGGTTAGAATTCATCCAAAATTCATTGGTTACAAATTCAAAATAAGTTTTAAAGGTTTAAGGTTATTTTTTTAAATACTGAGTTTTAAATTTATACTTGTTTTAGCATATTTATGCTTGTCATATCATATATGTATTTATATATATATATACACATGATAGCATATATATATACTTGTGATATCATATATTAATATATTTACTTGTGATAGCATATATATATAAATATATATACTTGTGATCGTCAATATATCTATAGAAGAGAAAAGAATGGTAGCAGCATAGCTTCAATTATATATTATTTATAAAAATTATAATATCCAAATTACACAGCACTCGAGGAAAAAGGCAATAAATAATAATAAAAGGAGGATGTCACCATAAATGAGCTTATTTTATGGATACAACTATCACATATGCAATGAAACTATGGTTTAACTTCTGGTTAGACTTATGGTTTAACTTACCTCCAAGAGTAAAGCAAACAAATATTATTTCAGAGTAAGAATCTGTGTCATTTCCTAATCACTGTACTAAGGTGTTTATATTTTCTTGATGGGATAGACATTCGTATGTTAACAACTGGAAACATATTAAGCACATAAGATAAGACTCATGTAACATAACTTGAACAGATTAGATCATCAACGTTGCTTGCTTTAAATTTAAATGCTATCATCATGAGTTAAAGTTATCAACACGGCCAAAGTAAAATACTATGGAAATAAATGTAACAGGTTTTAAATGTTGGATAAGGACATCACAGTTATCATTACTTAAGCCCTTCTTAAGGCAGTAAAAAATTCGATTATATTAATAGGTAAACAAAAAAAGGAAATTCTAAAAAAAAAAAAGTTTTTGATTTAAAAAACAAAAAAAAAAATTAAATGGGCAGAAGAAGTGTTCTCTGGCTGTTAGCTCGAGCCCCTGAATAATAGCAAGGACCAAACTGAATGAATCCATCGTAACCCTTCAACAACTCAAATTGTTTTTTAAACAGCCACAAATAAGGACAAACGTTCTGCAGGGCAATGACTTTCCCTTTTTTGATGATCAAGAATTGCAAGGTGGACTAAGTTCATCAGACAGAACTTGATCTATAAATGGATTATTTTCTTTGGGTGTATTTGAAGTTACTTCAACAATACATAGAATGTGTTCAAGGATGAACTATCAATAGATATCAATAGAATGCGTTCATTGGGTGAGTCAAATGGAATGTGTTCATAAGGTGAAATGGAACTATTAATAAAATTTGTTCAACTGGAACGCAATGCAGTGATTACAATGACCCCCCATTTTAGCATTTGTTCAAGTGAAAATCAAAATTTTTGTTCAAACCTTTTATAACACCTGACACGATCGGTACAACACAGATGATCAGTTTTGACATATATAAGTCCTAAGTGTTTAAGGTTCATCTAATCCTCAAGAGCTTAAAGTGAGGAAACAGCTTTGAATTATAACCCAGGTCTTAACTGCATCCCTCATTGCAGCTCTTGAGGGTTAAGGCTGAAAGATGTCAAATTTACCACAAGACTATCTTGAGGGTAAGTGACATCTAAAACACTTAAGGCTGAAAGATGTCAAATTTACCACAAGACTATCTTGAGGGTAAGTGGCATCTAAAACACTTAAGGCTGAAAGATGTCAAATTTACCACAAGACTATCTTGAGGGTAAGTGGCATCTAAAACACTTAAGGCTGAAAGATGTCAAATTTACCACAAGACTATCTTGAGGGTAAGTGGCATCTAAAACACTTAAGGCTGAAAGATGTCAAATTTACCACAAGACTATCTTGAGGGTAAGTGGCATCTAAAACACTTAAGGCTGAAAGATGTCAAATTTACCACAAGACTATCTTGAGGGTAAGTGGCATCTAAAACACTTAAGGCTGAAAGATGTCAAATTTACCACAAGACTATCTTCCAAAATTTGGTGAATCTTTTCTTTGCCTATTTCCAAAATGCTTGCATTACAAAAGTGCACTTTTAAAAGCACCAGGAATTGCAGGATTAAAGAAACTATACCATCTGAATAACCACACACACACACACACACACACACATATAATATTATATATATATATATATATATATATATGTGTGTGTGTGTAAAAATGATATTTTATCAACTGAAGTAAGGTAAGTTTAAGCATTCAGGTATCAGGCTGGTACAGTTTTGTATAGCTGGTATAGTGTTTCATAGCTGGTATGGTGTTGTATAGCTGCTATGGTGTTGAATAGCTGGTATGGTGTTGTATAGTTGGCATGGTGTTGTATAGCTTGCACGGTGTTATATAGCTGGTATGGTGTTGTATAGCTGTACGGTGTTGTATAGCTGGTACGGTGTTGTATAGCTGGTATGGTGTTGTATAGCCAGTATGGTGTTGTTATAGCCGGTATGGTGTTGTATGTCTGGCATGGTGTTGTATAGTGGGTACAGTGTTGTATAGCTGGTAAAGTGTTGTATAGCTGTTACAGTGTTGTATAGCTGGTACAGTGTTGTATAGCTGGTATGGTGTTGTATAGCTGGTACGGTCTTGTATAGCTGGTACAGTGTTGTAAGGAAAAACTCAAGGGAATAAAACACTTGAGACAGTGGTTCTCATTCATTTGTTATCCTATTTTCTAGTTTCATACATAAACATATAACAAATTTATGCTAGATGTACACCAACTATGCCTCTTAACGATATGAATTGTTCTCTTTGGTAATAGACTGCCTCACACAAATCTTTCTCATAGCTTTTGAGTAATAGCTGCACACTATGAGAAAATATTTCTAGATTTAGTTCTATGAAATATTTTTTAAATTTAAAATAATCTTATCACTTGATGATAAGCAATGCTTTCATTTTTTTTATTAGAATCAATTGAGAAAGTAGAAAACTTCTCTTTAATAAAAACAATTACATCTAAAAAAAAACTCACACAGACTGTATAAAATGTTGCCTACTTCTACTTCAAACAACACACTGTATGCCTTAAGACCAAACGCAGGTTAGTAAAACTTAAAAGAACAGCTGAAGGTAAGCCTCATCAGGTCAGTGAGAGTATTTAACATGCTATTTGCATGTCTCATACATTCAGTATCACACATGTAACATTATTCATCGTCTACACGTTCAATGTGTTGTGCATTTTGTGATCTAGTAACACTAACAAGTCCATTGGCCACAGATCACATTAAAACCAGACCGACATGGCATGACATGACATGATCACCTCTCCACATTTTATTGCACTGTGACTTCATGTTTTTGTTCCCTGCTTTTATAATTTAATCTCTGTAAAAAAAAATTTGGTGCCAGCTTCATTTTTGTCTATATTCTTACATTAGTGTAAAAAAAAAACTTGCCAAGATTGCCTGTAATAATTTTAGTCATTTATGTATTGCGTTATTCTCTTCCTCAGACCAAGTTATAAAGACATAAAAGTCGTTAACACTGAACCTGTCAAAGATGGCATTCTTTCTCTTGTGAAGAGACATTTTTTTTATGGTGCTTGTAATGTCACATGGCATTTGTCTTGAAATAGATACATGAAAGATGACATTTCAACACTCCTCAATAGAATGACCCCATCTGGAAAACATAACGTGCTGATCAGCGCTGCCAGGAAATCTTCCCTTTGAGCTGTTCCCTTCTCTTCAGAGGGTGTGACTGTGCTCACAATGTGCCGACAATTGTTTCTGCCATGATCCAGTAGCCACCACCCATTGCCAGGTTTCTGGGAGTCTGTGAGTGTTTGTCTTGCTAATGTTTTATAGATGCAACTTTCCTTTCTATGAGGAGGGACTTGAACAGATTGCACAAATGCTGAGCATCTCCAGGTTTCAACGAGTCAATGTTATTTTGCCTCAGTGGTGCCGGGGTCAGGTTCAACCTTTTCTGACAGAGCATGGAGAGAAAAAACTCCAGGATCTGATCCAGTGTCTCCATCTCAATGGGGTCAAATTTAGACAGAAATAGAACGATGTATTCCAGGAAGTATCTTGTGCTCTGTTTGTTAGGAAATAAATACACAATTCAATGGTTACCGAATTAAGTAAAAAAAAGTAGTGGAAAAAGATATGTTTAGGCTTGAAAATAGCAAACAGGACATTTCAATGGACTTTTCCTGTAGGTGCATTCTTCTGCAGACAACATAAAACAAGAAACAACAGATGATATGAATTGAAAATTGAAAAAAATAAAAATTTTCATCTTCAAAATCTCAAATATCTGTATGTCTATTTTTAATTTTAAGTGTCTATTTTCTTTTGTTTTGTATTGTGTGCTGAAGAAAGTGTCAAGCTGAAGAAAGTGTCAAGCTGAAGAAAGTATCAAGCTGAAGAAAGTGTCAAGCTGAAGAAAGTGTCAAGCTGAAGAAAGTGTCAAGCTGAAGAAAGTGTCAAGCTGAAGAAAGTGTCAAGCTGAAGAAAGTGTCAAGCTGAAGAAAGTGTCAAGCTGAAGAAAGTGTCAAGCTGAAGAAAGTGTCAAGCTGAAGAAAGTGTCAAGCTGAAGAAAGTTTCAAGCTGAAGAAAGTGTCAAGCTGAAGAAAGTGTCAAGCTGAAGAAAGTGTCAAGCTGAAGAAAGCATCAAGCTGAAGAAAGTATCAAGCTGAAGAAAGTATCAAGCTGAAGAAAGTATCAAGCTGAAGAAAGTATCAAGCTGAAGAAAGTATCAAGCTGAAGAAAGTGTCAAGCTGAAGAAAGTGTCAAGCTGAAGAAAGTATCAAACTGAAGAAAGTTTCAAGCTGAAGAAAGTGTCAAGCTGAAGAAAGTGTCAAGCTGAAGAAAGTGTCAAGCTGAAGAAAGTGTCAAACTGAAGAAAGTTTGAAGCTGAAGAAAGTGTCAAGCTGAAGAAAGTGTCAAGCTGAAGAAAGTGTCAAGCTGAAGAAAGTGTCAAGCTGAAGAAAGTATCAAGCTGAAGAAAGTATCAAGCTGAAAAGTCTGTTTGTGTCCTGTCTTTTGTTGTCCAGCCTAAACATATCTTGTTCTCCTATTTATGAGCATTAATTATGAAGTTTGTGAATAAATAAGAAAAGAGGTTTAACCACTGATTGACCAAATGTGTCAGAGTACCGTGGTGGGGTTGGGGGTGGAGGGGAGGGGGATTAAGATGATTATCTATTAAAATAATCATGTTTTAACTACCACAGTTCTGCAGAATTATTAAGCGCCAACTTTTGTTAAAGCCATAATAACTGATTACAGCATCGTCTGTGACCTGCCAGACAGCGTCTGTCCTAGATTGTCTCTGCCAGTTACAAGGCCGGCCCACAACTGTCAGAGCAGATCTCATCACATCCCTGTGTGTTTCATATCACACATCACTAACAATAGGTGAGAATGACAGCTGTGGGCCATTGGTGTCAGAGTTGGGCATTGTACAAAAATACCCACAAAAATTGTAGACATAATGCAGTCTGAACAGGTTGTAAAACCTATTAAGATTCACCTGAATACATATTTATTTGTGTGCATAGGTTTCATAAGAGGGTACAAATACTGAGAAGGTAGCATAGGGAATTTTGTGTAAAAATTAGCTTTACATGATTCTATTCTCGAATTTCAAAGTTATAAAGTTATAATTTATACATTAAATATATGCTACGGCGCAACAGTTATATTCCCCGACCACAGGTCACCCACCGCTGAAGCCTTACCTTCTCTAGATGCAGTAAGGCTTTGCTCTGCATAATTTCATCTGCGTTATCCACTAATTCTTTCACATCTTGTTGACGCAATATCGGCTCCTGAAAAAATTCAGTTCAAATGGTCATGCTTCTGTGACCTTGCGTTTCCAGAAGGATTAAATGTGGAAGAAAAATTTGGTGGTGTCTGAAATAAAGATTGCTTTGTAACTTTTACAAGACCTAAAATGTTGGTCCCTAAATATTTCATTTAAATACATTCATCTGGATATTTTCATGTTGCATTGGTGCTATAATTTTATGTTCATTTAAACTCAAGTGTTTCAGATACTTCAAGCTTCATATTCAGAATATTGATAATGTCCAGAAAAATGTTCAGAATATTGATGATGTCAAGAGAAATGGTCAGAAAGAACCAAAGTTAAAGATGTACAATGAAGCGTTTTAAATTTTACAATCCCAAAATATCAGCTATGATAAATGAGATCAACTTGAGGAAGATTTGTAGATAAAAAGTATAAGGCCTGATGTAAGCTCTTCAGAGCCTTAAGAAAATTGTTACAGTCTGATTTAAACAGAAACAACATTGACTTGACAGCCAGTGATACTAAGTCAACATAAACAAGAGTTATCTCATTGAATGGACAGTCAGTTAGGACAAAGACAAGCCTGTTTGAATTAGCATATACAATGTTTATATTTACATGCAGTTGGTCAATCCAATCACACATGACACCACAGATGACATGTGGATTATTCTCCTTGGCTAACTCTACCCAGACTGCCTCTGTTTTATTTAACTCAACCTGAAAGTCAATATTTCATTACGTTACGTAAAAATAAAATAATATGATAACCATTGTCAGTTTAAATTTTAAATACTTTTTGTGTATTGAGCTATATTCATTAGAAATGTCTATCATCACAGATATTTAGGATCAGCAACTCGCCCTCAAGGAGAGGACTGAAAGATATACAATTTTGTTTTTTTCCCATTGTAAGAATTTACCAGAGTGCTCCCCAGAAGTCACAAAACTTAATGAGAACCAAGTCCCTGTTATGACTAAGGGAGTTCGCTGAATGGCTGTTTTTTTACAATAGAGAAATAATTTAATGTAGATGTCTTGTGTTTAAATTGTTTTAGTTGGAAAATGTGGAATTAATTATTTATTAAAATATGTACTTATTTATGTGCTTAAAATGTAAATGTACAATGTAATCCAAAAACATTTCCATTTCTTTGGATCAATAAAAGAATCTTATCTTATCTTATTGTATGAGGCAGATGGACAAAAAAATGACTATCACAGACATTCAATTATCAAGCAGAGACTGACACAGACATTCAATTACTCAAGCAGAGACTGACACAGACATTCAATTAGTCAAGCAGAGACTGACACAGACATTCAATTAGTCAAGCAGAGACTGACACAGACATTCAATTAGTCAAGCAGAGACTGAAACACAGACATTCAATTAGTCAAGCAGAGACTGACACAGACATTCAATTACTCAAGCAGAGACTGACACAGACATTCAATTAGTCAAGCAGAGACTGAAACACCGACATTCAATTAGTCAAGCAGAGACTGACACAGACATTCAATTAGTCAAGCAGAGACTGACACAGACATTCAATTAGTCAAGCAGAGACTGAAACACAGACTTTCAATTAGTCAAGCAGAGACTGACACAGACATTCAATTAGTCAAGCAGAGACTGACACAGACATTCAATTAGTCAAGCAGAGACTGAAACACAGACTTTCAATTAGTCAAGCAGAGACTGACACAGACATTCAATTAGTCAAGCAGAAACTGACACAGACATTCAATTAGTCAAGCAGAGACTGAAACACAGACATTCAATTAGTCAAGCAGAGACTGACACAGACATTCAATTAGTCAAGCAGAGACTGACACAGACATTCAATTAGTCAAGCAGAGACTGACACAGACATTCAATTAGTCAAGCAAAGACTGACACAGACATTTAATTAATTTTTCCAAAGACTGGAACAGACATTCAAATAGTCAAGTTATGACTGACATTCCGTTAGTCTAAAAATGTCTAACACAGACAGAAACCATGTAGCCACTGAGTATTCTTACTTATGCCATCATGGAGTTGGGGCCAAGATAAAACATCAGAATCATTTCTTTAGTTAATTATTAAAATAAAAACATCTATGAAACAAAAACAGTTCTATTTCTTCTCACCTCAATATAATTAATCCTGTCTTTTGTGGCCTCCGAACAATCCGCCCCAACTATTATTTCACACAATTCTTGTGGAGTGAATCTCTTAACAGCTAATTTCTCAGTACGTGTGATGGACTCCGCAACCTGGTCACCCTCCAGCAGGCAATCCAGGCTCTTGTCAGAATCACTTTTCTTCATTTCCTCCTCCAAACCAAATGTGTAATCATCATCAGAAGCCAATGAAGGATTATTGACACTTGGGGATTGTCTTTTAAAACTCAGCTTGTCACTTTCGATTCCCTTAAGGGATTCAGTCAGACTGGACAAGTCTTGATTTGACGCGCTGTCTTTGCAGGCGAGAAGCTCAGGGGGCATGGGCTCCAAAAACTGTTGACGAAGTGAAACCAGGGCAACGCCTTTCCCGCAGAGCTCAAGGAGGCGCTCACAGCATACATAAATCACCTGTGACAGATGCTGGGCATTAGTTTTATAGATGGCTGTTGGACAGGTGGTGGATCTTCTGGTTGGTCAACCGACTAAGTCTAGTCTCAACGTGCAATGATGGACTAGTCTTGGGTCATCAAGTCAAGTCTCAACATGTTATGAGGGACTAGTCTTGAGTCATTAAGTCTAGTCTCAACGTGCAATGATGGACTAGTCTTGGGTCATTAAGTCTAGTCTCAACATGCTATGAGGGACTAGTCTTGGGTCATTAAGTCTAGTCTCAACATGCTATGAGGGACTAGTCTTGGGTCATTGAGTCTAGTCTCAACATGCTATGAGGAACTAGTCTTGGGTCATTAAGTCTAGTCTCAACATGCTATGAGGGACTGGAGTTGGTTTACTACACACTAACATACAGTTGCAAGAAAAGAGATGAAAACATCTACTTTTATAATACATAGATAAAAACATCAAGTTATACAAACATCTAGTTACAAACATCTATTTATACATACATCTAGTTATACGAACATCTAATTATACAAACATCTAGTTATACAAACATCTAGTTATAAACATCTAGTTAAACAAACATCTAGTTATACAAACATCTAGTTATACAAACATCTAGTTATACAAACATCTAGTTACAAACATCTAGTTAAAAAAGCATCTATTTATACAAACAACTAGTTACAACATCTATTTATACAAACATATATTTATACAAACATCTAGTTATATGAACATCTAGTTATAGAAGCATCTAGTTATACAAACCTCTATTTATACAAGCATCTAGTTACACAAAATCTAGTTATAAAAGCATCTAGTCACAAAAGCATCTATTTATAAAAAGTGTTGGATTCCAATAAAGCTTTACAATAGATTAATTAGACCCGAACAATATGTGTCAATCAACAATATAAATTAAGCTTTAATAATAAGTTTACAACATACAAAATTATATGTTTCAGCATATGCCTTCATCAGTACAACAAAAGACAATTAAATAAGTATACATTAAATTTACATAATATATATTTACATAAATCCTACCTACAAAAGGAAAATAGGATATATGTATTATGTAAATTAAGTTTATAGGCCTACTTATTTAATAGTCTTTTTGTTGTAGGGCCTACTGATGGAGGTACCCCCTTAACATCTAGTTATACAAACATCTAATATATGGAAGCATCTATTTATACAAACCTTAGTACACAAAAATCTAGTAATACAAACATCTAGTTACACAAACATCTATTTATACAAGTATCTCTTTGTACAAACCTTAGGTACACAAATATCTAGTTATACAAGCATCTCTTTGTACAAACCTTAGGTACACAAACATCGAGTTATACAAGCATCTCTTTGTACAAACCTTAGGTACATATTTTAGTTTCCTGGCCTCATATCCATGTAACAATTCTTTTTGTCGCATGAGGAACCGATTAAATGTCACGGGGAGAGAACCTGGTACTCTAAAAAGAGAGATTAATTTATGCAGCATGATGTCTAGAATTACATTTGTAAGTTTGCATCTATTGTGGGGGTGGGGGGGGGGGGGGTTGTAAGTAAAGGGACTATATTGAAATGCTTTATATAGTGTTAACAAATTTTAAAAAACCTATAAATCATTTATACATGCAATGGAAACTTTTAAAAAGTTTAGCTTGAATATTAAATACAAATAATAATAAGCAAACATTCTTTCCCGCAAAAAACAGTTTCATTCAAATGGATAAATATGGGGAAGGCAGCTTGGTATAATATACTTTACAGTTGTGAAGGGGCATAACCAGGACAGAATATGCGAATACAAGCCCCTTTCAGCAAGCCCCTTTCAACAAGTCCCTTTCAACAAGTCCCTTTCAACAAGTCCCTTTCAACAAGTCCCTTTCAACAAGTCCCTTTCTACAAGCCCCTTTCAACAAGTCCCTTTCAACAAGTCCCTTTCAACAAGTCCCTTTCAGCAAGCAGAACAACTAAAGCAATAGCAAGAGGAAACAAAACTTAAGTCATAAGAAGATGCCTCAGAATCAAGAGTTCAACAGAAAGTCACCATAGTCAACCAACAAATTATGAGATAGGACAACAGGCAAGTAGACTATTCAAATCACTTTTTGTGTCTTCTGGCTTTGAATGTTCTAAACATTTACACGACACCCTGATATAATCTCTATTACATATACGTATATTATTTACCTATGACTGATAATATCAAATAAGGAATAAATATAAGTATCATTTGTTTATATCGACAAAATGTCTTACAAAAATTTTTAACATCCATTTGATTCAAATCAAGGCGATTTTTGTATTTTCTAAACTTCCTTAAATGGTTTGAGTCAAGAAGGAAGTTTAAATTCTTTGTGGCTACAATATGATAAAAGTGATTTTTTTTTGTTACACAGAAGGGGAAAACAATTTAAGCTCACAGTTAACTTCAAGTTAAATGAATTTTTATTTAAAAAAAGGGTCCGGATAAATTTATTGTTTATGTTGGCAGTTCAAGGGGGATAACTGCACATTTGATTATGACAAAGAGTAACAGCCCCACTCACTTGGATGAAAATATGACGAAATAAACCTTGATGAACTCTTCAAATCTAAAACATGTCTTGACTTGCAGACTTGTCTGAATGGATCCAGGTCTGTTAGCAAAGGAAAAAGCAATGGGAAAAAATAAATTACTAACTCAGGTTAAAAGTTATTTATACACAAGGATGATTTGGGGGAGGTGCTTGACTTTATTTCCATCTTTATACAAAAGAAAAGATGAGATGTTACTTATTATTTCCATGTTTATACACACAAAAAGACGATATGTTACTTTATATTCGCATGTTTATACACACAAAAAGATGATGTAACTTTATATTCCCATGTTTATACACAAAGCTTTCAATGTGTTTTTAAAGATTTCAGAAGCTTTATTTATTCTAAGACAAGCTGTATCTCCTTAGATGTCTAAAAATCACATGTCAAAATAGACTGATTTGCTGTGTGAAACTAATGGCAATGCATCCCCAATGGCAGTGCATCACCAATGACAGTGCATCCCCAATGGCAGTGCATCACCAATGACAGTGCATCCCAGTGCATCCCCAATGACAGTGCATCCCCAGTGACAGTGCATCCCTGTGCATCCCCAATGGCAGTGTGCCCCAAAAGCAATCTGTCCGCAGTGACCATGTGTTCCCCAGTGACAGCGTGTCCTTATTGACAGTGTGTTCCCCAATGACAATGTGTACCCAATGGCAGTGTGTTCCCCAATGGCCGTGTGTTCCCCAATGGCAGCATGTTCCCCAATGGCAGCATGTTCCCCAATGGCCGTGTGTTCCCCAATGGCAGTGAGTTCCCCTTTTGCATCACAATAAAGAGAAATGATAAGGAATGATGGTGGAATCAAAAGAAAATTGAATTTATTGAGATAATTGTTATATGTGCTTATAGCACTAAAGACAAGGTGGGTCTTAGATATACATTGAAATGAATGCATCCTAAGAGTGCTATTTTAATCTATATCTGTAGCCTAGCTCCCATATTTGACATATTTTAAACTATATATATATGATGTACTCCTAGGCCTCACAAGTTGTAATCTATATCTGTGGCCTAGCTCCCATATTTGACATTTTTTAAACTATATATATATATGATGTACTCCTAGGCCTCACAAGTTGTAATCTATATCTGTGGCCTAGCTCCCATATTTGACATTTTTTAAACTATATATATATGATGTACTCCTAGGCCTCACAAGTTGTAATCTATATCTGAGACCTAACTCCAAGACCTGATATATATTATAGCTTTTTATGGCTGAGACCTACCTCCGAGACCTGACATATAGTACGGCTTTCTTGGCTGAGACTCTGTTGGTATAGATCAGATAGCAAGCAATAATAAGCCCAGTTCTTCCTGTTGTCAGGTGATGATAAAAGAGCATAAAATATTTGTCTCATTTAAAACAGTTAATATTTTAATAGCTTATTCCTCAGGAGAACAACAAAGGCAACAGACAATGAGAAAAAATATGCTAATGTTGCAGGTTTTAAAGCTTTTTCTATCACTTATATGCTAACATGGCTGGTTTTAAAGCTTTTTCTTTCACCTATATGCTAACATGGCTGGTTTTAAAGCTTTTTCTTTCACCTATATGCTAACATGGCTGGTTTTAAAGCTTTTTCTTTCACCTATATGCTAACATGGCTGGTTTTAAAGCTTTTTCTTTCACCTATATGCTAACATGGCTGGTTTTAAAGCTTTTTCTTTCACCTATATGCTAATGTGGCTGGTCTAAAGCTTTTTCTATCACCTATATGCTAATGTGGCTGGTTTTAAAGCTTTTTCTTTCACCTATATGCTAATATGGCTGTTTTTAAGGCTTCTTCTTTCACCTATATGCTAATGTGGCTGGTTTTAAAGCTTTTTCTATCACCTATATGCTAATGTGGCTGGTTTAAAGCTTTCCCTCTCCCCTATATGTTAATGTGGCTGGTTTAAAGCTTTCCCTCTCCCCTATATTATGTTAATGTGGCTGGTTTAGCAGACTATAATTCCATCCAAACCAGCAGATCAACATTTCAGCCATAATCTTGGCCTATTGGCAATGTCACGTACATCTTTCTACCTGATTATTTGACAAGCTTTTTTGTTAAGACCTACCCAGTCCAGCGTGACAGTAAAGACCTACCCAGTCCAGCGTGACAGTGAACAGCAATTTTACCAAGGGAAACAGCGAACTGCATGACTTTAACGATGTCTAGCATTTTTGACATTGATGTCACGCCATAGTCTTCCCTAGAAAAGTTTGAACAGTAAAAATATTATAACAATTATGACAATAAGTAAATTATAACAGTTTTGACAAAAACTAGATAATAACAGTTATGACAGTAAGTAGATTATAACATTTATGACAGTAAGTAGATTATAAATTATAACATTTATGACAGTAAGTAGATTATAACAGTTTTGACAATAAGGAGACTATATCAGTGCTAACCATACGGAGATTAAAGCTAACCAAATCATGTAGAATGGATGTTTTGAGTCAGCAATGTTGTAAAGTAAAATTAATTACCTTAATGTCTACTAAATATGCTCTTATCTAATTAATTAAGAATTAGTCAATGTAACATTGTTACAATTAGAATAATTGAAGTCAATGTCACATTATTACAGAGTAATTGAAGATGATCAAAAAATTTAACACCAAATTATTTTATTGTTTTTTTAAGCCTGTGTCACAAATAATTGTAGGGCCTAGCAATAGTGAACACAATTTCTCTAGCATTAGTCAACCCATGTCCTCTAGAAATAGTCAACACAATTCCTCTAGCAATAGCCAACACAATTCCTCTATCAATAGTCAATACAATTCCTCTAGCAAATGCCAACACATTAAAATTTCCTCTAGCAATAGTCAACACAATTCCTCTAGCAGTAGTGAACATAATTCCTCACTTAAATTGCAGCCAAGTTTGACAACATAATCTTTGCTTGCAGCAGGTTCATTTGGTTTAGGGCATGGGGAAGGGTTGGTGGGCCATTAAAATCCTGGAATCTCATTAGCCCCAGATTAAATAAAAAATTATCAATGAAGTTTGATCAGTCTTTACATTAGTTAACAATCGATGACCAAACAGCTAAAGTATTGTCGGCCTACACATTTATTATCTAGCATTAAAATAAAAGTTGAACATTCCTTTAGGCAAATTTAGGAAGTAAAGGTTCTCAAGCTTTTATAAACATTATGCCATGCTGACACCAGTTGGCTTCTGAATCAACCAGGGTCAAAGTCTATTGTGTTGATTAGTTTTTGTATGGGATACCACGAGAGATAACTCAAGATCTGCAAGTACAATTCTTTATCACCGCTTCCATCTTTTGCTTGCATTCAAAGGTAAAAAGGGGGTGAACTCTCCACAGGTAACCCATACACATTAAACTATCAGCATGTTAGTGAGTTAGGGGGGAAGAACCGATAAATTTATCTTCTATTTAAAAATCAATCAGCCTCATTAAGTTCAAGTTGAACTTTTTAAGACAAGTTCTATCTAAACAAGTTGTATCTAGTGTTTGTAAACAAGTTCCATCTAGTGTTTGTAAACAAGTTCTATCTAGTGTTTTTAAACAATGTCACATGACACCAGTACTTACATGGCAAAGTTGTAGAAGAAAACTGAAAAGAGAGCCAAAATATTTCATCTTAGAAAATTATGTGCAAGCAGTCACAAGCCTTATCAACAAAAATTTCTAGACCACTTATCAACAAAAAGGTCTCCCCCACTGATCAACAAGGTCTCCCTTACTCATCAACAACAAAGTATCCCTCACTTATCAACAAAAATGTTTCCCCCCATTTAACTACAAGGTCCTCCCTTATATATCAACAAGGAATCTCTTACATATCAACAAGGTCTCCCTGGTGTATCAACAACAAGGTCTCCCTTAAACATTAACAAGAAGGTCTCCCTCACATATCAAAAACAAGGCCTCTTTCATGTCTCAACAACAAGGTCACCTTCAAATATTAACAAAAAGGTCTCTCAGGTGGATCAACAACAAGGCCTCCCTCATGTCTCAACAAGGTCAACCTCAAATTTTAACAAAAAGGTCTCCCTCATGTATCAACAACAAGGTCTCCCTCACATATCAACAACAAGGTCTCCCTCACATATCAACAACGAGGTCTCCAACAGTGGCTGACACCTAAAATAACCAACACCTTATCACTAGGTAAATGAAAGCGGAGAAACTCACGCCAGAAAGTGTATGATGTCTACAAACAAACACAAAGTGTGAACAAAACAATAAGGCTTACATCCGGAATCCATTAGCTTCTGTGGATTATATGAAAAGCCACTGCCGTCATTGCCAAAGCCACAGTAGGCATGCTCGCCTGGCTGTTGTAGATTGACAATGGTTTTCACATTCAAGCTGAGAACACATTCAACCAAAAATTGTTAATTTTCTCCTTACAATGTTAAAATTCACACACTGTTTTAGAGCCACTGATTTAGTTTCTCATTACAATTTTAAAATTCACACATTTTTTTAGAACCACTGATTTAAATTTCTCATTATAATGTCAAAATTCACACACTGTATAAGAGCCGCTGATTTAGGTCTCATTGATTTAAAGATTTCGGTTCCAGCAGTGTGAGCAATACACCTGGTGGTCAGTGCCGGCACTGGGACAATAAACGATTGGGCCACACACAAACTTTAGTATTAAATGAATGACCCGAATAGAGTGTGATTTTGTGCATTCAGTGTATTAACTTGTATCCTTAAAATGAAATTAATGACTATTCCTTACTCTCTTAGCTGCTTAAGCATGTCATATTTTTCAATGTTTTGATTGGACAGTCTGGCCATGGCAAGAATATTATCTGTGACCCTAAAAGAAAAAAAAAACATTTAATATGTTAACAAAATTATTCAATAAATACACATGCTAAAAAAATCATCAAATATTTAGATATTTTAATAAAATCATTCAATTATATAGATATGTTAAAAAATCATTTTAATATATACATATATATATATATTTATATATATTTATATATATATATATATGTGTGTGTTAACAAAATTAATCAAATACATAACTATTTTAAAAAATCATTGAAATATATGGATATGTTAACAAAATCATTCAATGATATTGATATGTAAACAAAATCATTTATTTATTTTATATGTTAAAAAAATCACTCAAGTATTTATTAGATATGTTAACAAAATAATTCAAATATTTAGCTATATTGATAAATTCACAAGTTTTGATGTAATATTTGGACTTACCTACCATTGTTTAGTCATCGCAATTAATTGAAAACATTATACTTATTTATTTCAAGCAATCAAATGATTTACCCAATAAATAACCTTGAAATTCTTTATTTACGATCCTTATTTTATAAAGCAATTATTCCCTCATTGTTGGCTCACCAGTAACTTGAGTTACTGGCCCTTTTAATTTGAGCATGCAAATAAGTGAGCTCCATTTTTATAACAAAAATATAATAATAAAAATACAGTAGTTACAGATGGATTATGGACAGATTCCACAATTCATCATCAATTTATGAACCTAAAGGTAAGTTAGTGTTGACTTACCATTCTGAATATAGACCACTGATGGCCATTTGATGAGGCTTCCAATTGAACTCTGTGCAGTATTTGCAAGTCTTACCACCACAAAATATTTTACACTGCTTTTCTCCTGGTATCATTTTGCGAGCTTGCTCACTTATGGCCCAGTAGCTTGACCGTGGCTCATTATCTGGGGGTAGAAAAACCAAAATGATTTGTCTTTGAATATTCTGGTTCACATATTACAACTTTGGATTAAGGAAGAGAAAAAGAAATGAAAAATGTAATAATTTTTTTTTTATTTGATCAGTATCTGGATCTTTTAGGGTGAATTTGAGAAAATTTTCCTCGGAATTAACTATCAAGGTAGGCCTAAATATCATATTAGTCCCTCTACCTGCATAAACCGACATGACTGCATGATTTTTAAAAATCAGAAATTCATTACATCATATTTTAATATGGAAATCTGCAAAAATTTACTTAAAAATCAAAATAAAATTTTAAATAGTAAAATATCAAGACAAAGAACATAAAACAAAGAATGTCATCAATAGAACTAATAAGTCTCCGGTGCAGAGCCTAGAATTCAAAAAGCATTCTCAATTTATGGGCTGAAACAAAAACCAAAAAAATCATTTCCAATTAAATGTTAGATTACCAACAGCAGGATCAGCAGCAGCAGCCGCAGCAGCAGCAGAGGATTTACAACAGTTACTGCAACATACTGAAAAAAATCAATATTATAACACAGCTGGATGGATTCAATTCAAAGACCGTGTTGTCTACTCATCTTTACAGTATTTTAGCCTCTATGTGAAACCATGATCCTGAGTATTAAGAGATAGCTCTTGAACAGTTGACAACCCTGTAAACTTAGCCGCTAAGCTGCTGACAAAGAATGACAATTACTTACAAGAGAATATTATCTAATAAGTTTTCTTTCATTCTTTTTTCACTTATAATCCATTTGATAAGTGGTCAATGAGCAAGTGTTGAGCCTCTTCAAGCATTGGCTGACTTAAAGTCGAAAGACCCGATGCGTATACATAGGAAGTAATTAATAATTCTAAAGTTTCATTTCCATAACAACCCTTTTGTTTTAGGCTTGGACCAGGTCATTGACAATCCTCAATCTTTCTCACCATCTGTTCATTAAGCACTGCTTAGTGATTGCACTTATAAGACTTTGACACAGAATATTATTTCCTAAGTTGAAAACTATCTTTTAGATATCCTTTTATATTAAATAGTTGACAAAATTTTAACAGGATATGCCATGGGGAATGTTCCCTTTAAGCTGCGCAGCCGCGCAGCAATCTCACAGATGCAGCGCAGCAATCTCACAGATGCCGTGCAGCAATCTCACAGATGCCGCGCAGCAATCTCACAGATGCCGCGCAGCAATCTCACAGATGCTGCGCAGCAATCTCACAGATGCCGCGCAGCAGTTTTGAGTACCGCGCAGCAGTTTTGAGTACCGCGCAGCTAATTTCCACTTAAGTGTGTGTTTGTGTCTGTAGGCTTTAAAATTTTGCGCACAAAAAAATTGATGCTGTAAAAATGTGCACACAACTGTATGATTTTGCACACGAACCAACAAACCTTAGAGGGAACATTGGCCATGGGCCTTAATTCTGGGCTGGCTTGTAAATAAAAAAGTCAAGTCTATTTAAATATAATAACAATTTTTTTTATTGATTAAATAGCCCTAATCTATAGCTACCTATTTGAAACAAATAAATAATGTAGTTTCACCCTTAAATATCCTTAGGAAATGAGCAAAACAAAGAATGGGAAAACCTGAAAAATGAAACAACAAAACAATGAACATGTTGGCAAGAATCCTCCTTCAGCAAACAAACAACCGTTAAAAAGCAATATAAAAATTAAAATAAACACTTCGTATCCAAGAGGACAGCAAGAGGAAGGCCAACAGATTCGTTGTTTTGTTGTGCTTTTATGTCAGGACTTCCCATTATTTGTTTCACTAGTATCCATCGACTTAACCTGATTGCATCTTCTCCCACTTATTATCATATTCTTAGTTACAAAATTATCCAAGAAGTTATTGCCCAAAATGTGAAAGGAAATTTTAATTGTTAGTGATATTAGACAATATTTACCTCTGTTCTGTTCTTTAATCCCTTCTCCCCATTGAAGTTCTTCCTGACCTGGATGCACCATCTCATCAGGGTCTGGGTTCATCTCTTTTATTATTTATTTCTGAAAGGTTATCGTGCAAAATCAAATGTATTATACTATTAAGAAACAAGGTAATTTCTGGAGTTCTGAAATTCAATGGCTTCTTTTTTTAATCATTTAATTAAATCAAAATATAAATCTGTTTCATTTTTATTTTATTGTTCAATGAAATAAGATGGGGGGGATAGGGGTGGGGGGGGGGTGTCTACCTTGGGTGACACTTTTTTTTTTCTTTCACTTACTTATCATTTAAAACTCTCTAAACAACACACTGAGCAAGACTAATAATTAGAATAAATCAACAATTATAATAGTCTTAGTCACTAAGTCTATTTAAAGTCATTAATAAACATTTTGAAAAAAGTATAGGTGTGGTTCAGAACTATCATTTGTTTCATTGTCCATTTGTAATTCACTGCAGCTGTACAGTGTTAATCTTAGTTTAAATTTAAGGCCGGAATGGGTAGGGCACCATAAGCATAGTACACCATGGCATCCATGGGTATAGCACAAAGCTTTCTAAGCATAATTCACTATGATGGGTAGAGCTTATTGCTTCCTTCTAGAATGCTTAACCCCCACTTTTTTTGATAATATACCCAAGTATGTTTTTCTATTATTTGTTTGCAAGATACTCAGTAAATTACTTGGGAAGGAAATAGATTTTAAAATTAACAATAGTTTTTTAATTATTCGCGGTTACGTGACAAGGCTGACGGACAAATATCTCATGTCACTTTGTTACGGTGGTAATGTGACTCGGTCGCCGGACGAATATCTCGATAAATTATTCTTCCGGCGGTCATGTGACTTGGTCGACTGACAGATAGTGCGGGAGATATATGTCCAGCGGGCTGGACGTGTAGACACTGCCTATAAAATATTTCTGGTAAAAGGATATGTTTTTGTCAAAAGGGGAGAAACAGGAAATGTTGATTGTATTGCACAAGCACATTACCACGATAACAAATTGAGCCTATGGCCAGGGGAGCCGCAATTACTCAAAAAGTAATTATTAAGAAGTAGGCCCTATTTATAGTCAGTGATAAAACAAATCTAAATTATTTGGTATGACGCTTACTGATTTAGATTTCCAGTAGAGCTTCACTGTCAATCAGAGTGGACATATCAAATCCCTGGAATCTGCTTTTTCGGCTCGACAATTAGTATTGACTAAGTGCAGGCGAAAACACAGAAAAGGTAGCTAGGCAGATCGATAGAAATAAACATTAATTACAGACGGAATGTGTTCATATTTTTCCTTTAAATGACTAGATTTTACATATTTCTTCAAATTTTCATTTTGGTCCTATACTTACATTAATTATTTCCCACAATGTAAAAAAACAACCTATAAAAATTAGCCATATTCGACCGGTTTCAGAGACCTAGCGCCGCCATTGTTGTTGCTACAAACAAAAGGGGGTTTAACTATTAAAATTGTGCAAGTAATGTTTTGCAAGTACATTCCCTTTAATTTAATGGTTGAACCCAACAAAATTTATTTTGCAACACACAAATTAAAATCTTGATGCTTTTATTCGAAAATGTATTAAATAATTTTGAGTGTTTATAAAAATGCAAATAAAGTTGCCAATCTAGTTACATCATAAATGAAACTGGGAGAATATTGGCTGATAGGTTTACTGAACATCTCTGGGATATTGAGCAATGTAAACCTTCCCCCAGTTTCTTCTCATTTCAACATAAAAGAACATAAAGGTGCATTGGATGTAACCATTACGGCACTGATATCACGCAGTAACACACCAGAGAGGGTTAAAAGGGAAAATAAATTTATTCAGCTGTTTGGCACCATATCTCCATATGGTATTAATCAAATAATACCCTACTGATGTTTCTCTGTTTCCCTATATTACATCTATTTTCTCATTGCTGTGTGTCTATGTATCCCTGGGTATTCTGGTCCATTATTATTGTGGACTTCATTTTTCACAGTTTCAATATTTATATTCTCTCGCTTCTTGTGTTCGCACTTCCGGCGACGCCAATGGATATTTATTGAGTTGTATACTGAGCTCTGTTCTTTGTGATATTTTCATTTCTACTGTTAGCTGAAGAAGGCTTTATGCCGAAACGTCCTTATATATTTGTCCTGTTCTCTAATTCAAGCTTCCACATACCTCGTTTTGCTATTTCATTCATTTACTAGGCTTGAATGCAGTCCTTAAATTTATATTTTCAGGTAAGGGAAGGTTTCCTTTACTTTGTAATCTTCGAAATGTTGTCTACACCATTGCTTGTACATGCTCCCAGATTGCATATCTTGGTAAGACTTGACGCCGCCTCTCAGACAGACGTTCTGAACACCTTCGAAATACTGCGCAAGTTAAGCAGTGTCCCATCTCAAAACACTTCAACAGAAGCGACCACAAGGGCTCAAAGGACTTTGCTATCACCACCGCTGTTTCTTGTACAAACACACCAAACCGGGCGAATTTGGAAAAAAAAACTGATTCAGACTTATGGGACCATGACACCACATGGCATGAATATCATGCTCTCATTCACTTGTAAAAACCTTTACGCGACCTCGCCTCGTTAAGAAAATCACAGTGGATTTACTTTTCCTCTCTTTCATTCAATTTTGCCTGTATTAATTTTCTCCCCTACATATATTCTATCACATTCCTCTTGCTGTCCTCTCGTATACTACGTCACAGATAGTGTCCCATACTTTGTTTCGCTCATTTCCTTTTACCCAAACCTGATTCCAGTCTCTCTCCCCTATTACCAAATGTAATAGATAGCCCCTTTAACATTTTTAACGTTAACAACAGTGTTTTCTTACCTGTGCCTATAAAGGGCTCCATTAAAACGTCTAAGGGGCTCCACTGCAACTCCGGGAAACTCTTAAATACTTTTAACTTTTAAGTCATATGTTAGAACACAATAAGGGGGTGAGACAGCAGTCGGGTTAGGTAGAAGGCAATAAGTGAAACCAAGTACCGGAAAAGCTGGAAAGAAAATGACGCAAGTAAACAACGAACGTGCCAGCAAGAAGCCTTCTTCAGCGAACAAACAACAGTTAAATCAATTATGAAATTTGAAATAAACACTTAGCTGTAATTAAGTATCCTAGAAGACAGCATTCCTCTTGCTATCGTCACGCAGAACTTTATCAAATGATTTGAAGGGAATTAACCCAGGCAGCCCCCTCTAATGTGGAAGCGACCTTGCGACTAGCACTGAACTTAACTGCACCGGCAAGAATATTCTTTTCAAAACTCAAAAGAATTAACAAATTAAATAAGGACCACGATATCTCAAGAGAAATGATCCTCACTGAGTATTCTCTGGGCGTTTAAAGCTCTAAATTAAAAATACAACAAACAAAAAAACAAAAAAGATTTTTAATTACCCAGGGCCGTTCATTAGCAAAATCTGGCCTTGGTTACAAAGCTGTGTACAATAGTCAAACGCTACACTGGGATGTTTTCAATGTAAACGAGGGAACGCGTACATTTTCTTCATTTAATTCTTTTTGTTTTTTTTAAATGATTCTTCCTTTTTTTTTTTAAATGTGATTCTTTTTATTTTCTTTATTTGATTCTTTATATTTTGTTCATTTCTATTTTTTTTTATTTCTTTCTATTTCTTCATTTGATTCTTTCTATTTTCTTTATTTCTTTTTATTTACTTTATTTAATTCTTTCAATTTTTTGTTTTTGTTTTGTTTGGTTTTGAATATTTATGTCTGCAAGCATTTTTTGCCCCTATACAATTGCCTCTCTGGCAGTGATCTACAAATGGTGTTTCGGTACACGCAAACTGGCCCTTGATGTGTCACAAACAATCTCTAAAAAGTGTAACCAAAAATAGTTTGGTGAGCAAGTGTATAACAAAAAGTTAATATTTTACTCTATTGCTATTGAAGATTATTTAAAATGTATCTAATATATAAAAGCCAAATAAGACTAAGTGGCTGGCTGGCTGGCTGGCTGGCTGGCTAATTTGATGAATGACCAGCCAGCTTGATNACAAAAAGTTAATATTTTACTCTATTGCTATTGAAGATTATTTAAAATGTATCTAATATATAAAAGCCAAATAAGACTAAGTGGCTGGCTGGCTGGCTGGCTGGCTGGCTGGCTACTCTGTCAAGAAATTTCAAGAACAACAAGCCTTATAAAGTTGAAAATTTCCATGGTAATTTCTCTTATACTCAAGATGCGCACTTACAAGTTTTTCCCCCTCAAAATTCAGATTTTATGTGCCCTAAAATTACCAAACCCAAAACATGTATAAAAAAGACATGGTTTGTTTCGAGAACGTGTTTTTGGTCCGTGTTTTGATGTAATATTAATTATTTTATGTGTTTTGCCCTGATTTTGAACAAATACTGTTTTATTTAGCTAATGATGTGCATCCAACAAGAATATTTGGTTTTTCAAATCATTTATATTAACTTCGCTTTTGTTCGTGGCTGGCAGGCAAAATCTTCTGACGGTTAATTGATCCACTTTCCGTCAACATATCGAGCTGAAACTTGGCACATAGACTCGTTGCCAATGAAAACATATTCTTTCAAATGTTCAGTCCCATCCCTCTATTCCACCCCCCCCCCCCACACACACACACAATTTTAAAAAAATTAAATGTGCACTTCCACATTCAGCTTTTAAGTGGCCTAAACTGACAGAAGACCAAACAAGGTTACTATTAATGATTTATTATTGGATTATTCCATTTTTTTTTTTAATGAACGTGTATTTTTTTGGAAAAGGGGGGGGGGGGTTAACTGGGGGGTGGGGGGGTAATCTATTAATAGAACATACGGGCGTACAGTCTGGTCAATTTATTTAAGATGTTAATAAAACATCCTGGTATTCCGTTTGGCCAATCACTCAACAGCTGTTCGGTACTTCTACTTTAATGTGAGCCTTAACTTAGACGAAAACGTGTTTAGAACTTTATTTTACAAAAGATTCAAAATTTTTACAAATTGTTAATGCTATATGTATGAGGAAATACATTGTTAGAAGCTATATTGTACGAAAACGTTGTCTAAAAATAGTAACATTACGTAATGCGAGGTGATGCCTTACGGTCTTAGAAATGACAAGCCCTGTATCTACCCAAACAACTACGTATGTTGGCCTTCTTTCACAGCCCATCACATGATCTAAAATTAGTCAATGTTAATCGTGAATACACGAGAGAGCTTTCCGAATGACTCATTCAAAACTCAACACTGAAAAAACGCCAAGTCTATCACACTCACTATTCGGTTATTAGCTTTGGTTCAGATTATTGACGCTCCAGATGGCACAGATAGACATTTTTTTTTTAATCAGTCTGTTGCTTGAAAGCGTAAGAAGTGAAAATGACGATTGCTGTAGCTTTCTTGTGTGTAGCAACAACTTTGTTGAATTTGTGGAAAGACAGCTGACTCTACCTTTAGACAGCCCACACTGCTTTTAGACAGCTCACTTTTCATTTAGACAGCTCACTCAGCATTTAGACAGCTCACTCTTCATTTAAACAGCTCACTCAGAATTTAGACAGCTCACTCTGCCTTAAGTCAACTCACTCTGCTTCGGACACTGCCTCTTAGGTTAAATCACTCTGAGACTCCCATTTTTTTTTTTTTGGTGCTAAATTTCAAATACGACGTTAATGTATTTCGGGAGTTTACCGTGATTATCATCGTTGGATGCACCGTGGCTTACAAATTACAATGGGAGAGTGGGAGCATTGGACCGACTCTTCAGGACATCTGGAGAAGTAGATGCCTTAAGGGTGGGACTACTATGCTATACTGGCTAGTGACTTCAGGCAGACCCTACCCGTCTCTCCTCGGGAACGCGAGCTGATAAAGTCCATGCCTTTGTTATGCTTGTCCCTCTACGAGCTAAAGTCTTGGTCCCATTATTGCGAGTCAACATGAGGCTTTATCTCAAAAGTGTTATGAAGATAGAAGAGTTCTCAAACCTCCTTATAAAGCTTGATACATAAATTGATATGTGCTATAAAGCTTGATACATATAAATTGTATGGGATATAAACATTGATATTTTTAGTTACTTGGGTTATAAATATTGATAGATAGAGTTACTTGGGTTATAAATATTGATACATAGAGTTGCTTGGGTTATAAATATGGATACATAGAGTTACTTGGGTTATAAAGATTGATACATAGAGTTACTTGGGTTAGAAAGATTGATACATAGAGTTACTTGGGTTTGAAAGATTGATACATATAGTTCCAAGGAATTTAAAGAGTAGGACATACATTGTCTTGTGTTATGAGGATTTACACATAAATTGACTTGTCATATAAAGAGTGAGACACATATTCATTTTTGCTATAACAAAGCTTTGGTTACTGCAGCTTTGGTTACTGCAGCCTTGGAAAGGATCATCTCACACTGATAGTGCTACTGTTCATAATCTACGCCTTAACTCAATAACTTTAGCAATATAATTTTGTTTAAAAACCCAATAAAGTCGTCCGACGTCATTTAAGGATCATCTGTTTCAGAATATCGCGCCAGTTTTTAAATAAATAGAACAAGCCCGCAGAATTGAATCTGAAAGGAACACTGTAGCCCAACCACTAAGACATTTCGTGGAAACCTTTTAAGTTGTGAATACGAGAAGAGATTGGGTCTTCTTAAAGCCAAGAAATGTGTGTGCAACACACCCCCCCCCCCCCCCCCCCCCCCCCCCCCATGTGTACTTTTCTTTTTTTTTTTTTGCCCTTGTCATCACATCGCTGAAAGATGAACAGCTCACGTTTAAGACTACATGCTATACGTCACATTTTCCACCTTTCAAATCTTTGTTCATTTCTCTATTTATATCACATCTTAATTCCAGAATGAAAAGGGGGAACATTATATATATATAAATATATATTACTTAGCTCCCTTTGTGTTTGTTCGGTAAGTTCAGACAATTACGTTTTTTACTATAGAATACAAAGAACTGTCATGCTGTGTTGTTGCGCCTTGTGTCCAAATTGCAATTCAATTTGGATGACGCTTCTAAAGTAACTAAGCAAAACGCTTTTATTAAAGAATTCCTTGCTGGCGTAAAATGATTGCTCAAATTATAAACCAAAGTCACGTGGTAGGTCATGGGCTAAAGTTAGGGACCCCTCTAACACTTTTAGGCACTATATTTCTATAAATTGTGCACCACAAAATGCCGCAGGTCGAATGTCGCATGCGCAAATGGGCACTGTATTGAGTTGATCTTAAAATGTGTCCAATTCAAATTGTTATTATTTCATGATTGAATTCATGTTAAGTTATTGACTTTAATTCACGCGGGCCCCAATGGTAATTTTTTTTTTTAAAGAGTTATGATTTTTATGCAAAATGTGGCCTCTCTAGCTGTCTGGTTTTTATCGCATAATGCTATAGCCATTTTAGTACGTCCCATTGCGTCATCAGCTTCGTTAAGGCATTTTGGCAAGTGGCAAATTAGGTCTAAAAATATCATAAATCCCACCCGCCGCATTTCAACGTAGTATTCCACGCGGGCCAGATTTCTTTCCCCGTGCAGGCCACTTTTAGCCTGGAACCTGCCCGGCCCGATATAGTGCCAGACCACATTCGATTATTTTTTCAGGTCAAAATCGACCTCCTCCCCCGTATTGGTGTCACCATGCGTGGGAGGTCATCGGGGATGCTCAAGAGAGGAAGACAAGTGAAGGAGCTCTTCAGCAATTTTGATTTTTGGCTTCTTTTGTTAGGGGTCTCCCCCGGCCTGCCAAGGGGCTAGAGCAGTTTTGTTGACTCTGTGGGAAAAGTGAGTTTTCACTAAGATTGACGGAGATTATTTTTTAAAAAAAATTTGTTTTTCTAAGGCAAGAGAAAACATTGGGTGAAAAAAATATAATAAATCCCAACGGTAATGAAACTGAAACTTGGTGTTTGCTGAATGCGTCTTAAAATCAGGAAATCGGCGAGTTTAGCAAACTTTGTGTAAAACAAATATTATATCATAGAAAAGAATGTGTGACAGGCAATATTTCTTTCTTTACATATGAGCTGGTTTGCGCGTGTATGTTATATTTATTATCGTTTTCAATTTCCCTAATCTCAACTACCGCCTAACAACATTCCTTCTTGGTATTACTTTTGTCTCTCTTTTTTTTAATTTTTTTAAAGTGGGATAAGTGGTTGACATTGTTACCAGAGGCGTAGCTAGAGTGTTTGTCGCCAGGGGACACGTTTCATTTAAAGCGCCTCCCTTACTTTTTTCAACTCTCAAACCCATTATTTCCAATCAAAGCACATTTTGGCGACCCTAACTAGTCTCGCGCCCAGGGACATCTGTCTCCGCTCAGCCCCCTTAGCTACGCCTCTGCATGTTACTGACGTAAACAAAATAGTTGATTGTTTGTTCTAAACTATGTTACAAAAATACTCCTTCGCTTGGTAGGAACAAATTAGCCTCGTTTTGGTTTCTAAACTAATATAAAAATGATAATATAAATGTAAAGTCGTTGTGGATGTTAAGACGACCGGTTTATAATTGAATACTACCAAATGATAATGATTATGTTATACACGGACAATCAGCCATTTTTTTAACAATATTTATTATTATTATTATTTCTTGATGTAGTTATATTAATCACCCTGAGTGTACTTAGGAAGAAATTATAAATTATTATTTCGCAAACACCTTCTGGGATGATTGTCTACCTTATTTTCCAGTTAATGCATAATGACTGTGTTGCTTAGGGTTGAAATGGGTAGAAAGACTTTGACATTGTATGCTTGTAATTAGTTTTTGTAGTGTTGCGTTTGTTTTAAATGTGGTAGATTATAGATTTGTTTTTTTGTTGACTTTGTACCGCGCTTCGAGCATTTGGGGATGAAGCGTGTTTTTGAAATGAATTTCATTATTATTATTATGTTATGATTCGCTTCTATTACGTTAAGAAAGATCAAAAATATATTTTCCCACTCAAAAAAAAAAAAAAAAAAAAAAATTTAACTCTAAAAAAAAAAAAAAAAAATAATAAAAAAAACCAAAAAAAACGGGGGGGTGGGGGGGGGGTGTACAAAGCAGTAGCGGTACTCTTGGCGTAAATGGAACTCCACGTCAAATCGGACAGGAGCAATGAAAGGGACAGCTTACAGAATACGCCTATTAACATAACCGCCTAAGACGCTGGTTTCTTATTAGCGGGAAACTCAGCTTAGCACTTAGGCTCTACAACATGAGACTGCGATCGCCATCATTACCAGCGTACGTACTCGATCGGGGTCATGACACGACTAGTGTAAGGAACGGTTTGGACTTAGACGGGCAATGACGTAGTGATATCCAGATTGGGATATATTTAGACTCACCAAAAAATGTATCAGTATTTAAAAAAATATCCTTTGAAATGTGGGAAAATAAAACAATTTAAAAAAAAATAGCTGTTGGAATTCTTTAATCTTTATTTAATAGAACTATGACGTCATAATTTTTGCGACCATTCTATTATCCCAACATTGATTTATTTGATGAATTGTAAGATACTGTTACATACCGTTACATAGTTTTACAGATTTAATCTTTTTAAAGATTTGGCTCGTCATATGAACAATACGTAACACAGGCCTGTGAACCAGTCAAGAAAAACCACAGAAAAGCCAGCAATAATAACAATATTCAATTTAATTATATTTAGTTTAATAAAAAAAAATACAAAATCAAAGAGACAGAAATAAAAACTGTATAACTTGTAGCACATGAAGTGGAAAGGTCAAGTACAGAACTAGAATATACAACAATTAATGTATACACACATATAAAGAGTATACTTTTGTACGACAAAAATAATGATATTGCGTCTCGTAAATGTTTAGGAAAATTAGAGAAATACTCTTCGCCTCCTTATTTATAGGGAGTGAGTTGGAACCCTCGTGAAGATCAATCCTAGAAATTGCATCACATTTAACATTCTTTAGATCAAAGTAGAACGTATGCCAACGTAACCAACCTTTTCCCAATCAAGGAATGGGTGGTTTCAGTACATAGCTACAGATTTATCGGTGACGTCATTGTGGAAATAAAAAAAAAAAGAGGTAGATAAGTGGTGTTCACCACAACGCTACATTGAAGTATAAGTAGGTCAACACACAGGCTATAACAATAAAATAGTCATAGGAGCATGCCCGAAAAGATTATTAAGAATATTTTTGGAATGTTTTTACTACTTGTGTGCCATTCAGGAATAGTTCTTTAGAACCAATGACGAAAAAAAAAAAGGAGGAAAATAATGTAAACAAATATTCCCGATTCTGAAATATTGAGTAGGTTCTAATGAGGAAAGCTAAACACAGATTTCTTCAGATTTCTTGTCACCTTTTCTGGTTTCAGAAATGTTAAGGATGTAGAGGATAAAATAGGAACATTGATTTGATCTTTTAATACTTGACTGAAAGGTTATGACATAATTTACATATATCAACACATGGTTTACACTTACTTTACATATACATTTTCATGAAGAGTTAAACGTTGATATCTTTTTTTTTTTTTTGCTGGCATCCGTCCGTCACGTCACAAATGTGACGATGGAGTGGGCTTCGGAGGACGAAATCCACATGGAGTAGATCAAACGTTGGGGATTTATAAAAGAAGTGGGAGTGGATGAAATGAGTGGGAGTCTATCGGATTATACTTTAAGGATTATAAAAGGATTTTACACTTACTTTACATATACATTTTCATGAAGAGTTAAACGTTGATATCTTTTTTTTTTTTTGCTGGCATCCGTCCGTCACGTCACAAATGTGACGATGGAGTGGGCTTCGGAGGACGAAATCCACATGGAGTAGATCAAACGTTGGGGATTTATCAAAGAAGTGGGAGTGGATGAAATGAGTGGGAGTCTATCGGATTATACTTTAAGGATTATAAAAGGATTTTGGTTCCAAAAAGCAAATCGCCTCTCTCCACACCGCTGGGTAACCCAAGGGAACATCATTGGATGATACAACTTGGCGCCAGTGACGTCGCAGAAGGAGTTGACGGAATGTTTCATTGTATCAATGTTATCCGCCTTTCGGGACTACATCTCCGGGTTTGATTTCAGAGTTTCCTTCTCTTGCCAATCCAAGGTTAACGAGTCTCATCTACCCGGGGTACTGGTGGTGTTATTGCTTGACTGGGAATTGAACTGGCTGGAATTGAACTCCAGACCACCAACTTAAGATTTGCTCAGTTTAGACCATTCGACCACCCAGTACCCTAATTCTTACGGATTTATCAACCCAGTAAATTCTGAAATGCCGATATATGTTTAGCAAAATTAATGTTCCCTCGAAGCAAATACAGCCAAACAGCCCTCCTTCGACGAAAAACGAAGCCATACAGAAATACTTCAACAAAAAATAACCAAAAGCAGCCATCCTTAGGCACAAAATAACCCAAACAGCCATCTTCAACAGACACTGAGCCAAGTAGCCATCCTTTGACACTAACTAGCCCAAGCAGCCACCCTTTGACACACACTAACCCAAGCAGCCATCCTTTGACACACACTAACCCAAGCAGCCATCCTTTGACACAAACTAACCCAAGCAGCCATCCTTTGACACAAACTGCCACAAACAGCCATCCTTCGAAATAAATTACCAAAGAGACATCCTTCTGTAAACAAATTGCCATTAACTGACCCTTAATGCCATCATTTCCTTTGCAAAGTCCTTGAACGTTTTTGAATCACAATAATGCGTTAGTGGATCAACGAGTGGGAGTGGATCAAACGAATGGGAGTGTATCAAACGAATGGGAGTGGATCAAAAGAGTGGGAATGGATCATACGTGGGGGTTTTACCAAAGAAGTGGGAGCTGATCAAATGAGTGGGAGTCTATCAAACGAGTGGGAGCTGATCAAATGAAAGGGAGTAGATCAAACGTTGGGGATTTATCAAAGAAGTGGGAGTGGATGAAATGAGTGGGAGTCTATCGGACGAGTGGGGGTGGATCAAACGAGTGGGAATGGATCAAATGATCAAAAGGAATCAAAATATTCATTTATAGGAATGAAAATATGATTTAAAATAAATTCAAATTGGAAGACAGGAGTTATAGCACCATTGAAATAATATCATGAGCAGAAAGGATTTATTATGACAATACGCTGGGTAACTCTTTTTCAGTGAAGGTTGGCATTTTAGGAAGAGGGTATTTGCTGGCAAAACAATGAACCAAATTGATATGTCATGTCAGATGCACTCCTATGCCTGATGGGTACAGGGGGGATATCAATGAGCCAGATTGATGTGTCATGTCAGATGTACTCCTATGCCTGATGGGTACATGGGGACGAACTGGGCCAATCATTGAGCCAGATTGATGTGTCATGTCAGATGTCCTGCTATGCCTGATTGGTAAAGGGGGATATCAATGAACCAGATTGATGTGTCATGTCAGATGTACTCCTATGCCTGATGGGTACATGGGGGATATAATGAACCAATCAACTAGCCAGATGTATGTGTCATGTCAGATGTACTCCTATGCCTGATGGATACAGGGGGATATAATGAACCAATCAACAAGCCGGATTAATTTGTCATGTCAGATGTAATCCTACTTGCCAATAAATGAGCCAGATTGTTGTGTCGTGTCAGAGAGACTCTGATGATGGTTATTGAGACTTCGTGAATAGTCTTCTGTAATTGCTAGAAATGCAGTCTCCATATAATACCTTTTTTTTTCCATCCCACTCCACTTAACATCATTAAGTTTTAATAGGTGACCAATCTATCAAGTTTTAAAGTTCTCTGGTTAACTTTAGAATAATAACGAGGAATAATAGCTTATTTGTGGGGGGGGGGGGGGGGGTTTTTTCTATCCCCGAAGAACTCCACTTAACATCATTAAGTTTTAATAGGTGACCAATCTATCAAGTTTTAAAGTTCTCTGGTTAACTTTAGAATAATAACGAGGAATAATAGCTTATTTGTGGGGGGGGGGGGTGGGGTTATTTCTATCCCCGAAGGACCGCGGAGTATCGTTTATATAACCAAAAACCAAAGTCTAACATCTTGGCTGGCCGCCCACGTTCCATTAATACCAGATGAACGCCTGCGGCGTAGCTGGCACCCCACCTCCCCCGAAACAACGAACCAGCGGTTCAAGGAACGCGTAATTGTCAGGAGACATCTTGGCTTCAAAAGACCGTGCTTGGTCGCTTCCGGCAGTGGAAGCAATTGCAATAATGTTTAGGGAGGACGTGCTTTTGGTACGGCCGGGCGCTCCGTTGATTTGGGTAATTTATTTGACACAGATCACCAGGGGGTGCCGCCCACGATCTGACGTTGTTAGGATCCCGGTGTCGTTTCACCTAAACAGTCATCATTGTTATACAATTATTTATATAACTGTAAATGACTCTAAGAGAATAAAAGAAGACGTCTTTGGATCAGCGATGACGTTAGTGGCGAAACTATTTCGTTATGAGCTCCGATGTTAAACCATGAAGACGACGGATTTGGAAGAAAAATAAAAACTTTGTTACTTCCGAGCAGAGAGTATTGACCATGTTCATCCCGCTTCATTGCAGTCTTTTGCCTTTGGCCTGCGAAGTGGGTGGAACTCGTTGAATTCAAAGTAAAAGAAAAATTAAAAGTAAGGCCTGGAATTATTAAGGTCAACAGACTTTCTAAGTTTAAGAATGTAGTTATTGATAGAGCGAGTAGAGATCACGCTTACATTTTTTTTTTTTTTTTTTTTTTTTTTTTTGGGGGGGGGGGGTTAATACAGCATGTGTTAAAGTAATATATAACTTGGTTAGAGACATACTAGTTTTGCCATTCAGACATTCTGTTAAAATCCCTTATATTAACTTCGCTTTTGTTCGTGGGTTTCTGGTGAAATCTTGGGAAAGCTGACGCCATCCTATCGAGCTGAAACTTGTCACATAGACTCGAATCCGATGACAAACCCCCCAAAAATTCGTCTCTTTTGTTTATTTAATTTTTTTTTTTAATTTTTGATCAAATAGTCATTTTTAAGTTGTGACAAGGCTTCTTACAAAAATCGCATCAAATGTATGAACGAAAATTTGAAAGGAATTTGATCGTGTGAACTGAGCCGTATGCAATATTAAATAACTATTTTTCTAGTGTGGTCTGAGATACGGAGATCAACACGCGAATATATCAGAACTATTAATCATTGAAAAGGATGTTGCCATGGGCAAGCTCCTCTGTTTTACAAAATTTTAAAACATACCCCAAACAATTGACAAAACATGACAAGCCCAGGTCTTCATGTTAGTGTGCCCACTAGCCACTAGCCACTAGCCGGCAGCTGCGCTGAAATTGATTAACATGTTATTTAAAATGATCCATTTTTATACTTTGATCAATAGAGTAAAAAAAAAGGGGTCAACCTGTTTTAACGCGAGCAGTACATTACTATTGTCCAATATTCACATTAGCAAGATCTGAACTGTGGAAACAACGAAGAAAATTCTGAATGGTCTATTTTAATATTTCACAAGGACTGAATGCATTGAAACAGAAATAGTTACGTGCATGGGATGATACGGCTTTCAATTGAAATTTGCGCTACACACTTCCAACTACTTCTTGACATGTCCTTCTCTTCTCCCACAAGTGACAACTGTACTACTCACAGGTTGCAACTTTAACATGGCCAATCTCTTTTATATACATATATAGCTCTCCCGATCCCCCCCCAAAAAAAAAAAAAAAAAAACTTCCCTGTATTGGCCAGGAATAAGAGAGGCGTTATTTAAAAATAGACCCGCCCTCAGTCGCTGGGAGCGACACCTTGATAACCCACTTAGTCCACTGTGTTGTTATGATTGGGTCAAGTGAGGACTTAAGGGAGAGACGTTTTACCTGGTCAGATGTTAAGTGCTGCTCTAAACGCGAACAGGTTCATTTCTTTTGTTTTATTTTCTCTCCCGTTAGGATCACTAATTGACCACTTTGGTGATGCCCCTATTGTCTGGCGGGCTCTTGTTCTAAATTTCTCTCTCTCTCTCTTTCCTTCTTTCTCTCATTCCCTCTCTCTTTCTCTCATTCCCTCTCTCTTTCTCTCATTCCCTCTCTCTTTCTCTCATTCCCTCTCTCTTTCTCTCATTCCCTCTCTCTTTCTCTCATTCCCTCTCTCTTTCTCTCATTCCCTCTCTCTTTCTCTCATTCCCTCTCTCTTTCTCTCATTCCCTCTCTCTTTCTCTCATTCCCTCTCTCTTTCTCTCATTCCCTCTCTCTTTCTCTCATTCCCTCTCTCTTTCTCTCATTCCCTCTCTCTTTCTCTCATTCCCTCTCTCTTTCTCTCATTCCCTCTCTCTTTCTCTCATTCCCTCTCTCTTTCTCTCATTCCCTCTCTCTTTCTCTCATTCCCTCTCTCTTTCTCTCATTCCCTCTCTCTTTCTCTCATTCCCTCTCTCTTTCTCTCATTCCCTCTCTCTTTCTCTCATTCCCTCTCTCTTTCTCTCATTCCCTCTCTCTTTCTCTCATTCCCTCTCTCTTTCTCTCATTCCCTCTCTCTTTCTCTCATTCCCTCTCTCTTTCTCTCATTCCCTCTCTCTTTCTCTCATTCCCTCTCTCTTTCTCTCATTCCCTCTCTCTTTCTCTCATTCCCTCTCTCTTTCTCTCATTCCCTCTCTCTTTCTCTCATTCCCTCTCTCTTTCTCTCATTCCCTCTCTCTTTCTCTCATTCCCTCTCTCTTTCTCTCATTCCCTCTCTCTTTCTCTCATTCCCTCTCTCTTTCTCTCATTCCCTCTCTCTTTCTCTCATTCCCTCTCTCTTTCTCTCATTCCCTCTCTCTTTCTCTCATTCCCTCTCTCTTTCTCTCATTCCCTCTCTCTTTCTCTCATTCCCTCTCTCTTTCTCTCATTCCCTCTCTCTTTCTCTCATTCCCTCTCTCTTTCTCTCATTCCCTCTCTCTTTCTCTCATTCCCTCTCTCTTTCTCTCATTCCCTCTCTCTTTCTCTCATTCCCTCTCTCTTTCTCTCATTCCCTCTCTCTTTCTCTCATTCCCTCTCTCTTTCTCTCATTCCCTCTCTCTTTCTCTCATTCCCTCTCTCTTTCTCTCATTCCCTCTCTCTTTCTCTCATTCCCTCTCTCTTTCTCTCATTCCCTCTCTCTTTCTCTCATTCCCTCTCTCTTTCTCTCATTCCCTCTCTCTTTCTCTCATTCCCTCTCTCTTTCTCTCATTCCCTCTCTCTTTCTCTCATTCCCTCTCTCTTTCTCTCATTCCCTCTCTCTTTCTCTCATTCCCTCTCTCTTTCTCTCATTCCCTCTCTCTTTCTCTCATTCCCTCTCTCTTTCTCTCATTCCCTCTCTCTTTCTCTCATTCCCTCTCTCTTTCTCTCATTCCCTCTCTCTTTCTCTCATTCCCTCTCTCTTTCTCTCATTCCCTCTCTCTTTCTCTCATTCCCTCTCTCTTTCTCTCATTCCCTCTCTCTTTCTCTCATTCCCTCTCTCTTTCTCTCATTCCCTCTCTCTTTCTCTCATTCCCTCTCTCTTTCTCTCATTCCCTCTCTCTTTCTCTCATTCCCTCTCTCTTTCTCTCATTCCCTCTCTCTTTCTCTCATTCCCTCTCTCTTTCTCTCATTCCCTCTCTCTTTCTCTCATTCCCTCTCTCTTTCTCTCATTCCCTCTCTCTTTCTCTCATTCCCTCTCTCTTTCTCTCATTCCCTCTCTCTTTCTCTCATTCCCTCTCTCTTTCTNTTCTCTCTCGTTCTTTCTTTCTCTCCCCCTCTTTGTCTCTTTCCCTCCCTTTCTTTCCTTCTAGCCCCCCCCCCTCCTTCTCTCTCTTTCTTTATGCCCCCCTCCTTCTCTCTCTCTTTCTTTATGCCCCCCTCTCTGTTTTGATCCTCTATCTTCTTCTCTTGATGTTTGATTGCCTAAAGATGATTTTATATTTTCCAGTGTTGACCCTGCCTCTCTCTCACCCACCCTCTCACTCTGTCTCTCTATCTCTCTGTCAGTCAATTTCAATCTCTCTCTTAATATTCCCCTCTTTATCTCTCTCCCACTTTATCTCTTACCCTCTTAATCTATCTCCCTCTTCATTTCTCTCCCTCCGTCTCTCCCTCTTTATTTGTTGTCGCTCTATCACTTTTTCAACGTATATCTCTCACTCTTTATCTCTCTCCCTCTCTAACTCTCTCCTTTGTTAACACATTTCTCTTTATCTCTCTACCTTCGTCTTTCCCTCTCTATCCCTCTCTGTCTTTAACTCTACTCTCTTTTCTCACTCTACTGAATTTACGTTTATTTCACAGTCTCCCTCTGTGTGTGTGTATATATGTAGAAGTGTATGTGGGTGCCTATTTCACATCTAAGTCCGTGCATGGTTGGTTGTGTGTGTATGTCTATGTTTGGATGTAAATGTGTAAGTGTATACGTAAAGCACTAAATGCTTGATTCGTGATACAGTATACCTTCATACCCCAACACACACATACTAACACGCCAACATCTTGATCGCTGAAATGGAAAGTCAGCAGCAGAGGACAGCAACGGTTATTTCTCTCTTCTTCACGTGACAGAAGCTATTACTTTCAAAGGATTTTCAGTTTCACAGATTGCTCTGTCTGACCTCTGTAGCCAGTAGCTGACCCAGTGACTGACCCAGTGACTGACCTTGAAGCCACTAGCTGACCCAATGTCTGACTTTAAAACCAGTAGCTCACCCAGCGTCTTACATTGAAGCCAGTAGCTGACCCATTGACTGGCCCTGAAGCCAGTAGCTGACCCAGGGTCCGACCTTGAAGCCAGCATCTGACACAGTGACTGACATTGAAACCAGTAGCTGACCTATTGTCTAACCTTGATACCAGTAGCTGACCCATTGTCTAACCTTGATACCAGTAACTGACCCATTGTCTAACCTTGATACCAGTAACTGACCCTGTGTCCTATTTTGAAGCCAATTGCTGACCCCGTGTTCGACCTTGAAGCCAGTTGTTGACCTAGTGACTGACCTTGAAATCAGTTGCTGACACAGTGACCGGCCTTGAAGCCTCAACTGACCCAGTGTCTGACCTTGAAGCCAGTATCATACCCAGTGTCTGACTTTGAAGCCAGTAGCTGACCTAGAGTCTGACCTTGAAACCAGTGTCGCGATGTAAACAAGGCCTACATAAATTGTGTTGCAAATAGCTACGTTTCTCTACAGTATGCTGTTCATGTTTCTTGACATTCAAAATTAAGTTCTTTTCTAATATGTCATGCCCCAACCCCCGAGACTCGAGAGAAGCCGCACACATATTTTTGTGCCCCTTGTTTTAGCCATCAGTGCTGGCTGCCATTGATTGCAACAAGCGGTCTCTAAAGACCGTCATTAGACGGGCCATCGCGAACAAAAGGATGACAAGCGATCTGTCTTCAATGTAAAAAAAAAAAGGTATGAATTATGTGTTGGCTGCTGGGTCTGTTGAGAAAGTTTTGCAGCGTTCTAACTTTCTGTGGGTGGCGCATGCGGAGTGGTGCATGTGAAGTGGTGTATGTGAAGTGGTATAATTAAAAGTGGTGTATGCGAAGTGGTGTATGCGAAGTGGTGTATGCGAAGTGGTGTATGCGAAGTGGTGAATGTGAAGTGGTGTATGCCAAGTGGTGTATATGAAGTGGTGTATTCCAAGTGGTGTATGCGACGTGGTGTATGTGAAGTGGTATAATTAGAAGTGGTGTATCTCAAGTGGTGTATGCGCAGGGGGGCAATGCGAAGTGGTGTATGTGAAGGGGGGTATGCGAAGTGGTGAATGTGATAAGTCTCCTCTTAGAGGTTCATTAAACAGCACTGCTATTTATAGTAAACATAGAATCAATTAACGAAAAGACTTTTTGACATAAATTCTCAGTTTGTGTTCGTAACTAATTGAATGTAATCCATTCATGACTTAACCCCCAACTAAAAATGAGATGGGATGTCTTTAGATGGAGCCCGGCTCTTTGATTGCGACCAACATTGCCAACTTCATTCATTTATCCATAACTGGATTTATTTATTTTTTTTAATTTTAGAGGAGGAGTTGGAGCAGAAACAAATAATTAGCTACACATTACTGAAATGTAAATGTCTTTATATAGGCCTAGTAATTTATCATCTTCCGTCTTTGTTTAGTTTGTGCTCTTGGGTTGTATTTGTAGGTGCTGTAGCACATGATCTTTATGTTTCGTGATTATATTTTATGTTTTATAAGATTTTAAAGAGCATTTGTAAGTTAAGATTTATATATTTTTTTTTAAAATTCCATTTTGAAAGACAGTTTCATTAGCTCCAACTTATTTTTTCCTGCAAACAAAACGACTTACACAGCGCTGAACATTTCCAGTAAGTAATTAAGTGTGGTCGCCCTAATCAATGAAGTTAGCCACGCTAACTCGATTCGAAAGGTCAAGGCCACAAGGTGAGCTATTGATCTTTCAGCGGCGTGCGTGAGCCAGGCAAAGACAGTGCGATGCACACGAAAGAGCGAGGCACACACAAGAGCGAGGCACACGAAAGAGCGAGGCACACGACACATTTGTTCCAATCCCAAAGTTTTTTTTCTTCTTGACTTGGGTCGATAGACCAATTAGGCAGACATATCATGAAGAGGTTCGGCATTTAAAAACAACAGCATTTTTTAGATCTATCTTCAGGCGTCAAATTGTATTAAACTGAAAACCGCCAAATTAATGTAACCAGGTCATTTTTAACCACCACGTGTCACTTAGCCTGAGTATATTTCAAAATTAGCCATACGAAAAGTTGGGTAAGATTGAGTTGATTTACAACATATGTCAAGTTTGAAATACATATTTTTTTTTTTTTTACAATTTAATTTAGCGAGTGGCGTTCAATGAATTCGGTTTCAACGATACTGTACTGACCTCTATAACATGACGTCATCGCAGACGAGGTAAAGTTTGCAAAGAGCGCTCAAAGAGACAACTTCTTGCGATACGTTGCCCCTGACACTGTGATTTGTCGGTTCGAACCGGTCAGTGTTTCCGTATTAAACTCATTGAAATTCTGGCGACTCTTAAGGGTGAAACTGTGTGGATCTTTTGACGCTATCGTGGTTCCACCAGCTCTCGTTCAGAGGGGGATCTGCTGCTTTGGAAATGGTTGATGCTCCATAAAACACATTACTCGGGCATCATGGTTTCGCCAGAAATATTTTAAGTGCAATTACAACTTACTTGGGCGGTAATTATTAAACTTTTTTTTTTTTAATTGAAAGCTTGTTACGGTCTGAGATGTCGGTTTTCGATTATTATTATTACGATATTTATTATGATTATATTATGATTATAATTATTATTATTCACAAATCTTTTTAGTTCTTTAATTCTTGAAAAAGGAATCGATTCCAAAATGGACTCGCTCTACAAGATCAAATTGTAATTTTCTTTATTAAAAAGTTATATTTACAATAAATCTGAAGTCTGGGTTATGAGTGGTGATGCGAGTCGATTCCATTGTTAAATATCTTAAAGAGAAAGTTCACAATTATAACTCATCAATCAACTTTATTTACATTTTTTTTAATACTAACAAAATTAGACAACATTTTAAAAAAACGCTAAATATTTGTAATGATTGCAGTAGCTCTATAAAATCTACGCAAAATAGTGCTTCAGTTGTTGGCCGAAAAAAGGGGGGGGGGTAGCTATGTTCACCGTGCAAATGCTTAATTGTGAAGAAGCAAATCGATTTTGAGAATTGCATTGACATGGCCTGCGAACTGATTTAATTAGCATTCATAAAGACGACAATAACATTCCCCCTTTTTGATTTCATGAACTTTCTTGCACTCTGTGTTCACTGGCGAAGTCATGTCACCAAGGGCGTTTCCATTTTTGTATCTGGTCAGTTTAATTTAAGATGAGCGGTATACTCTGTTCTCACGTTGTGTCGTCTGAGTCTTTGATGCTTCTTCCGAAAATTCCATTTCAAATCAAGCGTGGTTCAGTAGTGCAAACTTCAACGTGAGACGTGAGAAATGGTGTGACGTAACCATAGTTTTAACGGGTCTTAATTTTTTTTTAATTTTTTTTTTATGGCCTACAAAATTCATCGTTCCAAAAAAAAAAGGTAGTAATAATAATAATTTATGAACATTACTAAATTTTACAAGAAATATTTTAATTTCCTGCCTCACATAAATAAATTATTTTTAAAGGAAATTTCCTAAAACCTGGGGTAGAATGAGTTTTTCAAAAAAAAATTGTTTAGCTTATTTTAAGCATTCCACAAACTGTCCGTAGTAAAAAGCCTTTATATATACAAATATGTTTTCCTTTTTTTCCCCCTAGTTTTGAGACAATTCAGCATTCTGTTTTTGGTAAAACATTTCACCAGTCATCCGAAAAATGGAATCACATTATTACTGGGGTTCGTCCTCCTCGGTTTGGGGATGGTTTCTGGAGGCGGGCACACGTTGTAGAAGACGCCGATCTCACCGATTTCTGTGCAAATGTCGTCAAGCTTCGCCCACGTCAGGGCGGTGATGATACTGAAGGGCGTGTAGTAGGGCATGCGCCCCACGGGCATCGTGCTGGATAAAACGCCAATGATCTTTTTACCTTGTCTGGAATCGTCTGAAAGCACAGCGGCACCGGAGTTCCCCACGGCCGAGTCGCACCGCGTCAGTATGAGATTCCAGTCGACCATGGCCTTGTTGGCTCTAGCCGGGCAGACGGACATCCACAGGCTGTTGTCGTTGGTGGGGAAGCCCAGGAACTGCAGGTTTTGGTTCAGCACGGACGGCGTCGGCACCTCCAAGGGGAAGAAATTGTTCCGGTCGTGCACGCCGTAGCTGAGCCTGATCACGGCATAGTCCCACGACAGGCGGTGTTCGTGGTTGCTCCTGGGGTACAGCCATCTGCTGGGAATGCTGATCTTCTCTATGTAGTAGACCCGGAACCCAATACTGATGGGCACCTCAACTTTGAGCATCTCCAGCTTACTGCGAAAGTCCACTCCCGTGTGAACGCAGTGAGCTGCTGTGAGCACGTGTAGTGGAGTCACCAGAGTCCCGGTGCATCCGGTAGAAAGGCGAACAATGTTCGAGTAAGGAAATTTCCGCATCATGGCCGGGTATATCTTCAGTCTGTCGTCTTTCCCGAAAACAAATACTTTTTTATCATACGCCCTTATATCTCTCTTACTTATAGTATCAGCTAAATGATCTTGTGAAGAGCGGGGCACATCAAACGAAATTTTACGAGTGGAATACACCGAGGAATCAAAGTCTTGCCTTCGGTTCTTTTCTGCCCAGCTTTGTATTATTTTTAGAACTTTCACCGGAGACGCTGACCGGTCTTTTCTGTCACGTGAGGCTACTTCAAACTCCTCGAATGTCATACCGTGTTGATCCGACGGGTGGCAGTCCCGAAGAAACGATAATAGTTTCAAGTTTGAGGTGTTGAGCTGACACTCAGCTTTTCTGCGGGAAGGCAAGTGTGAATGTGGCTCCGGTAGCCAGGCGTGTGGGGCATCTTCCGCTTGGACCCCGGGCAGGTGAGGTAGAGTGGTGACGCAGCATAAGAAGGTGAGCAGCCATGTCCAAGACTCTGTGAGGTGATGGAATGTTGGGAACTGCAATCTTAGCTGTTGCCCCAGCCGGGCCACACGTGCATCCATGTTGTCAGAAGAGTGGAATCAATTCTGAGAAGAGAAATACAAAATTTAAAGTTAAATAAATTCAAATTAAACTTTAAAAATTGCACAAAAGCGTTTTCAGTCTTGAGTTCCTATTTCTTAAATGTTAAATATAATATTAGCAAAAGTTTTTAAACCCTTTCATAGGATTGGACACCAACCGTAATTTTTTTTCATTAAATATATACAGGGTGGGCCAAAAAAAGTGAGAACATCTTGTAAAATATTACGTTACGAAATGTTCTCACTTTTATTGGCCCACCCAATTATATTATTTAATATTTTTTTTTTAATGTGAGCGAAAATTTCGTTGTCTCTTAAAGTTTTAGGGCGAAAATGGTAGATTAAAGGACTCAAGGTTGTCCAATCCTGTCATAAATGAAAGGGTTCTAATGTTTTGTAATCTTTTGAATTAAATTTAATTCAAAAACTCAATTTAACTCGTTTAGAATAATATAATGCACATGAAACTTAATATTTCCCAGAGTTTGAAAGTCACCGAATTGTAGTTTCAGTTCTATCATTATAATGTGTTATGGAAGATTTGTTTTGTTTTTTTTTAAATTATAAGGTATTCCAGGGGTCAAAAAATGTTACATGGGCCATTAAGTGTTGATGGCGTCACATTAAAAAACCCACACAAACTACACGTTCTCATAAATGCATCGTAAAATCGTATAGTGCGTGGTCTAGAGCAGATTAAGCCTACTCAAAAATGATGCAACGGACGGCATGACGTCACTCCATAAATCAGTCTGGTCAAGTGTGGACACCCTTGCTACGCACTGCTCTCCGTAGAGAGAAATTAATCTCCTATTTACATGTATGGCTCGTTCCAAAACAGCGCATAACAAGACGATACCAAATGATAAAAAACAGGAACAGAGAATACGACACTCAAAACAGTGCTAACTGCAATTAAAAAGTTTTATTAAGTTAGTAACGAATTACAAAATAAAAGAAATATACTTAAAATCATTAACTTACAGAACATAACAGAGTATTGTGTTTCTTGTACCGGTAAAAAAGTGGACGAAAATTACAATTTGCCAAACAAAGGTACAACGATGAAAGGAATTCACACATGTAAGTAGACACAGCTCTATCAGGAATAACACGCTACAAAATTAAATGCTAGCCCCGTAAAGAAAAAAAAATTATCGTCCAAAAATAATGCTCTCTTTGCTTTTTATAGTCTGTTCTACAGAAAATTCCAGTCGTATTACGCATTGTATTAGTGACTCGAACATTGTACAATTTACTTCCATTTTCTTCCGCATGCGAGTCAAGAAAAACAGGTGATAGATTGTTTTGTGGTAAACAAGATCAAAGGGAATAAGCCACGCCCAATACTAACGCAGCGTCTGCCAGAGTTCACAACACGAGGGATATATGACGTGAACGCGTCTTCTAAATAACACCCTGGTCAAGCTGAAGGGGATGTTGGAACTCGTTCACCTGATGGGCATGTCAAAACTCGTTCACCTGATGGGCATGTCAAAACTCGTTCACCTGATGGGCATGTCGAAACTCGTTCACCTGATGGGCATGTCAAAACTCGTTCACCTGATGGGAACTCGTTCACCTGATGGGCATGTCAAAACTCGTTCACCTGATGGGCATGTCAAAACTCGTTCACCTGATGGGCATGTCGAAACTCGTTCACCTGATGGGCATGTCAAAACTCGTTCACCTGATGGGCATGTCAAAACTCGTTCACCTGATGGGCATGTCAAAACTCGTTCACCTGATGGGCATGTCAAAACTCGTTCACCTGATGGGCATGTCAAAACTCGTTCACCTGATGGGCATGTCAAAACTCGTTCACCTGATGGGCATGTCGAAACTCGTTCACCTGATGGGCATGTCAAAACTCGTTCACCTGATGGGGATGTCAAAACACGGTTAATTGATCGTGACTGGACTAACCCCGGTCTGAGTACAGAGTTCCTTTTTAACGCAGCGACACCGTTACCGTTTTTAGCCTCATGGTTTACCTTTGCTTTATTTTTAACTGCACATCGTGATATTGAAACTATTAAATAATTGGGTCGACAATCCAACTATTTTAAAATACATTAGAAAAATATAGAAGCTCCTTCAAAACTGACCAGCTTTACATACACACACACACAAAACACACAAAAACACACAAAAACAAACAAGCAACAACTTTCCACAATAGTTTCCTGCATCATATAAAACAATTATTACTTATGAGTATTTAATTCATAACAATTTTTAAAAAAGATAAGACAATTTTCTGTAGAACAATTTTTACAATCGATAAGGAGTCAAACGCCTGTGGGACGGGGTGGTAGAGAGCGGACCCCTGATTCTCCACAATCAAAATACATTTGTATTTATTACTTTAAAAGATAAACTACAAAAATAAATGACAGGAACGCCGTTCCCACGTGTTCCTGCAGGGACGCCGCCCCTGCAATCAATACAACAAATTATGCAGACATGAAATGTGTTGCATTAACGATAACAACACTGAAGTAGCAACTAACATTGATTTATGAATGCAACACTTAAGCGGTTCCAAAATGGTACTGTAAGAAATCCTTAGAACTTTTTGGCATCATTGTAGATTTCGACCTTCTTCTCTTGTATGGCTAACACTGTGAATATTAGCAATTGAGTGCGCCAATCCCCCCCCCCCCGCCTTTTTTTCAATCACAATGCTATTTGTATCACATCTCTGAAGAACATGTACGAGCCGAGGTCCCTCAATCAGCGAAGCGTTGAGGACCACTGCAATATGCAAATATTCGCGTGGGCGGCTGTTTTATTGTTGTTGACACAACGGAAAATTGGAAGAAGTCAGAAAAAGAAAAAAAAAAAACTTTGGCAACTAACCGTCGTCGTAAAGGAAGCCTATTAGCGGGAGAAAAATACCCTCCCCCCCTTTTTTTAAACCAAGTTTTTTTGTTTCTTTTGGTTTTCCCAGCTCGCTCTAAATGCTTTCAATTCAAAGCACTTCCGCTCTTTATCGGCCAAACTGCTTTCGTTGCCATGCCGGGCAAACTGGACGGTGAACGGTTTAATCTATTCGCCCCTCCGACCTTACTGAGACCAAAGGCGAAGAACGCTTTTCGGCACATGAAATATTGCAGATAGAAGCACGGGAATAAGAGGAGAATTTACAAGGTCGACCCCCCCCCCCCCGTTGCTTGTCTCCGTTTGAGAGAGTGGAAGAACGTAAAGAACAGGACAGCGTGTAAATTTAAACCCCAGCCCTTGCATATGACGTCAATTGAGCGCTTTTATTTGTTTTTTAAATCGATGGTCAAAAGAAAAAAAGGAAAGAAAAAAAAAACAGAAAACGGACGTCATATGAAAACGTCATATGAAAACGTCATATGAAAACGTCACGGTCGTCCTCTAAGATTGGAGCAAGGGTACTCAAACTTTTTAAAACAAGGGGCGGGATTAGCGCGCCTCAGACACATTCCGAGGCCGGACTCTAGTTTGAAAAGAATATGAAAAACTTCTATGTACACTGCACATATCAATTTACCAATAGAACTAGGACTCATTATTTTGACTAATAAAACTTGGTATTATAATTGTGACTATTAGAACTAAGTCTCATCATTTTGACCAAAAGAACTGGGTTTCATAGTTTTGATCATAATCAGAACGTAGTCCGGCGCATGAGTCTCGAATTAAGCACACATCACGGTTGATAATCCGCATACGCTAAAAAAGAATTATTTCTTTGGATACAAATATATGCACCGCACTAGCTCAATAACAAAGGGTGGCACATTATAGTCTCGTATCCGAACATGATCTTCTCTGAAACTCCTAGGAAACAACTCCCATATTCGTCTTCGAGAGTACACGCCCTAGGTTCTCAATAGGACTTTTGATTAGGATATGTAGAAAACTGACCTTACATGATTTCAGCCAACAGAGGTCGGACAATAAAGGTGTTTTTTAAATTTTTTTTTTAAATTTTAGAAATCGTGTAGTAGCAGAGCAGTTTCGATTCCGATTTCTCCTTCAACTATTATCAATAACCCTCCTCTCCCCCCTCTTCAAACTGATCGCTATTTGAATTGGGACATATTTCAATTGTGGAACACACGCTCCAACTGACCACTTTGCCTGCCAAAGTGTTGGCATCAAGCTATTCGTACACTGCTGTCTAAAAGGAGTTTATGGAAATACCAACCCAATCGGTTAATTATTGTCTGTGCGTGGCGAACACAGCATACATTTATTCAATGTACGTCACATGGATGATGACATCCGCCTGAAGAGAAATCCCAAAAAGGGAAATCGGCTAACGCATGCACATTCTTTATTTATTTAATTGTATATTATTAATCCCCAAAAGCGGCCCCCCCCTCAACCTGCAGCTGTCCACAACTTGGCGATCTAGGTTCACCAATAAATACAATGCATGGCATTAAATGAGTAATGGCTTTATGAGATATTCGAGAAAACCCAGGTCAAAAAATTGAACAGCTGTTTAAATGACAAGAGCCTGAAGAAACACACTTTGTAAAAAGTCATAATTGTCAGAGAAGTATTTGGGCTGGATGTCATCAAGAGTATTATTTTTAGAGGGGTATATGAACTGGATATAAAAAAAATCTGCTGTTAAAGTGGTATGTGCATCTATTTAATCAATATTATTATTGTCAGAGCGGTATGTGTGCAAGATGTCATTAAGATTGGTGGTGTGATTATATTTATTTTTCCGATAGTGAATTCTGGTAAGAAGCTATAACTATTTGAGCATTTAGGAATATTGCACTTCAGATCATTCATGACCCAACTGTTCTTCTGATCATATTCATTTGATCCCATTCCAAATGCCTTGTGAATAGGAAGACTGTACGAGTTTTCTTTCCTTCTCCTTTCTTAAAACTTATTTTTGTTATAAATACTTTGTGTAACGAAATGTAGTCTTCTTATTTCATACCATCTCCTTCTGTAGCATACCGTCTCCTCTATCATACTATCTCTTTCTCTATCATATCATCTCCTCTATCATATCACCTCATTCTCTATCATACCACCTCCCTTTCTATCATACCACCTCCTTCTGTATCATACTATCTCCTTTTCTATCATAGCATCTCCTTCTCTATCATACTATTTCTTTGTACAGCATAATATCTCTTCCTCTATCATACCATATCCTTATCTATCATACCAGCTCCTTATCTCCTTATCTTTCATAACTGTGACGGTCAGGTCGCGTGAGTTTGTCTGTGTCAACTTGTATAATGTTTATTTGGGTGAGTTTCTTTTCCCCGTGTGCCACACGGGTTTTTATTCGTCTCGGTCAAGGTATGACCGGTGTGCTGTGTCGGGAGGAACCACGTGAGGATAGGAGTGTATGACCGGTGTGCTGTGTCGGGAGGAACCACGTGAGGATAGGAGTGTATGACCGGTGTGCTGTGTCGGGAGGAACCACGTGAGGATAGGAGTGTATGACCGGTGTGCTGTGTCGGGAGGAACCACGTGAGGATAGGAGTGTATGACCGGTGTGCTGTGTCGGGAGGAACCACGTGTGTGAGATGAGTTTTTTTTAAGGAGTGAACAGTGGCGAGTGCTGTGGATAGGGTGTATGATTTTTGTCTTGTGAAAGGCAGTGAGTTTTTCTACGGATGGAAGAGGACGTGTGTAACTTTAACTGTTTTGTATAGCATGTGGAGTTTTTTTATTCTGAACACCAGAGCCTATTTCTAATAAAGTTTTCCATTGCTAGGCACACATAGCCAATAAATAAGAAAACCTGAGTCTCTGAATTGTTTGTTGATACTTGGAGCAAGAGTCAGCTCTGTAGGAGCTAGAAATAAAGGGGTTCTAGACCCTTGAAAAATTGTTCTGTGGCTAGTACGCAGGGGACCGACCTCTAGACAACGTACGTCACGTCACAATAACATCTTCTTCTCTAACATAACATCTCTTTATCTTTTATACAATCTGCCTATCCATCGTAACATCTTATTCTCCATCATACTATCTCCTTCTCTATCATACCAGCTCCTTCTCTAAGACACCATCTCCTTCTCTATCGTACTCTCTCCTTCTCTATGATACCATTCTTTTCCATCATACCATCTCCTACTCTGTCATACCATCTCCTTCTGTATCATACCATCTCCTTCTATATCATACCAGCTTCTTCTATATCATACCATCTCATTCTCCAAAATCAAAATGCCATCTCCTTCTGTATCATACCATCTGTTACCTTTAGGGTACTGTAAATGTAATTTGTTTTAAGATTTGCCTCGTTATATAGAATGCACAGTACGTAACAGAGGATTATGAAAAACAGTATACAAAGAGAACGACACAAAGGCTGGGGATATTAACATATCAAATGTGAAGTATCCACATACGTTTGATTGGATATATATTCAAATGGAGATGCAAAATGCCTTAACAAAAGGACAATCAATATATACATTTTAAATTAATGCTCCATTTGCTGCAAAGACGCGTCTAGGCCTGGGGTTCTCAAATTTTCTTCGGCCACCGCCCCTCCCCTCCCCCAATGATACACCAAAAATTTTTTTTTTATTCTGGAAAGTAACACAAAACTGCCATGAAGATAAAAACACAATAAAATGTAAACGAGATAAATGTTATTGAACTTTTAATTAAGATCTTTAAAAAAAGTGTATTTTACTTTAATTAATTCACTATTTAATGTATTTAGCTTGCTCCATTATCATTGCAGCTTTTTAAAGTAGGTTTAAAATTAGGTAATTAGAATAACACCTTATTTCCACATCGCTCAACTCTATGCTGTGGGGGGACCCAGTCAAGTGTAACTATTTCTTCAATGTGATGGTTCACGGTAACTCAACAACAATCTTAAAGATGGATTATATTTCTTTGGAAGACAAGGCTTTTTGACCATTTCCACATTGAAATGAACATTTTCATCTGAAGCTGAAACTTTAAATAAGTTTGCCTAAGCTCTGCCTTCAGCTCCGATTTGAACCAAATTCATCTGCAACTAAACATAGACTTATCACTCAATCTTCAGTCTCAATTATAGAAGATATTAAAATTGCATGTGCCATATTCAAATTTTCAAACGATCTTTTTAAGCAGTGGCGTCACTAGGGGTGTGGGCCGCAACCTTGCCTTCACGGGGGTTGACACCAAGCGAAAACATTTGAAAGTGTTCCTTCAAGTCCTTTTCAAAACAGCACTCAAATAATTACTTGAGCAGAGCGCCACCACATGATCAGGTCAACTCAAGATCACGTTGACACCATAGCAGGACACCACCAGATAATCATGGCACCACAAGATCACGTTGACACCATAGCAGGGCACCACCAGATAATCAGGGCACCACAAGATCAATTTGACACCATAGCAGGGCACCACCAGATAATTAGGGCGCCACAAGATCACGTTGACATCATAGCAGGGCACCACCAGATAATCAGGGCACCACAAGATCACGTTGACACCATAGCGGGGCACCACCAGATATTCAGGGCACCACAAGATCACGTTGACACCATAGCAGGGCACCACCAGATAATCAGGGTGCCACAAGATCACGTTGACACCATAGCAGGGCACCACCAGATAATCAGGGCACCACAAGATCACGTTGACACCATAACAGGGCACCACCAGATATTCAGGGCAACACAAGATCACGTTGACACCATAGCAGGGCGCTACGAGAAGAGTGTGTGGCAAGACAGAGCACATTATCTGTAACAGACCATGTTTGCACACGAAACCATTGAGTCAGGGAGGTGGCATAATTTGAATATTGAACTATGTTAACGTGTATTTTTCACGGGAAAGGAGGTGAATTATATTTTGTACGGCGGAAGTGAGCATCACGTCATTGAGTGATCAGTAGCCGTATCTCTCATGTCGAAGAGAAGTGAAGACGTGTTTGATTTTCTGTCATGTGGATTCTCTATCATACCATGGAGTATTATATATTTATACATGTGTGAGATAACTGCATTCTGGATTTTATTACCTGGATATGTGTGCAAGGATTCTTATTATTATTGTTGTAGAAAGGTGATGTAATAAAGTACTGTGAAATTAACTGGAAATTAATATCTACTTCTTGTGTGACCGGTTAATCGAGTGAAGGAGTGGAAAAAGTATAAGAAATATTACATTACACAAGCCGGCATCCTGAACCATCAATGTAGAAGTAGTTAACCATGCTACTAACCCAACACCCTAATAAAATAGCATATGTTACATTATCTATCACCAGAGCAGGGCGCCACCAGATGATCAGGGCACTACAAGATCCCGTTGACACCAGAGCAGGGCTTCAGCAAAGCAGGTTGCTAGCATAAAAGGGTCTTGCCATATATAGGAGGATACCACTAAAACAGGATGTCAAAGGTTGTCACAAGTGTATCACGAGACAGAGCAAGGTGGCAGCAGATTTGATTTGTCACAAAAGAAGGTTGAATTAGATGATGTGACCAACAGAACAGGTTACCACCAGAGCAGCAATCGTAAATTTGCTTTACTTCAAACGTTCAAATATTTCTGGCAATAGGTGAGTTTTGCCCGATGACTTTGGGGTCAGTATCGAAAGGAACTTTTGTCTTTTTTAAAACATTCCACAGTGTTTAAAAACGCTTCTAAATACGACTTAAACTCTCGTGACTCGGGACGTAAACACTCGTGACGTACACACTCGTCACGTACACACTCGTGACGTACACACTCGTCACGTACACACTCGTGACGTACACACTCGTGACGTAAACACTCGTGACGTACACACTCGTGACGTACACACTCGTGACGTAAACACTCGTGACGTACACACTCGTGACGTACACACTCGTGACGTAAACACTCGTGACGTTAACACTCGTGACGTAAACACTCGTGACGTAAACACTCGTGACGTAAACACTCGTGACGTAAACACTCGTGACGTACACACTCGGGACGTTAACACTTGGGACGTACACATTCGTAACGTACACACTCGTGACGTTAACACTCGGGAGTACACATTCGTAACGTACACACTCGTGACGTACACACTCGTGACGTTAACACTCGGGACGTACACATTCGTAACGTACACACTCGTATTGCGACAGCCAATAAACATTCAGGTTGTTTTTTTTTTTAGCAAACACCCGTAGGTAATGAAGGACACACTGAAAGGTCAAAGATTTTAGACGCTTAAAAAAGCAAACAAACCGAAACGAACATGAAACAAAATATTGTTAACAACCTGCCCTTGACGGTGAAGTTGTCCGTTAATTTAAGTAGACTAACTTATCATATAATAATATATAAACTCTGGAGTGCTGTGATTTCATGTATTTTTTTTTTGTTTAAAGTCCAGTGAATGTGTAGTAAAATATGCCAGCGGCTCCTCTTTAAGGTTCATTCACTATTTTTGTAGAGATTACACCTGAAGATTGGTTATAACGTACTAAATGAATATTTATTATTGTCCTGTGTACCCCTTTGTACTGTTTGTCTCGTGTATTTTCATGATATTTGCACTCTCAGGCCCATGTCCTGCAATGACTTTTGATTTTTGCACTCTCAGGCCCATGTCCAGTCATGACCTTTGATTTCTCTCTGACCCATGTCTATTCATGACGTTTGTACCCTGACCCATGTGTTTTCATGACCTTTATACACTCTGACCCATGTCTATTCATGACCTTTGTACTCTCTGACCCACGTCTTTTAATGACCTTTGTATCCTGACCCATGTCTATTCTTGACCTTTGTACTCTCTGGCCCATGTCTATTCATTACTTTTGTTCAAAGCCAAAAATGATTAGATAATTATAAATATTTTTTTTTCAAATTGTATATAATTCTGTTGTTTTTTTTAAAGTAAGGTTTTCTGGTATATTCCACCAACGCCACCCCCCCCCCCTTCCTCTTTACATCTAGAGATCATTTTACTACCCTGGAGGCGGTATCACCCCTTTTGAGAACTACTGGTCTAGACTGATGAATGGCTGGTTTGGTAGACCCAGTTTCAATACAGATTGAATAGCTTTACATAATGTCATACAAACAGAAACAATGCATCATGTTAAAGGAAGATTCTTTAAAAAGTCAAGAAAATCTGTATAAAGTCAATTCGTTTTTGTTGGAGTTTTTTTTTTTTTAATTAAGACATAACGTTGATATAGGCTCAAACCTGGACAGACTCACTTAGAATTTGGGGCAGGTAGTTCGCTGTTTAGAGTGGGTGCATCGCGAAAATTCCCTCACACAGCATACAGCACGAGTACTTTAAGTTTAAACTTAAAGAATCGATTTGATAAACTTTGATTAGTTCATGCCTTTGAGTGAGACGAATGGTGGGATTTTATTTCAAAGACGCTAAACTCAACACTTTATTCGTATCAATAAATGCAAATAAGGAAGTTTTAATTATTTGTTTTCTAGTCTGAAGTAAAACAAAATTCATGAAAATAAAAACCTTAAATGTATTTGCTTGTGAACATACAAAGGTAATCCAACTTCTCTCCTCGCCTATAAGGCAAAGTCACAATGATTTGAATGCACTAATTAAACAACCCTTTAAAAAACAAAGTTTTTCGAACTAATCCTAGGGGATAGGGGCTTAAAATTAGACAAAACATGCATACACGTAAAGCACTTGATAAGAATCCCAATTAGTGCCCCCCCCCCAATAGACAGGGCCCGCAACCGCACATTTTTCACGCCCCTGAATTATTGTAATATTCTAATGACTCAGACACTTGTACACCACATATTTATTTCACCAACTATTTACAAAAACCAAAGGAAAATATAACGCACCAAACGCACTGGCGATATCTTTTTTTTTATTATAAGAATCTTATTTTGCACAGTGATCAGTAATTTCGCTTCATGTTCCCCTTGAAAAACAGGAACAAACAGATTTGTGGGGAGGTTGGGGTTGCTGGCTGGAACAGAAGATTTCATAGAATATGTTGTCATCGACAACGAGTCTAGGTGCCACGTTTGAGCTCGTTAGGTTGCCGGGGAGTGGGTCAATTATCCGTCCAAACATTTCTCCAGCCAGCCGCCCAAGAACAGAAGCGAACTTAGTTTAAAGGATTTTCAAATGAACTGATTTGTTCACAAAACCTAGGAAATGAATACTCCGTGTCATAGAATCATGTGGCGTCTCGACTCCGTGTCATAGAATCATGTGGCTTCTCGACTCCGTGTCATAGAATCATGTGGCGTCTCCACTCCGTGTCATAGAATCATGTGGCGTCTCGACTCCGTGTCATAGAATCATGTGGCGTCTCGACTCCGTGTCATAGAATCATGTGGCGTCTCCACTCCGTGTCATAGAATCATGTGGCGTCTCGACTCCGTGTCATAGAATCACGTGGCGTCTCGACTCCGTGTCATAGAATCATGTGGCGTCTCGGCCTTGACACTGACACATCACGGCTGAAACGTGTTTTGTTGATTTAATGTTAAATGTCATATCCCGTGTTTATTTACAATTTACCCAAACGTGTGTGTAGGGGGGGGGGTGGCGAATGGGTCGGTACGCCCCGGCTGGGGTAATTTTTCTTAATATTGAAAACGGCTAGTGCAATTGTGAAAGATAATCTGTAACAGACTTGGAAAAATAATAATCCCAATGTAAACGATTGCTAAACTTGTAATAATAATAGCAGAAAAATAAAAATAATTTCATAATATTTTTGCGAACTGAACTCAGCATGAGTCTTCGGATCCCCTATTTCATGATGTAAATGCCTTTTATTAAACGTTACCAAGCGGTCCTACAAAGTAATAATAATATTTTTTTCCTGCGGCGCTCTGCACAAAAAGGTTGCGGACCCCGGCTACAAACAGAACAGTACAACTGATAGCTGGTGTTGATGTTTAAATAATTAAGTCAGTCGCACCCCCCACCCCTCGATCGTTCATTTTTGGAAATTTGATGTTTTATTTCTTAGAAAGACATTAGAAATAAATCATTCTCATTGTCATTCTATTTTGAAACTACACAATATAAAATGCACAATTTAGAATACACAACTTAGAATACACAATTTAGAATACACCATTTAGAATACACAATTTAAACTACACAATTTAAACTACACAATTGAAATTAGATTGCACAATAGAATTAAGCATCTAACACTATTTTTGACCAATATTTTTCTCGACATCTAGAGTCTTTGGCAGAGCTCCGCAACTAGTGTGCCGCCATATGATTTCCAGGAGTGCCGTACAAAATGCCTGGAAGGGGTGTAAAGCCACACAGTATGCTATTAGTATGTAGGCATGTAAATCTGTAAAGATGGGCTTTGGTTTGCCCATTATAATGCTGCTGCTCACTGAGGCAACCGAAACACGCCTAATAGTTAAGAAACATACGTTACTATTAAACTGTACAGTGTAGTCGAACGACTTTTAACAGTACACTCCATTAAGAGCGATAACTTATAATTTATTTGTGCGTGTTTTGTGTTTTTCTTGTGGTGTGCCGCGGAGTTCTCGAAAAGGCTTAGGGTGTGCCGCGCGGAAAAAAATGGATTGCTGAGTTCTGGTCTAGAGAACGATCACAACGGGTCAAAATATTAGGTACTTTTCATATAGAAATGTCCTTGTAGAAGGCAGATCCTTGAATTCTAAAAACTCGTAGGGCAACATGGATTGATCAACATGGATTGAAAAAAAAATGGTTTTAACCAACGGATCGAATCAATGTGGATTGAAATAACATGGATTGAAAAAAAAAACATGGATTGAACTTTGAACTAAAGGGATAGAAACACCATGGAATGAAATAATATGGATTGAAATATCATGGATTGAAATAACATGAATTTAACTTTGAACTAAAGGGATAGACACGACATGGATTAAAAAAAAAACATGAAATAAAATAACATGGATTGGAACAACATGGATTGAACTTTGAACTAAGGGATAGAAACAACCTGGATTGAAATAACATGGAGTGACTTGCAATGGAGTTCTCTAAACATACGAGTGAATAGCTTTCATCTCCACACAATTAGGCTTTAAAATAAAACTGCATTCTGCAAAACAATTTCTCAACGCCGATGCTATTAAAGCGCAGCTATCAAACAGTGTTATGAAATCCTTTATATTAGCTTCGCTTGTTGTGTTTTTCTTTGGAGCACAAACCTTCGTAAGGCTAAGGCTAATTTGACCAACGTCCCGTCTACCTATCGAGCTGAAACTTGGCACACAGACTTGTTGCCGATGACAACACATTCTCTCAAATCTTCAGCCCCACCCTTAAAAATAAGAATTTACTGTGGGAGATGACTTTGGAAACAAACATAATGCATAAAAAGGATTTATACGAAAACAATTTTTTTTTTTGGGGGGGGGGAGGGGTTGCGGAGTCGTTTAACATTGTTTTTAGAACTGTGGCTATGCGGAGTTTTTATTTTTATTTCGTTGATGCATTCAGCGTTACAATAAATAAAGAAAAGTATTTTAAATCAAGTGAATAGTGCTATTATTTATAGATTTCAGTTCAAGAAATATTTCTACAGGATAGTTAACTCAAACCAATTTAAATACAAGTAACCGTCGTTTAACTGCTCCTATTTAAGAAATAGTTTTTAAAGCGTTTTTATTTAAGTAACAATTTTTTCCCCCTTTTTTTTAAAGTATAAAGCTACTCTTCTTTATACAGCTCCGACGTGAACAACGTGAAGAAAACCATTTTATTATTTTGTTAATGTTGTTCATTTTAGTTTTAATAAAGCTTCGAAAGTCAAAAAGTTGAAAGATTTTTTGAATTTTCTGAATTGGTTATAGAATTTCATTAAGTTGGCATGTTTCAAAAATAAAAGGTTTATTTTAGTGTAATCACTTCGCTAAATTTAAAGTAATTCAGGTTTTGTATTGCTTCCTTTAGAGCCATTGACATTCTCTCTTAGACAAATGCAAGCTCTCCCTTTCTTCATGTCAATGTTTGACCGTTTATGTGATTGTGGCTTTAAGACTCATTGCAACATTGACTCTGTCAACCCTTGAACTACATCTTAAGACTCATTGCAACATTGACTCTGTCAACCCTTGAACGACATCTTAAGACTCATTGCAACATTGACTCTGTCAACCCTTGAACTACATCTTAAGACTCATTGCAACATTGACTCTGTCAACCTTTGAACTACATCACCTGTAAAGGCGGCAATGGAACACGTCGATGTGACATGTCCTCATATTGTAGTTAAATCGAGAAAAAAAAAATTGGCGTTGAAATTAAATGTAGGCCTTTCTCCACACAAAACTTTATCGCATGCTTCCATTCCATGTTTTGCACGTGAAATAGGAAGATTTAAAAAGTAAAGATAAAAGTTTATGAATATCACTCCCCAACCCACCCACTCTTTCCGCCAACTATTTATTTATAAATTATTTTTGATGAAAAGTTGATAAACTTATTTTCAGTTAGTTTTTTTTTTTTATAATGTCAAACAGTTCAAATGTAATTTTAAATGGCCATGTCGTAATATCTCACAGTTCAAGTTACTGATCAAGCCAAATCTCTGATGTATCAATTAAAACCATTCATACATTGAGATTTTTTAAAACAAATTTTCAGCTTAGGCAGAGCACTCAAATAGAAAACTCAACATTTTAATACTTTGACTGTATTTCATTACCTTCGATTGTCTGATGGTTGTAGAAAGTTTCGGGAGCACTTTCAGAACACTGTTGCGTCGGGTACAAGATCAACAAGCTGGCTGACGGACACTCGGACAGTCGCCTAAATATGCTGCTGCGATCTTGATGATTTTTTAAAAACTGTATAGCTTCCGGCGAATGAATGTGCGTCGCGTACGTCAATTCATAACGTCGGGTACAAGATCAACAAGCTGGCTGACGGACACTCGGACAGTCGCCTAAATATGCTGCTGCGATCTTGATGATTTTTTAAAAACTGTATAGCTTCCGGCGAATGAATGTGCGTCGCGTACGTCAATTCATAACGTTTTGTAAGTCGAGCCCTGAAACTATTTTGTCATGCCATCACGAGAGGGACCTGTACAATTAGTCTGCAGCTGTGGATGTCTTCTAGAGGCCGCCGTTTGACGGAGGAGAGACAGTGGGACGTCAAAATTGTTCGCTGACAAATGGTGTTGGTCCTGGTTCAAACTTAAAGACAATGAATCTCAATCTTTGGACTCGTAAAGCTCATTACTGCATACAGTCGTACCTCAGTGATCGCGGTCAATCAGTACCGCGATAAGTGAATTCCCGGAATGGGATTTTTTTTTTTTTTTTTTTTTTTTTTTTTTTGAATCGAAAATTTTCGTAGTTAACTGTCAATTATTCTTATTTTTTAAAATATAATTTAAACGTATTTTAAACTTTTTACTAATTTTTCATTCAACACTCTTTGGTGAGATTGACGGAATGAACTCTCTGGTGAGTGCGATGGGCGGAATGAACCCTTTGTTGAGAGCGACGGAATGAACTCTTTCGGTGAGATTGACGATTCTGAAGACTAGTATGATTTGAATCTCTGTTTTAGAAACATCGACTCTACGTGTTTGCTGAACGATTTCAACTAACTCAAGCAGCCCCATTCATCAATGCCTAACCAAGACCTAACGACCAAGCTAACCTACCATCATGGATGTACGTGGGGGCGTTCATTAACATTTCGTAGTTATCTTTACTTCAAACGGCGCTCAAGAATTTTAAACTTCATTCATTTTACCGACTTTATGTCAAGCGTGTAACTTGAACTGTAACACGACCCAAACAGATTCTGGCGTGGTTTTAGAGGTATTACGGTAGTTGAAAAAACGTCACTGATGCCAGGTGTTTCGGAACATTTAAAGGAAAAACAACAACAAAAGAAGCGAAATAGAAAAGCCCAAACAAAACCTAACTCATATCGAGGACGTAACGAGCGACTTAAACAAAAACAAAACGTGCAATAGTTCAAGGCTTACTGTATGGTCCAGGTGCCGGGCCCCTAAATTCATCTGGGGTTGGCGTGCATAGATTTAATAGCCTCGGTCCGTGCTCGTGACGTCAGCGTTGCGTCATCTCTGGACTCGCTCCCGTCTGCTGCTCGCTCCACTTCCAGCCACCATGGCCAGTGGCAAGTCAACTTTTTATACCCAACGTCCCAGAAGTCTGGCAACCTGGGACTCGGCCGCCGTCACTCCACTCAACCACCCGCTAACGCTGTCACTTCACCCCCCACCCCCACCCCCCAGACCCAGCCCACCCCACGTCTCCATGCTTTCCTCCGATGTCTCCTAATCATGGCTATGGAAACGTGGGGGTGGGGGAGGGAAGGGAAGCGGTTGAGAGAGTTTACAACTCCGACTGGATAAAAAAATAGTTACGCTTCGTCCATGTCTCAGTATCGAAAAGTCTACAATACTTGCTTCGTCCATGTCTCAGTATCGAATACTCTATGATACTGGGTTTGTCCAAGACTCGTCATCGTAAACTCTACGATACTGTGTACGTCCATGGCTCAGTATCATAAACTCTACGATACCGAGCTCGTCGGTGTCACAGTATCGAAAATTCTACGATACTGGGTTCGTCGAAAGATCCTGATAGTCTCTTTTTGAAGATGGTCGGTCTCCTCCATAGCGATGTATGTGGACAAAAAATGGTGGAATTAAACAGCTCCTAAAGTTTTTGTATCGATCATTTATATGCATTTTTTTAAAATTATTTTATATTAATATTCTAATGTCCCACCCACTCTTAACCGCACAGTTATCTCCAGAACTATTTCAGAAAACAAAAGAAAACATTACGCACCAAACGCATTTGCGATATTTTTTTAAAAAGTATCTTATTTAGCGCAGTTATCGTATAGAGAATTTCATTTCGTGAAGTCAGCGTAGTCATATTCCCTTCACCTTCCTCTTGACAAACAGAAGAAACTGAATTTTGGGGTTTGGGTGGGGCTGAAAATTTAATAGAATGTGTTGTCTTGGACAACGAGTCTACGTGCTAAGTTTCAGCTCGATAGGTTGACGGGCAGTGGGTCGATTCTCCTTCCTCAGATTTTTTTTCCACAATCACGCAAAAGCGAAGGTAATAAAAAGGAATACAAATTATTATTTTCATTTTTAAAACAACAGGGCTACGCGCATGTTCCCTGGTTGCCTTTAAAGCTTTCTCAAGAGTCAGAGAAATGAAAGGTCAACTCTAAACTTAAGATAATAATATGAAAAACCAGACGAATATTGTGAAAAATGTCGAATCCGAATCTGTGGCCCCTGCTTATAACGATACGGAGGAATTTTCAATAATCTTCTCTCCATTTGTGTGTGTGTGTGTGTTTCTTCTTATTTTTATGTCTTTCCCAACCCTCTCTTCCTCTCACAATTGGATCTCCTCCCACGCACTGGAAGAACATAGCGCCCTAAATAGCACCCCTGCCCGCAACAGTAAACATAAACGCGAGCCTCGGGGAGACTGATGAAACGGTTTTCTGGCGTTGGCTCCGCTCATTAGCCCGCTTGGAAGGCTTGTGTTTCATTCATTGGCCTCGATCTGGCCGTGAAAATGGCGACGGAATCTAGCGTAAACTAATCATAATTCAACAGTGTTTTTTTTTGATTGGCCGTTTTTCTCAGATTAAAACGCTGGATGACGCGTCAATTTAGCCAATACGGAAATTAGTACGAAGGAATGTTGTTCGAACCCAAGTTAGTTTCGAACGGAAGTTTGTTCGAGCGCAAATAAGAAGAAAAACCAACACAAATAAATCTTATTACACATTTTTATTTTCTTCATTTATCGCTAAAAAAAAAAAAAAACTCGTTTAAAAAAAAAAATTAAAATGCTTCCTTTAACAAATTTAATTTGGAACAAACTCAATTCCAACAAATTTCCGTGCGAACACCATTGTTGCGTACAATTTGTTTTTGTACCAATTGGTTACACACTCATTTCCGGTAGCCGTCAATTTTGTCTTTCGTATGCTCAAATCTATAAATACCTTCGTAAATATGGTTGATTTGTTTTTTTCGGTTGATATCTGGTGGGATACCAAGCAGTAAGTATTCGGCTGATATCCCCTGGTGGGATACCATGCAGTAAGTATTCGGCTGATATCCCCTGGTGGGATACCAATCATTAAGTATTCGGCTGATATCCCCTGGTGGGATACCAAGCAGTAAGTATTCGGCTTATATGCTCTGGTGGAATTCCAAGCAGTAAGTATTCGGCTTACATACTCTGGTGGGATACCAAGCAGTAAGTATTCGGCTTATATACTCTGGTGTAATACCAAGCAGTAAGTTTTCGGCTGATATTCCCTGGTGGGATACCAAGCAGTAAGTATTCAGCTGATATCCCCTGGTGGTATACCAGGCAGTTAATATTCGGCATCGCTTTCACTCAATAAATCTGTATCTAATTCACATTCTTAAAAATCGATGGTAACTTGAGAACCACTTCTCCTTTCACCTCCAACAGAATCAACCAAACCTGGTAACTTGAGAACCAATCCTTCCTTAACCTCCAGTAGATTCAACAAAACTAGGTAACTTGAGAACCTCTCCTTCTTTAACCTCCAGCAGAGTCAACAAAACCAGGTAACTTGAGAACCAGTCCATCTTTAACCTCCAGTGGAATCAACCAAACCAGGTAACTTGAGAACCAGTCCTTCTTTAACCTCCATTAGATTTAACAAAACCAGTTAACTTGAGACTCACTCCTTCTTTAACCGCCAATAGGATCAAGAAAACGAGTTAACTTGAGAACCCTCCTTCTTTGATATACAATAAAATAAACATCCAGGGGCGTAGCTAGTGGGGATGCGGGTCGTACCGGGTGACACCATCTCAGGGGCTGACACGAAATTTAAAAAAAAATTGTATATCTCCAGAATTCTAACCGAATTTCATCAAAGGATAATCAATCGCATTTCAATTCTCCACACATATAACCCATCCAAAGGCGTGCTTTATTTAAAGTTCAAGGTTGATGCTTCAACTGTGTGTCGCTATAATTAGATCAGAAAAACGCTGTTTCGATAATGATGCAACGCCGATTGAAGTGTTCGATAACTTTCGTGCGTGACAGGAAGAAATATTTTTTTATAAATTCTGAGAAATATAGCTTTCCAAAAATACCCAACGGGCGATCTAAGTATAACAGTTCTTTAACTACATTTCAGACCGCCAATTAATTTGTTTTTGCTCTTGCCATTGTTATACTGTCGACTTATTTTCACAAGACAAAATCCACTGTCAACCACACCATTATTTGAACATTCGCCGCTATTTTTATGTATCTCAGGCAGTATTGTGACGGCGTTAACAGCTCTAACGACATAACACCAACACACATAACGTAAAGTTAGTCCACCACCCATCCACTCATAACATTCTACATGGAGGAACATTACCCCGCCCCCCGATCTCCCCCCCCCCTTCCATTTTTCTAATGTGCAAATGTTCTCATTTGCCCCTCCAAGTGGACGCCCCATAAAATAATAGAGGCTTTTTTCTTTTGACCGATGTTTGCTGGATAAAAAGCTCCTCTATCCATAATTTCGAGTTGACGAACTTTTCTGCCAGCCATTTTTTTGTTATTGCTTTGGATAAAGTCAATTTTCTTCTTCTAAATTTTTTATTCCCTCCCTTGTCAGCCACATACCCCCCAACCCTCCCACCCCCACCCCCACAGCTCCCAATTCAATTTTTTTTTTTTAGATTTTCCTACGTGCACAAACACGTCTGACCTGTCTGAGCTGAACTTTTCTGAAATTACAAAAATATATGTTTTAATATTTTAATAAAACAATTCCCAGCAACCGTGATCTGGGTGAGCCCCGATCCAGTTAAATTTAATTATGATTGAACGCATTCTCAAACCTATCTTTTCTTTCCAAATAAAACTCGGCTCTTCAAACCTTGTCAACTTGGGCGTAGGAGGGCAGACGACGCTACCAGAAAAAAAATCACTTTGATTGAAACGTCCATAAAAAATGTGTGAAATATATTCCTTTGATCCTGGCTTTTCAAGGTTTGGATGTTTTTGTTTGTTTGCTTATGTTTTGTGTTTTTGATAAAAATGTTACATTAACTAAAAACGCGGACGTGTAAATTGAAAAGAAAAAAATGCGTTTGCAAGTTACAGTTATGACTAATAGCCGATAAATTCATATGTTATCGCGTTTTTGCTTTGTTCAGTTTTGAAGTTGTCCTAAATTGATGTTTTTGTTGAGTTTTGAAGGTGTCATAAAGTGATTTTTTATTCAGTTTTAAAGATGTCCTGAAGTGATGTTGTTTGTTCAGTTTTGCAGATGTCCTGAAGAGATGTTTCTGTTTCGTTTTGCAAATTTCCTGAAGTGATGTCTTTCATTTAGTTTTGAAGATGTCCTGAAGTGATGTTGTTTGTTCAGTTTTGAAGATGTTCTGAAGAGATTTTCTGTTTCGTTTTGAAGATGTCACGAAGTGATGCTTTTTGTTGAGTTTTGAAGATGTAATGAAGTAATGTATTTTGTTCCATTTTAAAGATTCCCAAAGTGATATCTTTTGTTCAGTTAAGAAGATGTCCCAAAATGATGTTTTTTTGTTGAGTTTTAATGAAAAGTTCTTTTAGAAAATTAAGCTTATTTTATTTTAGCACATGATTGCTATATGATCAATTATTTTTGTTAGAACATTACTATTACTTCAATTTGTATTTATTTGTTTAAGTAAAGTTCTGCAAGGTTGGGGTCATTTTAATCTCTCTACTTAGGAAGAATTTTTTAATACAGCATCAACAATGAAAGTTTACATTACACCACACCACTAAGTTCTCAATTACTTTTGATGTGGCACATTTCAGGTCAGCATTTAATAATTTACTAGATATAGCCCACCAAACATTGGCGACAGCAAGACGTGAACTTCCCCTCTACAAAAGTTACTTGAGAAAAACGTAAACTCCAATTACGCACATTTAAGAATGCCAATTTCGCTACACTTCTTCCGCCCCCCCCCCATTTTTTTTTCATGATACGTCACGGAACACTTTTTATTTCACGCTCATGAACTATATAAATATAGTAGACCCGCGGCTTAGCATACGCCGTGAGCTTGTTGGGGTGTGCGCATGGCTGGCAAGCGAGGGTGGTGCAGGAGGGTGGCGGTAGCTCCACAGCAGTGCGCATGTCTCGAGACCAACGATGGGCAGGTAAGGGAAGGGAGGGTTTGCCTGCGCCTTGCTTGCTCTGGCGTATCTATATATAGCCTGCGTCGTCGTCTTCTTGCTTGTTGCCCTAGTTTCGCTGGCAAATTATATAATAATATATATATATATATATTGCTAATTCGTCTTCGCATTGACTAGGTATTTAGAGATTATATTCTCACTTTCTAGTTGTTTTACCTTCATGTCTAGATTCACTCGGCCTCACTGGCATAACTAGAGGGTGCGAAGTGAAAAAATGTGTGGTTTACATGTTGCAGCATTATATAAAAGATGTTTGATGGGTTCTAAAATAAAGATGCGGGGTACGCACTTTTGGGAGTAATAATAATAATAATAATAAGAGGTCTTATATAGCACGGTACCCCAGCCTAGGGGTGGGCTCACCGCGCTGTACATAAAAATTTTATCAAAAGAGACATAATCATGACATTAAAATAAAATACATTTATGAAATAAAGAACAGCAATGTATAATCACCCACCCCACCCCATAACTTTTACAAGGCAAACCATGGACGGCAGCCACCAAGATCGTTTATCGGTCAGAGGAGGGGAATCAGTCAGGGTAGTATAATTTAAAAAGATATGTTTTGAGTGCAGTTTTGAAGGCCTGGGTGGTTGGTATATTGCGTATGTTTAGTGGCAAAGAATTCCATTGTTTTGGGGCGCAGAAAGAGAAAGATCGTTCACCATATGTTTTAGTGTGTGTCTTGGAACGGACAGAATACGCGTGTCTGCAGAGGAACGAAGCTGTCGAAGAGGTGAATAGACAGAAAGAAGTTCGGTTATTTAGGAAGGGCAGGCATCCAAGAAAAAGTTGTGACAGAGAACAGACAACTTGTAGTAAATGCATTGTAGCCAATGTAGGGAATGGAGTAGTGGAGTGACGTGATCACTTTTTTTGCCTTTAAAACTAGCCTAGCAGCTGAGTTTTGAACTTTCTGCAGTTTTCTATGCAGTGTTTTGGTGAACCTGACAGAAGAGAGTTGCAATAGTCAAGACGGGAGAGAACAAGAGCACAGACTAGAGTTTTTGTAGCGCTAACTGTGAGGTAGTGGCGTATGGAGCTGATCTGAACAAATATAAACAGCAAGTCTGTGATACTATACAAATATACCTTGTCTTGGACCAAGCCAATGATAACAGCGAGTCTGTGATACTATTCAATATATACATTGTCTTGGACCAGGCCAACCATAGCAGCAAGTCTATGATACTATACAAATATACCTTGTCTTGGACCAAGCCAATGTGACACCATTACTGAGGCTGAGGTATAGCAAAATATATTTTGGCATCTCAACAGTAAAATCAGAACATATAACAACACAGAATAAATCACATCATCATTTCAAGGAATGCCATATAACTAAAATGTGTTGTGTGTCTAAACGTGCCAGCAGAGGTTTGGGTGCTGGGATATGGGCCTTCTTTATTCAAACACTGTTAGACAAGGCGAAACTTGATTGATTAAATACTTTAATATGTGAAGCACAATTTCAAATGTCGTGCGCAAAAGATATGTCGAAATATGATCGGTAGTAGAGGGGGAAAAATGAGTCATAATTTACTTGTCTTTGATGGTTCGCCTTTATAGCAACGTCCGCGACCGTCGCTTTTTTCTGAAGGCTTTGATTTGATGACAATATCAAAGAATTGAAAGGAAAGAAATTATTCATATTGAAATTCTACATTTAATATATGTATAAAATTATTTGGTATATTTTAATTACACCTAATCAACTTATTTAAATTGAGTTTAGAAGAATTCAGGAACTCCCCGGAAGTGCAAACAGCGGGAGGGATCCAGGCGTCATGGGATTAAAAACACTGCTCTGTGCGATCCAACATCTTAATTACACCGCCTTGTTTGGTCATGTTAAATGACGTCATTAGTTGACACTTAGCTATAAGCTTATGAGAATGTTGAGGCTTTGGTGGGGCTTTGTGTGGTACGTACCCTTTATAGTATGCTCTCCGTCTTTCTGGGAAGCTGATGTAACGGTTTAGCATTTTTATTCTTTACAGACGTCACTGCAGGCAGTGATTTGTACGGCTGATCCTGAGGGGGCAGTATCGACTCTTGAATGGGAGTATTGATCATGGAGTGGCAGTATCGATCATGGAATGGCAGTATCGATCCTGGAGTGACAGTATTGATCCTGGAGTGGCAGTATTGATCATTGAGTGGAGTATTGATCCTGGAGTGACAGTATTGATCCTGGAATGACAGTATTGATCCTGGAGTGACAATAATGATCCTGAAATGGCAGTATCGATAATGGAGTGACGGTAGCTCTGCTATGTACATAATCAGCAATTATAATCATCACATGCATACCGTTATTGCCAATAGAGGTGCAGTCCTACATTATGAGTCATGTTGTTGTTTTTAATTCACTTTTGTTCGTGGATGGCTGGGTGGGGAAAATCTTCGGAAGTCTAATTAACCCACTAACCGTCAACCTATCAAGCTAAAACTTGGCACATACACGCTTTAAAAATGACAACACATTGTTTCAAATTTTCAGTCTCACCCCCCAAATTATCAGTTTTTACAAGAGAGAGACGAAGGAAACATGATGACAGTGAATGCACGAAATACATTCCTGACAACTGTGCCACGTGGGTTTTTTTTTTAAGTATCGCAAGAGCGTTTGGTGCTTAATAATTTCTTTTGTTTTTCTTAAATAGTTGGGGAAATATAAAGCTGCGGTGTAAGCGTGGGTGAGACGTTAGAATATTAATATCATCATCATCATCATCATGTCCCTTAGTCCTTGGACCGTTGGGGCGCCACAGATGACATTTGAACTATCTTCCATTCGTCCCTGTCTTCTGCACTACGCACTGCATCGCCCAGTGTTAGTCCTGTCCACTCTTTGATGTTATCCTCCCATCCTATTTCTTTGTCTTCCTCGTCTTCTCCCTCCTTTTGTGGTGCCCTGCAATGTTTCCTTGTTACGTGGCCGTACCATTGTAGTTTGCGTTTTTTTCACAGTCACCAGTAGGTCATCGTGCTCCCCATTGCCTGGCGAACCCTTTCTTTCACTGTATCATTATAGCAGATGCCAAAAATGCTTCTGAAGCATCTCATCTCCATCGCCTTTATTTTCCTTTCAAGATCTGCCGTTAATGTCCAGGATTCGCAGGCATAGAGGAAAATGGAGAGGACTAATGAGCGCATCAGCCTAATTTTGGTGCTGGGGGCTATATGTTTGTCATTCCATATTTTCTTGAGCCTCTTTAGTGCTGTTGCAGTCTGCGCAATCCTGGAGATCTGTTCGGGCTTGGAGCCTTCTTCTGAGACTATTGCACATAGGTATTTGAAGCGGCCTACAGTCTCTAGTCTTTCCTCCCCGACCTTGATTTCACTTGTGATGACTGTGGTGTTATTTGTCATCAGTTTTGTCTTTTCGGCACTGATTAGCATGCCGTAGGACGACGAGGTCTTGTCGAGACGCTTTACCAGGTTGGCTAGCTCTTCTTCGTTCCCAGCCATTTCGTCTATGTCGTCCGCAAAGCGTTGGTTGGTGATTGTTCTGCCAACAATGCTGACTGTCCCTTCATGCACTTCCAGAGCATCTGACATAATTCTCTCTAGGAAGATGTTGAACGGGGTGGGGGAGAGCAGGCAGCCTTGTCATACTCCAACCGTGGTCTTGAACCATTCACCGATGTTGTTGTTGAGGATGACTGCACTGGTGGCCTTGTCATAGAGGTTGCATATCATTCTGGTTAGGTTTGTGTTGATGTTGTAGTGCCTCATGGTGGCCCATAAAGCAGCATGCCAAACCCTGTCGAATGCTTTCTTGGAGTCCACAAAGACGTGCTATAGTTATTAATATAAAATACACTCATTTTAAATAATGCATATGAAGGATTTATACGAAAAACTGTTTCTAGGGGTTGTTAAATTATTTTTTAAATTTTATTTCTTTTAGTTTTGTTGTTTTTGTTGTTATTGTTTTTTTTTCACAGAATTTAAAAAAAAAATTCAGCTCTTCTTTATTTTTTTCTAAACAACTGGAATTTTAATCATCGGGTGAAATTTTGTTCAGAAAGTTCTTTGACAGTCGGCAAGCAGTGCATGTTGGAAACAATCAACTTGAGCAAAAGAAGATCGTGTTTGTCTCCCCTCTCAGCTTAATTTGGATGCACGCATCGATTCCTAAAATGTGAATACAATCGACTATTTATCCCTGCCTCAAATAGAGCCAATCTATTTTCAGAGCTTGTCGTTTGTTGTTCAACAGCGGTAGAAGATGTCGCCTACAACAACCGTGAGCTCATTTGGCTTCCACCGACTCCATCTAAGCCATGACCCCATTTCACTAGTCAAAGAGACTTGATCGTCGACAAATACGCTTCCATCTTTATCGAGAAATCAAACGTTCGATGGTTTTTTCTTTAAAAAATAAGATTGTGGAAAAAAATGGGGGGGGGGGGGCTGTAGTTCCCACGGGATCATCACAAATGGCGGGGGCAAACAGATTTTTGAAATCATTAACTTCAGTGTGGGAGAGATGATTTTTTTAATCATTAACTTAGTTTTTTTTTTAAAAAAAAAGATTGTGGAAAAAAAGGGGGGGGGGGAGGGCTGTAGTTCCCACGGGATCATCACAAATGACGTGGTCAAACAGATTTTTGAAATCATTAACTTCAGTGTGTGAGAGATGATTTTTTTAATCATTAACTTCAGTGTGTGAGAGATGATTTTTGTAATCATTAACTTCAGTGTTTGAGAGATGATTTTTAATCATTAACTTCATTGTGTGAGAGATGATTTTTTTAATCATTAACTTCAGTGTGTGAGAGATGATTTTTGTAATCATTAACTTCAGTGTTTGAGAGATGATTTTTAATCATTAACTTCATTGTGTGAGAGATGATTTTTGTAATCATTAACTACAGTGTGTGAGAGATGATTTTTGTAATCATTAACTTCAGTGTTTGAGAGATGATTTTTAATCATTAACTTCAGTGTGTGAGAGATGATTTTTGTAATCATTAACTTCAGTGTGTGAGAAATGATTTTTGTAATCATTAACTTCAGTGTTTGAGAAATGATTTTTAATCGTTAACTTCAGTGTGTGAGAGATGATTTTTGTAATCATTAACTTCAGTGTGTGAGAGATGATTTTTGTAATCATTAACTTCAGTGTGTGAGAGATGATATTTGTAATCATTAACTTCAGTGTGTGAGAGATGATTTTTGTAAACATTAACTTCACTGTGTCAGAGATGACATTTGTAATCATTAACTTCAGTGTGTGATAGATGATTTTTGTCATCATTAATTTCAGAGTGTGAGAAATAATTCTTTCATCATTAACTTCAGGGCGTGAGAGATGATTCTTTTATCATAAACTTCAGGGCGTAAGAAATGATTTTTGTAATCATTAACTTTTGAGTGTGAAAGATGATTTCGGCAATCATTAACTTCAGGGCGTAAAAGATGATTTTGTCATCATTAACTTCAATGTGTGAGAGATGATTTTCTTATCATTAACTTCTTAACTTCAGGGCGTGTGAGATGATTTTTGCAATCATTAACTTCTGAGAGGAAAGACGATTTGGGCAATTGTTAACATCAAAAGGCAAAGATGGTTTTGTTTTGTTTAGCTGTTTAGCTTTTCATGCATAATAACTGGTTGGGCAGGTGAAATAGGGTGGTGTAGGTGGCAGAGGCTGTGGTAGGTGGCAGGTGGCAGAGGCTGGTGTAGGTGGCAGAGGCTGTGGTAGGTGGCAGAGGCTGTGGTAGGTGGCATAGGCTGGGGTAGGTGGCAGAGGCTGGGGTAGGTGGCAGAGGCTGGGGTAGGTGGCAGAGGCTGGGGTAGGTGGCAGAGGCTGGGGTAGGTGGCAGAGGCTGGGGTAGGTGGCAGAGGCTGGGGTAGGTGGCAGAGGCTGGGGTAGGTGGCAGAGGCTGGGGTAGGTGGCAGAGGCTGGGGTAGGTGGCAGAGGCTGGGGTAGGTGGCAGAGGCTGGGGTAGGTGGCAGAGGCTGGGGTAGGTGGCAGAGGCTGGGGTAGGTGGCAGAGGCTGGGGTAGGTGGCAGAGGCTGGGGTAGGTGGCAGAGGCTGGGGTAGGTGGCAGAGGCTGGGGTAGGTGGCAGAGGCTGGGGTAGGTGGCAGAGGCTGGGGTAGGTGGCAGAGGCTGGGGTAGGTGGCAGAGGCTGGGGTAGGTGGCAGAGGCTGGGGTAGGTGGCAGAGGCTGGGGTAGGTGGCAGAGGCTGGGGTAGGTGGCAGAGGCTGGGGTAGGTGGCAGAGGCTGGGGTAGGTGGCAGAGGCTGGGGTAGGTGGCAGAGGCTGGGGTAGGTGGCAGAGGCTGGGGTAGGTGGCAGAGGCTGGGGTAGGTGGCAGAGGCTGGGGTAGGTGGCAGAGGCTGGGGTAGGTGGCAGAGGCTGGGGTAGGTGGCAGAGGCTGGGGTAGGTGGCAGAGGCTGGGGTAGGTGGCAGAGGCTGGGGTAGGTGGCAGAGGCTGGGGTAGGTGGCAGAGGCTGGGGTAGGTGGCAGAGGCTGGGGTAGGTGGCAGAGGCTGGGGTAGGTGGCAGAGGCTGGGGTAGGTGGCAGAGGCTGGGGTAGGTGGCAGAGGCTGGGGTAGGTGGCAGAGGCTGGGGTAGGTGGCAGAGGCTGGGGTAGGTGGCAGAGGCTGGGGTAGGTGGCAGAGGCTGGGGTAGGTGGCAGAGGCTGGGGTAGGTGGCAGAGGCTGGGGTAGGTGGCAGAGGCTGGGGTAGGTGGCAGAGGCTGGGGTAGGTGGCAGAGGCTGGGGTAGGTGGCAGAGGCTGGGGTAGGTGGCAGAGGCTGGGGTAGGTGGCAGAGGCTGTGGTAGGTGGCAGAGGCTGGGGTAGGTGGCAGAGGCTGTGGTAGTTGGCAGAGGCTGGGGTAGGTGGCATAGGCTGGGGTAGGTGGCAGAGGCTGGGGTGGGTGACAGAGGCTGGGTATGTGTCAGAGGCTGGGGTGGGTGCGGAGACGGGACGTCTTAACAAGGGGGAGAGGAGCAGCCGCTTCCAATCTGAGCTGTGCGGAGGGGTTAAAAGCCCCCCTCCCCACCCCCGCCAGGTTTGGATTTCTTCCGATAACCAAATTAATAATTAAGAGCTAAAAAAATCAAAATAATATTTTAAAAAAAGATAATGGGGATTAGTTTAGTGTTAGAACTGTTTGGAGTAACCGTACTAAACTATGGATAAGACATATTTTTCCCCACTCAGCCATTATGGTAACGTCAAGATATTTATGTTTAAAAATAAAGAGGCCTACTAAATTATTTGTTGAACAGTCACTGGATTTGATAATTTGAATTGCTGAGAAGTGTACAGAATTATATAGGTCGACATTGTATTGTTTGAGTGCTGGATCTAAACTGAGCAGATCTCAAGATAATGGTCTGGAGTTTAATCCCTACCACAGCCAAGTCAAGCGAAAACATCACAAGCACCCCGGGTGGATGAGACTCGTTAAACTCAACTCATCAAAGAGAAGGAAACTCTGAAATCAAACCCGGACATGGAGTCCCGTAGGCGGATAACATTGGCACATGGAAACATTCCGACAACTCCTGCGAGGCCACTGGTGCCATGATTTATCATCCAAATGATGTTCCCTTGGGTTATCCAGCGGCGTGGAGAGAGGCGACTGGCTGTTGGGAACCAGCTTATAATCCTTGAAGAATAATCCCAGGCCATTCGTCCTGTGAAGTCCACACCATTGTCACATTATGACGGACAGATGCCAGCAAAAAAAAAATGTTTTTTTATCAATGTTTGTTTTAAAAATTAAATTTTTAAATTCACTCGAATTGAATGCCCCGCCAACAACATTTTTTCAATCATATTTCCGGGGGGGGGGGGGGGGGGGGCGGGGGGGCAGGGGCGCAGTTTTAAGTTTTTTAGGGGGGGGGGGGGGGGCGGGGGGGGGGGGAGCAGGGGCGTCATTTTAAGTATTTTCGGGGGTGGGGAGGGCAAAAACCAAACTCGGTCAGCTTGTTAAGTTGTTTATTAATGGAGGCACCACAGTACTTAGCAATTTAAATAAAACCAGCAAACTCAGGGAAGGGGGGCAGATTCCCCATAGTGCCCTACCCAAATGATGTCCCTGGAGCAAGTCAAGTGACGCCCCCCCCCCACTCCCTGGAGAAAAATGTGTGCAATTAATGCAAAATTAAAAAAAAAAAAAAAGACACAGAATTGTTGTTTTCATTTTGATATAATATTTTGTTCAACATTTCCCATTGTAGGCTGCATCTCCAGGATCAACTTACATTATTTGAACAAATTCTCGGAACACTACGGAATTAAACAACTTTTCCATTGCTACTATAAAACCTTATTTTGAAATATTTTGACTGACTACTTGCCATCAAACATTTGCAAAATGTCTTTAATTTCTGTCTTTTTACAAAATGATATCAAATTTAACAGAATGCCTGGCTGTTAGTGGAATAATGTCCTCATGCTTTAAAGCAGCGGTTCTCAACCTGTGGGTCGCAACACCTTTGGTGGTTGCGGGACCCTTTTCCAGGGGTCGCCTAAGACCATCTGAAAACACATATCCTTACAACTATGAAGTAACAACGAAAATAATTGTGTGGCTGGGGGTCGCCACAACACGAGAAACTGTATTAAAGGGTCGTGGCACTGAGAAGGTTGAGAACCACTGCTTTAAAGAAATATAGTTAATTTTCAACATTTTTTTTTTACATTCATAGAAGATTTATGAAAATTAAATATACAACCTTTCGATGAACCAGTATTTTTTTCTCTTCTTGCAACTGTTGAGAGTTGAAAACATTGGAGAAAGTTGAAAATAGTGGGGAAAGTTGAAAACTTCGTGAAAGTTGAAAATATTTGTGAAAGATGAAAACATTTGGGAAAGTTGAAAACATTAAGGAATGTTAATTATTATATTGGAACTTGATTTTTGTGATGGCCAGTTGTTTTTGTATGGAGATTTTTTTTTGAAAATCATTTATTAATGAAGTAGTTTAACGTAATAAATTAGTTAAAATACAAATTTAAAAAACAACATTACAAGATAGTAACAACTTAAATATAGTTCTGGTTTAAGAACAAAAAGTTCAAGTGACACATGAATTCGGTTGCTCGCCCATAAATTGTAGAGTGGTGTAAACCTAAATTAAAATAAGTGCACAATTGCAACACTGCATTTTGGATTTATTTAAAAAATGCAAAATGTTTCTCACGAAAAGCTCAAGTGATCCCTATCCCTATCCCAGCCCGCCCCCCCCCCGCCCCTATTTTCCTTTGTAAGGGATAAGTGCCCTCAATTTCCGTTTTCCCCCATCCCCCATGCCTATCAATAAGCCTCTACGGGGGCAAAACTAAGATAGGACCAAAAGATTATCTTGGGGCGTACCACAAATGGAATGAATCCAGGTTATTTTAGGCTCTGTATGCCATGAGGCCTAATTTAAGAGTTCAACATATCAAATGATAGAAGCAGTGTTTTTGTGTTAGTAAGTTCATTTGGAAGGAGATGTGGCTTTTTTCTAATGTCTTTTTAAAAAAAATCATACATTAATTAATTAGTTTTACACAAAAAATTAATTGAAATAAAAATGAAAGCCCACTGTTGTTGTGTATAACGTTTTACACGATTTCCCCGTGCGTGAACTTTGCTTGACCTTAAATTAGATTATTAAGCAGACGCTCGCTTCACAGATGGGCGGGGCTATTTCTTTTGATTTGTCGTGTTTACCAATTAAACATGGTTAGACTGTCTCCTAGTATCTTGTCGAATGATCTCGATGTGTTCTAGAAATGTAAACAAATGCCGATTAGCTTGTGGAAGGCCGGGCTTACGCGTCGGTAGACCCACATGCATATAAGGGAGTGACAGATACGAAGGGACGGAGGTTCAGATAGATATTATTAACTTTACAAGGCGTGTATTATTCTTTGTGTTTTTGTGTGCTCATATGTGTTTATTTCGCATTCATCATTATTAATTGGCACATTGTATTAACTGTGTACTGGTACAAGATCTACCATACTGTAAGTTGATGATTTATAATTATATTTCTTTTGTTTTGTTATTGTATTATCACTGAATTAAATCTTATTAATTGTAACTGGGAACTGTTTTGGGTGTCGTATCTTTATTATCGTAGTTCTACGGTGTCGTCCTTTGTTAGGCACTGTTTGAACGAGCCATAAAATTTAAAAATAAGAGATTAATTTATCACAAGAGAAGCCAGTGCGTAACATCCACATTAGTAGTAAGTAATATAAAACAACATATTTGATAACGCAACCAGGTCAAGCAGAGTCATTGCTAGATAGTTTTAGGCTTCCTACCACATATCGGTTTTGTCCTCCCCCCCCCCCCCCCACCTTGCACTGCAATTTTTTTTTTAAAAAAAAGGGTCTCCACAATTTTNTAGAATTTTGCAAAAAGTAAAATTCAGGAATGTGCGGAAGTGCGTAATTGGATTTTGAATTTATCAAAAAAAATTTCCGTGGACAAAAATTTTGTAAGAGGCGACCCTTAGGGGGGGGGGGGGCAGGCAAAAAAAGCATATCTTCAAAGGCACCATAACTGGAGGGAATTCAGTTTATGTACGAAACCTTGCACCATAACGCCTCTGACACCTGGCACCATAAGGCCTCTGACACCTGGCACCATAAGGCCTCTGACACCTGGCACCATAAGGCCTCTGACACCTGGCATCATAAGGCCTCTGACACCTGGCACCATAAGGCCTCTGACACCTGGCACCATAATGCATCTGATACCTGGCACCATAAGGCCTCTGACACCTGGCACCCTAAGGCCTCTGACACCTGGCACCATAAGGCCTCTGATACCTGGCACCATAAGGCCTCTGACACCTGGCACCATAAGGCCTCTGACACCTGGCACCATAAGGCCTCTGACAGCTGTCACCATAAGGCCTCTGACACCTGGCACCATAAGGCCTCTGACACCTGGCACCATAAAGCCTTTCCCCCAGACGATTGAAAACTTCCTTCCCATAATTAGATAGTCTAAAAGAAACATTGCATTCATTTATATTAAATATTGAAAAATGCCCCTCTTGTTTTGAAATAATCACACATTTTTCTGGGAAGTGGCTCCTTAAACACCCCCTTTCGCTCAAGAGCCATCGGTGCCATCGATTTCCGCCACTCTTCCCGATAAAAATGGCAGCATATAATCGCAAATTTCGGTGTCGGTAGATACACTGCCTAGGGGCGTAACTAATGTTAGTACCACCCTGGGTGGGCCAAGATTATTGCGGCGTTGCCTTTGACGATTCAAACTCTGCAGTTGTCAGAAAATGACGCACCGCCATTTAAAGAAAATCAAATGGCACCTGGGCAGGACTACCTCCATCATCCAACCCCTTTCTACGCCCTTGCCAGAAGTGTAGCTAGAGTTTTTGATGTTATATGACAAGATTCTATTTCCCCATCCTATTTTTTTTTTTTACGACTCTACTCTGAAACCAATTATTTTCACCCATTCACTAGTTTGGCGCCCGGGACATCTTTTCTCCCTCTGCTTGCTTAGGTACGCCTCTGGTCACTGGCAATGTATCTAAGCTGAACAATGCTGCCAAAAAAAATAGTCGGAAAGAAATAATAGTCCCTTGCAGCTTTTTTTTTTTCTTAAATGATAATATCTGTGTCTAGTTCCTGTTTGCGGCGAATCCTCCAGCATGTCTACCCCCTCCCTCCACCAAGTGCCAGATAAACAGCTGACCCGTTCATATATTGAATATCAATCATGTTCCTGTATTCTGCGTTTGTCAATTGCCTCGAATCGGTCAAGAAATACCTTTCAAGTAGGTCATTGTGAGAACACCAAACTAAGGTCATTGTGAGAACACCAAATTAAGGTCATTGTGAGAAAACCAAACTAAGGTCATTGTGGCAACACAAAATTAAGGTCATTGTGAGAACACCAAAGTAAGGTCGTTGTAAGAACACCAAACTAAAGTCATTGTGAGAACATCAAACTAAGGTAATTGTGAGAACACCAAACTAAGGTCATTGTGGCAACACAAAATTAAGGTCATTGTGAGAACACCAAAGTAAGGTCGTTGTAAGAACACCAAACTAAAGTCATTGTGAAACACCAAACTAAGGTCATTGTAAGAACACCAAACTAAAATCATTGTGAGAACACTAAACTAAGGTTATTGTGAGAACACCAAACTAAAGTCATTGTGAGAACACCAAACTAAAGTCATTGTGAGAACACTAAACTAAGGTCATTGTGAGAGCACCAAACTAAAGTCATTGTGAAACACCAAACTAAAGTCATTGTGAAACACCAAACTAAAGTCATTGTGAGAACACTAAACTAAGGTCATTGTGAGAGCACCAAACTAAAGTCATTGTGAAACACCAAACTAAGGTCATTGTGAGAACACCAAACTAAGGTCATTGTGAAAACACCAAACTAAAATCATTGTGAGAACACTAAACTAAGGTCATTGTGAGAGCACCAAACTAAAGTCATTGTGAAACACCAAACTAAAGTCATTGTGAAAACACTAAACTAAGGTCATTGTGAGAGCACCAAACTAAAGTCATTGTGAAACACCAAACTAAGGTCATTGTGAGAACACCAAACTAAGATCATTGTGAAAACACCAAACTAAAATCATTGTGAGAACACTAAACTAAGGTCATTGTGAAAACACCAAACTAAAATCATTGTGAGAACACTAAACTAAGGTCATTGTGAGAGCACCAAACTAAAGTCATTGTGAAACACCAAACTATGGTCATTGTGAGAACACCAAACTAAGGTCATTGTGAAAACACCAAACTAAAATCATTGTGAGAACACTAAACTAAGGTCATTGTGAAAACACCAAACTAAAATCATTGTGAGATCACTAAACTAAGGTCATTGTGAGAGCACCAAACTAAAGTCATTGTGAAACACCAAACTAAGGTCACTGTGAGAACACCAAACTAGGGTCATTGTGAAAACACCAAACTAAAATCATTGTGAGAACACTAAAATAAGGTCATTGTGAGAGCACCAAACTAAAGTCATTGTGAAACACCAAACTAAGGTCATTGTGAGAACACCAAACTAAGGTCATTGTGAAAACACCAAACTAAAATCATTGTGAGAACACTAAACTAAGGTCATTGTGAAAACACCAAACTAAAATCATTGTGAGAACACTAAACTAAGGTCATTATGAGAACACCAAACTAAGGTCATTGTGAGAACACTAAACTAAGGTCATTGTTAGAACACGAAACTAAACCCCCAAAAATATACCAAACACACAAAAAAGGTGAAACGCGATTGCACTAATAATTGTCCAAATCTCTCCCGCCTTTGCCTAGCCACGCTCGTCTCCGAGTCTGCGACGTCCCGATAGAGTCGGGCGCCGTTTTGGGGCCACTCCGAGTGATAAGGAAGGGACATAAATCCACTTTATCGTCTTTCGTCGATGCCAAAGTTGTTTCCCCTGTAACTGGCGGCGTGATTTCCACCAGAGAAGCGAGATTTGAAAGCCAAACACTTACGATTCCATGGCCACACATCCACCGGCCATCTAATGAGTGCGTCACTGGTTTAAATATAGAGCTGGTTTTCCCGAACTAATCCTTTTTAAAAAAAATATTTTAAAAAAATTTGGCTTTTCGTTAGACCAGAACTATTTTTGGCTTTACAACTCATTCCAAGACAAACTGTCACGTGCTATTGTAGAACAGGAACAATGGCACGAGTTCCGTTATAACGTAGACCAGATCACTGAGACACAAACACTATGTGTAAATAAAAAGAACTATTTTCAGCTTTAATTGTGATTTCACAAAATACAAATGTAGACGCTTCGGCAAATGCCTTGATCATTACACAAATCAATACATTTTTTTTAAAAGTAAAGATTACATTTACATAACTTATATATTATATTGTAATATGATATATATATGTGTCATGCCTAAAAATTAGAAAAAATAATAGTTTGTGCATAAAGCAGACAGAAACAAAGTTAAGAAGAACAGAGAGGAAGTAAGATTGAAAAACTTAACAGGAAATAGACATAAAACTATTTTAAATTTATACTTATTTAGAATTATTTTTGCACCGATAAAGGTATTTGTCGACACGTCTACATTCATATTTTGTAAAAATCATCATTTAAGCTGAACATAAATTACTTGACTTACACATATCGTTTGTGTCTAATCCACTTTAAAGCTTTATCGATATCCAACTCTTTTATAATGTAGACCAGAAACAATGGCAAGGGCGCCGTGGGGCTATAGTAAAAATATTACATTTTAACCAGAGAGATTCTAAAACATCATCGTTTTTCAGTTACCCGGGATTGAATTAATTCAATATTTAATTATAACATTTGATGGCCAGGGGGTGGAATCCAACAGGAACGCGAAGGAACGTTGTTGATGTCGATTTAAAAAAAATATTTTGGGGGGTAACTCATACATACTTATTTTGGGAAGGGTGAATCTTGGGTGACCTAGGTTTTTCCCCAGGACTCTGCCCCTGGATGAGATATAATGAAAATGTATATACATTTACAAATCTCATTCCTAAACGAAAATACTCGATTCCAATGGAATTCTGGGTTAGCCTGATTTAGTCTACGCTAGCTTAGTGAGCGGAAACTACAAGTATTGGTTGAGTCTTAGAAAGAGCTTTCCTACGCGTGCCTAGCGTAATACATATCTGAAGACAACCATCGCAAAATGTGTTGATCAAATGGCTCAGACGTCTTCTAAAAGAACGAGTGATGTCAGTGGTGGGTATACACGTTACAATATAAATTATAAGTACCGGCCCTGACGTCCGTTCTTGGTAAAACTCAAAACAGGTGTTGTTTTACATTGTTGTGCTATCTACCGGTACTGTCAAGTTTGTTTCGAAAATGAATGCATCAGATTTACATTTTTCAAAAGTCACTGCTCGACCAAATATTGTGCAAAAAGACGTTGTCAAAAAACACACTGTTAAAAAAACACGTAGTTAAAAAAACACACTGTTAACAAACACATTTTTAAGAACACGTTTATAGCAAATACATTGTTAAAAACACATTGTTTAAAAAAAAACAGTGTTTAAAAAACAGTGTTTAAACACATGGTTAAAAACACATGGTTAAAAACACATGGTTAAAAACACATGGTTAAAACCATATGGTTAAAAACACTGTTAAGAACACACTGCTCAACAAAAATATTTGGTAAACAATTATTAGAAAATAGATTTATCTAAAGTGATTTTTTTTTAAACGATCAATTCTTCCAACGATGTTTGTATTTACTGCTTCCCAGCTTTGTTTGAAATTTATTTGACTTATCTTATTCAACCATCCCTGTGGCGCTACAGCCCATGTAGAGCTTCGGTCTGCCTCACCATGTCATTCCACTCAGACATAACTAGTGCTTTTCTTTTCCATCCTTGGATTCCCAGCTGCTGTAGATTCCTCTCCAAATCATCCATCCATCTAAGCATAGGGCTGCCTCTAAGCCTTTCACCTCTGGGGATTTGGTGGTGCACCCTCTTTACTCCTCTGTCATTTGGCATTCTGTCTACGTTTCCCGTTTAATTGTTAAACTTATTATCTACGTGTGTCCGTGCCTTGCTACAAATGCTTCCCCAAAACAATTTCCTCCCCCTATCGTCAAAACCTGGCGACTGTACTCCCCCTAGCATCAAAACCTGGCTACTGTCCTCCCCATAGCGTCAAAACCTGGCTACTGTACTGCCCCTAACGTCAAAACCTGGCTACTGTACTGCCCCTAGATTCAAAACCTGGCTACTGTACTGCCCCTAGCGTCAAAACCTGGCTACTGTCCTCCCCCTAGCATCAAAACCTGGCTACTGTCCTCCCCATAGCGTCAAAACCTGGCTACTGTCCTCCCCCTAGCATCAAAACCTGGCTACTGTCCTCCCCATAGCGTCAAAACCTGGCTACTGTCCTCCCCATAGCGTCAAAACCTGGCTACTGTCCTCCCCATAGCGTCAAAAGCTGGCTACTGTACTGCCCCTAGCGTCAAAACCTGGCTACTGTACTGCTCCTAGCGTCAAAACCTGGCTACTGTCCTGCCTCTAGCGTCAAAACCTGGCTACTGTCCTGCCTCTAGCCTCAAAACCTGGCTACTGTCCTGCCTCTAGCGTCAAAACCTGGCTACTGTCCTGCCTCTAGCGTCAAAACCTGGCTACTGTCCTGCCTCTAGCGTCAAAACCTGGCTACTGTACTGCCTCTAGCGTCAAAACCTGGCTACTGTACTGCTCCTAGCGTCAAAACCTGACTACTGTCCTGCCTCTAGCGTCAAAACCTGGCTACTGTCCTGCCTCTAGCGTCAAAACCTGGCTACTGTCCTGCCTCTAGCGTCAAAACCTGGCTACTGTACTGCCCCTAGCGTCAAAACCTGGCTACTGTCCTCCCCCTAGCGTCAAAACCTGGCTACTGTACTGCCCCTAGCGTCAAAACCTGGCTACTGTCCTCCCCCTAGCGTCAAAACCTGGCTACTGTCCTCACCCTAGCGTCAAAACCTGGCTACTGTACTGCCTCTAGCGTCAAAACATGGCTACTGTACTGCCTCTAGCGTCAAAACCTGGCTACTGTACTGCCCCTAGGGTCAAAACCTGGCTACTGTCCTGCCTCTAGCATCAAAACCTGGCTACTGTCCTGCCTCTAGCATCAAAACCTGGCTACTGTCCTGCCTCTAGCGTCAAAACCTGGCTACTGTCCTGCCTCTAGCGTCAAAACCTGGCTACTGTCCTGCCTCTATCGTCAAAACCTGGCTACTGTCCTGCCTCTAGCATCAAAACCTGGCTACTGTCCTCCCCATAGCGTCAAAACCTGGCTACTGTACTGCCTCTAGCATCAAAACCTGGATACTGTCCTGCCTCTAGCGTCAAAACCTGGCTACTGTCCTCCTTCTAGCGTCAAAACCTAGCTACTGTCCTGCCTCTAGCGTCAAAACCTGGCTACTGTCCTGCCTCTAGCGTCAAAACCTGGCTACTGTCCTGCCTCTAGCGTCAAAACCTGGCTACTGTCCTGCCTCTAGCGTCAAAACCTGGCTACTGTCCTGCCTCTAGCATCAAAACCTGGCTACTGTCCTGCCTCTAGCATCAAAACCTGTCTACTGTACTGCCTCTAGCGTCAAAACCTGGCTACTCTACTGCCCCTAGCGTCAAAACCTGGCTACTGTACTGCCTCAAGCGTCAAAACCTGGCTACTGTACTGCCTCTAGCGTCAAAACCTGGCTACTCTACTGCCCCTAGCGTCAAAACCTGTTTAGTTGGTGTTATCTTTTTTAATTTTTATTTTTTAATTTTTTTTTTTAATGTTTTTTTTTATTTCATTTTAATATCCTCCTATAAAGTTTGTACCGCTATTAATTCTTTGACAGGACCTTCCGCGTAATTGAAATAACAAAGCTAAAATTTTTAAAGCATAAAAAAAAACATTATATTGTAAGGAAACGCTAATAATGTGAATCATTTATCTCGGACAAGCATTGGATCGGTACTGAATACTGCTACATTTTTAAATAACGACTGGATGCTTTTACAAATACCGTACAGGCGTGTAACGCGCACCATTCGTTCGCCATGCGGTATGTACTATGGGTCCTTAACATTATATCAGCGTCTAATAAGCACACATCATTTGCCCCTTATTTTCAAGGAGTAAAAGTGCGTGCGTGTTATACGCCGATAAATGCGGTAATATTTTTCTTCAAATTTTTAAGACAATTCCAGACTATGTTTTTTTAAAATTTTTTTTTAAATTTAAAATTGAGGTAAATGAATTTACGGGCGGTTGTGACTCGGTAGAGACTCGGGATATTTGGCTTTGCTGTCTAATGTAAGTGACGGGGGAACATGGTTTTAACATGTTAAGGGGATGTAAGAAGTAGTACTACTGTGATACAATTTGTTATTTCTGTTATTTCCCTTAATATTTTTTTGAATTAATCTTTATTTATTTTATTTTATTTTTTTTTAAAGTCAAAGGCGAATTGAAATTAGAAATAAAAATTTTTAATTACCGCACTATCAGTTCTAAATACCAGAAACATTTTATTTTTTATGTTTGAAGCTGTGACAACTGAAAACTTGAATTATTATTCATTCTGCCTCTACAAGCACACAATCAATCCATTCACTTTAAAAGTCTCTCTCTCATGTATCTGTCCGTTTAGACATCCATCTGTCCTTATTCATTTATCTACCGGTCTATTTAAAAGGGGGGAAAATAGAAAACGAAATAGAGATAGACAAAGAGAGAGAGAGAGAGAACATCTATTATATTTATTTCCAACACCGACTCATTCATCTACCCCCCCCCCCAACCCAAAACACTTAAACCCAATTCCCCCCCCCCTCCCCACCAATGTTCCCCCTCTAAGGTGTGTTGGTTCGTGAGCAAAATCATACAGTTGTGTGCAAAGTTTTATAGCATCAATTTTTTTGTGTGCAAACATTTTCAGCCCACAAACACGAACACACACTTACATGGAAATTTGCTGCGCGGTTCNCCCCCCCCCCCCCACCCAAAACACTTAACCCCAATTCCCCCCCCCCTCCCCACCAATGTTCCCCCTCTAAGGTGTGTTGGTTCGTGAGCAAAATCATACAGTTGTGTGCAAAGTTTTATAGCATCAATTTTTTTGTGTGCAAACATTTTCAGCCCACAAACACGAACACACACTTACATGGAAATTTGCTGCGCGGTTCTCAAAACTGCTGCGCGGCGTCTGTGAGACAGCTGCGCGGCCGCGCAGCCGTGCAGCTTAAAGGGAACATTGCCCCCCACCCAAATTTTAGTCAGCCGGTCTTGCCAAGGTTTCACTACCTTTCCATATTATCTGTATCTTCCACTCCACAAAACTGTTATCGATGTGTTCTATGGCTACCTTGGTGTCTGTCTCTCCCACTCGACAGTAAGGTTATTGATGTGTTCTATGGCTACCTTGGTGTCTGTCTCTCCCACTCCACAGTAAGGTTATTGGCGTGTTCTATGGCGACCTCATCTCAATCGTACGTGGCATACCAGAGGTGTTGTGGGGGACCTATTAAGCTAGGCAAATGTCAACTCCCTCGCTGACACACCTGTTGATAGACGAACTCAAATGATGAAATTTTGGGCTGTTACCTTAACACAGGTGTGGGGAACGTCCGTCCCCACGGGCCACATACGGCCCGCCAGTGTAATTCAAAATCCAACTTGAATGAATCCAATAGCAATTAATAGCTAACAGAAACAGTTATTATATAAATTGTATATTAATATGTGTGAATGTTAAAATAGTTACTAAGCCCAAGTATTAATTGATGGTGAAGTATTATTTAATAATATTAATTTGAACCATATTTTGTTCAGTTCATGTTCTACATGCGATGGGTGGATGATATATAAGAGGGGGCGGGGGGCGCAAACGTTTTCGGGCCTGGGGCGCTAGCCCTGATTTTTGGATGGCCCGCGAATGACGCTAAAATTATCCAATTGGCCCTTGGCAGAAAAACGGTTCCCCACATCCGCTTTAAAACAATATCTGGATATTTAAAGTTGTTGTCGATCAGGGATTCTCAAGTTGCTCTATGGGTAGAAACGGCTGAAATGTTTCACCTTGCAGTAAAGATCTTTGAAGAATGTCGAGTTAATCACAAAGGTCAGTGTGTCGATCTTCTGAAATTATTTCCCATGTGTAACAGAGGCTCACGGACCGACAACTGGGACACACGAACAAGTGACTGCGGGTTAACGGAAGGTCCAATCTTGGCTCGCAGACTGGATAATGGGACCAAGGACCGGCAACTGGGACACACGGACCGACAAAAGGGACACACGGACCGACAACTGGGACACACGGACCGACAACTGCGACACACGGACCGACAACTGCGACACACGGACCGACAACTGGGACACATTGACTGACAACTGCAACACACGGAACGACAACTTGGACACACGGACCGACAACTGCGACACACGGACCGGCTAATGGGCCCAAGGACCGACAACTGGGACACACGGACCGACAACAAGGACACACGGACCGACAACTGGGACACACGGACCAACAACTGCACACACGGACCGACAACTGTGACAAATGGAACGGCTAATGGGCCAAGGACCGACAACTAGGACACATGGACCGGCTAATGGCCCAAGGACCGGCAACTGGGACACACGGGCCGGCAAATTTTGGCTCACAGACCAGCTAATGGGCCCAGGGACCGGCAACTGGGACACACGGACTGGTTACAAGGGCCTCTCGGACCAGCAAATCTTGGCTCACGGACCGGCAACTGGGGGATGACCAACAAGCAGCTTGACACTCTCGGACCGGCAACTTGGGCATCACGGATCGTCAGCTGGTGGCTCATGGACTCTGAGTGACACATAATAAAAACCTAAATGAACAGTGGAAAAAGAGGGTGACGTGCAGAGACTGTAATAATAGTGTGGTGGTTTACAAAGTGCATCACTTTAAAATACTGAAACAAATATTTGTATTAAATGTGTTAAACTATCCCATGGCACTTCTGCAAAAAAAAAAAAAAAGCTGAGAGAATGGTATTTTAGTTTGTTTTGGCGTTCTGTGCATCCTCTATTCTACTAGTATGGAAGCTATATACAACTTCAATGAATTATGGCGATGTAATATTGTTACATTCTACATCAATGAATTATGGTTATGTAATAATGTTACTTTCTACATCAATGAATTATGGCGATGTAATAATGTTACATTCTACATCAAAAAATTATATTTAATATAAAGTTGCCTATACTAAACTTACTTAATTCAATTCTAGTGCAGTACTACTAAACTCGACACTGAACAAAATCGTTTCTTGTGAGAGACATAGGTTTCATTTTTTGACTGGACTCCGAGTCGACAATATTACTTCAATATCGGTTTTAGATTGGTTAAAACCTTCAAATAAGTCAGCAATTTGGTTACACTCTTCAAATAAGTAATATATTTGCTTACAATCTTAAAATAAGTAAATAATGTGGTTACAATCCTCGGATAAGTCATCAATTGGTATATAACAAACTTCAAATAACTCATCAGTTTATCTTCGGTGGCCCCTTTTGGTTGAGGCGAAATTCCAGAGATTACCGGAACATCTGAACGTTGAAAAAAATAATAAAGCATTGAACCGAATAACATTTTAATATAGATTTTTTTTTTTTTTAAATAACCCTGCGATTTTAGAGTTAGAGAATGGCGAGAGAACCGGAGAACGGAACGTGTTTAGTCCAATCTTGAAGCATTTGAGACAGGTTGAGATGTAAGTAGAAAAAGGCAATCAGGTCGGTCAATTTATTTGAGCACGGAAAGAAAACAAAAGCTAAGCTCCTGCTATACAATTCAATTTGTCTGGAGACGTCTTCAGACATTTGCCGAAATACCAAAGTAAATGAGGCTTTCAACTGTTCGGTTTTTTTTTTTTTTTTTTTTAATTGTGTTTGGTTGTACACAGGCCCACAGTAGCGATTGCCGCGTCGTCGTCTCAGCCAAGCTCATTGTTTACGTGGCAGCGCTTGAGAGAGAGCAGTCGAGAGAGAGATAGCAGTCAAGAGAGAGAGAGAGAGAGAGAGAGAGCAGTCGAGAGAGAGAGAGTGAGAGACGCGGTGAAACGTCAGTGGGCCCAAAGACGGTTGGATGGTTTCAATTAAAGAAAGGGATTTTCGTAATTGTAGCTGTTTTATGAACTTTGTACGGGCTGTTGGTATCTTACACTTTTCTGCAAAGATCACTTTATCCATCCTTGCTTTATCCTTAATGACCTGACCAAATGAAAGTAATGACCTGACCAAATGAAAGTAATGACCTGACCAAATTAAAGTAATGACCTGACCAAATTAAAGTAATGACCTGACCAAATTAAAGTAATGACCTGACCAAATTAAAGTAATGACCTGACCAAATGAAAGTAATGACCTGACCAAATTAAAGTAATGACCTGACCAAATTAAAGTAATGACCTGACCAAATGAAAGTAATGACCTGACCAAATTAAAGTAATAACCTGACCAAATTAAAGTAATGACCTGACCAAATGAAAGTAATGACCTGACCAAATGAAAG
>CAXITT010000029.1:1304457-1373660 GCA_964033795.1 Lymnaea stagnalis
TTTTTTTTTTTTTTTTTGGTTCGTCCATTATTGAAATATCAAAAAAAAAGTTCGTTCACCTTTAGAATTCTTGATCAATAATTCCAGCTGTATGAATTTGTAATGGTTAATGATCAAGAATTCTAAAAGTTCGTTCACCTTTAGAATTCTTGATCATTAACCATTACAAATTCATACAGCTGGAATTATTGATTGTCCACTACCGGTATATTCAAAGATGCTTTGGCTTGATGACTGCGACACTCTTATTGCATAAGTGTGCACACGTTGACGGGACATGTCTGAAATGGCCATCAATTCTGAACACTACGTCATTAACCCTTTTGTTTAAACCTTTTTGTCCTGGGGCTCCTACAATTTTTCTTTAGGTCACTCTTGCACCCCCCCCCCTTTTTTTTCTTTTTTTTCGAGCCCAAAGCACGTGGAGGATGAGAGTGATGCATTGAACAACCAATTTTAAAAACGCGATGCTTTCACTTTCACTAAAAACTAAAAGGAGATATGACTGATAGACATGAATGACCCAGGCAAATACGTGTGGTGGTACTGCATGCAGCGAGTTACTAAACCAAAATACGAGTCGCATTAATCCACGGATTAGGAGATTATAATCACTACATTGGGAACCGCTGTGTTAAATCGCTGTGAAGATTAAATCCGAACTCATTGCCAAAACAACTAGACAAAACTAACGCAGCTAAAACAGACACCAGGCTGCCACCTTCCATCACGCTTTGTATAGTAGAGGCTACCAGCTTCCATTAAGTTATGTATGGGCTACCAGCTTCCATTAAGTTATGCATAGGCTACCAGCTTCCAGTAATTTATGTATGGGCTACCAGCTTCCATTAAGTTATGTATAGGCTACCAGCTTCCAATAACTTATGTATAGGCTACCAGCTTCCAATAACTTATGTATAGGCTACCAGCTTCCATTAAGTTATGTATAGGCTACCAGCTTCCATTAAGTTATGTATAGGCTACCAGCTTCCATTAAGTTATGTATAGGCTACCAGCTTCCATTAACTTATGTATAGGCTACCAGCTTCCATTAAGTTATGCATAGGCTACCAGCTTCCAATAAGTTAGGTATGGGCTACCAGCTTCCATTAAGTTATGCATAGGCTACCAGCTTCCAATAAGTTATGTATGGGCTACCAGCTTCCATTAAGTTATGTATAGGCTACTAGCTTCCAGTAAGTTATCTATGGGCTAACAGCTTCCAGTAAGTTATGCATGGGCTACCAGTAAGTTATGTACAGGATACTAGCTTCCAGTAAGTTATGTATGGGCTACCAGTGTACCAGCTTGTATCACGTTATGCATAGATGAGATGAGATAACGCAACGAAACCGTGGCTTTGATGAAAGAATACAACCTGCACCGTCATCATCAGAGCAAACATCAGGAAAAATGTCCACAGTTTGAGGTTAAAGTCCATGGCGAAAATTTCTCTCATTTACAAAATCAATTCACATCTCAGAGGACATTGTTAAAAAAATCCTCAAATGAAAATGAATCCTTAACTAAGTCCCGTTATAAAGTTGCCTACGTCCTGGCTTAAAGTGGCAAACTGTAAACAAATGGTGAAGTAATGTTTGTTGTTTGTGGCTGAGGAACTTTGCCCAGAAAAGTCAAAACAATTTAAAAATGTAGCTCAGGGTGAAAGTAACACTGCCCGCCGTGTTGCAGACATGGGTGAAAACATTGTGACTCAAATAGCGAAAAATTCAAGCAAGTTTCGCCATTTTTCAATTGCAATGTATGAATCGCTGGACAGCTGTTCCACCTATCAACTGCTTGTGTTCATTAGAGGTGTGGATGAAGACACGAACATAACACAAGAGCTGACTTCCCTCATAGCATGTACGGCACTGTTTCCGTAGAGGATATATTCAATGAGTTGAAAAAGAAAATGTGCTGATTATAACTTGGACTGGACTAACCTCAGTTGCCTGACTGTTGATGGAGGAAAGAACATGAGTGGCATAAAGAAAGGCTTGGTTGGACAAGTGAAGCAGATGTGTAATGAGAACAGCATTCTACAACCAATGTTCCTGCACTGTATTTTTCACCAGCAAGCTTTGTGTGCTAAATATATGAACATCATCAGTGTACTGAATCCTGTGGTGAAGATGGAGAATTGAAAAAGGTCGCAGGGGCTCACCATAGACAGTTCAGAGACAAATTGAAGAAAACAGGCACGGAATCGCAAGATTTACCATATTACACAGCAGTAAGATGGCTAAGTTGTGAGAAAGTTCTAAGTAGAGCATTTAAGTTAAGAAAGAAAATAGGTGACTTCCTGGAAAGTAGAGGCAAGCCACAGCCATTACTATCTGATGAAGAGTGGGTATGGAAATTGGTCTTTGCTGCAGACATAACTAGCCATTTACATATTCTGAACCTAAAACTATAAGGAGCGGACAATCTAGTTTCTGATCTAAACACCCACCAAAAGGCCTTCTGATCCAAACTTGCCTTGTTTTTGGAACAAGTATGGGCCAACAACTTGAAGCACTTTCAGCAGTGCAATGTCTTCATGGCTGAAGCAAAAGCTCCCCATATCATTTGCATGTGAGATCATCAAAGATCTCCAGCTGCAGTTTCAGCAGCATTTTATGACTTGGCTTCAAAGGCAGAAAAAATTAGACTGTTTGAAAACCCATTTGAAGTAGATGTGGCCAGTTGCCCAGATGAACTGCAGCTGGAGGTCATTGAGTTGCAGGGAAATGACCTCCTTAGGCAAAGTTCAAAGAAGGGCTGTTGGGTTTTTACCAGTTTTCGGCCAAGGAAGACTTTCCTAAAGTCAAAACTTTGGCATCAAGGTACCCTTCAATCTTTGAAACAACATACCTGTGTGAACAAACATTTTCAAGAATGAAATATGCAACAAACAATTGGAGAATAAACGTGTCGAATGATAATCTCAGGTCACTGTTGATGTTAGGGACATCAAATCTAAAGCCAGAAACGTCTGCTATTTTGGCATCCAGGAAACAATTTCACCATTCCCACTAATACAGATGTTCATGTGTCGTGTATCAATGTGTTACCGGTATTAAATAATGACTAAATAAAATAATATTAAATAAATAATTAAAAACAACATCCATGTTTTGATTCTTTTTTATTGGGACCTCGAGTGCGTAGTCGGGCCCTGAAATACTGTTTGATAATTAATGCAGCCCTCGGGCTGAAAAGTTTGGAGACCCCTGGACTAGATGACGCTGTTCAACCTTATTATTAATATTATTACCTCCATTTAGGCTCATTTAATTGTTCAGCCAACATTTCCAGCATGCATCCAGTCTCCTGGTGTTGAAATATTAAAATAGTTGATGGAGAGCTAAGTGCAGTCAGTTCCTGACCAATACTGTTTTGATTGGTTGGTATGGTTGATATACACTGTATTGATATGGTTGGTATGGATAATATAGAAAATGCATGTCATATTTTAAGTGAATATCAACTGTGTCAAACACAAACAAAAAATGTGTCCCTTCATTTTCATTAATATTGTAATGACAGTACTGAACAAAAGCTGCTAACAGAACTGAAAACAAAGGTTGTAATGAATAAACTGTCAGTTTTATTGAACCAAAAACTATGTCAAAACTATGTTAAATAATTGATCTAAGCTTAAACTCAATGAATTATGGGAATGATGAATAAAAAATGTAATTTATGCATATACATTCTGTATATCTTATTACAAACAATTTTAAAATCTGGCAACAACACCTTTAAACTTAATGTAAATTAAATTAAAATCCATAAATTTCTAAAAGCTTAATGTATAAATTGGCTGCCCTTGTCAAAAAATTGATTTGACATTAAACAACAGATCCTGTGTTGTATAGCATGCTCATTGAAGAAAGGTGATTTGAAACTCAAATTATTCATCTTGATTTGACATTGAACTGATCCTGTGTTGTATAGAATGCTCATTGAAGAATGGTGAGTTTCAACTGACTCAAATTTTTCATCTAAGTTATCAACTGATTCTACTCCATAATAACTTTGACATATTTTGTTTAATCCACAGAGTAAAACAACAACTACCTACACATTGGCAGATATTAAACAAAAAGAGTAAAATTTCGAATTATACTAATCACAGGAAGTAAGGGATTTAAATGTCTGTCCAATAATGTCTTTTTTACAAATATAATAATTAAATATTTAAATTAATGCTTATTGTAGGAAGATCCTGTAGGTGTGTAAATAGATAAATCCTGTCCGGACACGGTCACCAGACATCACAATTTACATACGGGTTAAAAGGAAACATATTCTTGAATACTTCCTCTAACCACGGGATCGAAAGGCTAGAGATGACTTTGGACTGGAATACTGCCGTGACGGGGCTCAATTTACCACGGGTTTTCTCCTTCAGATACGGCTGACTGTACACAAGGCAATGAGGGCCGATGTTTGCGGACCCTCTTGATGTCAGATTCACACAATTTATTGTCAGCAAGACTTGAAGCCTGCAGAGTTTTGTTCCAATGTGCCTGAGGGACAAGTCGGTCACTCTCTGGCAATTGCTGATATCCAAGAGAAGAAGCTGTGGCATGTGAGCACACATCTCTAACACACCATCATCTGTGATGGCCGTTTTTATCAAAGAAAGGAAGATCACATTCTTGCAGCTTTGAGAAATGTATCTCAAGCCAGTATCACCAATCCTGCTGTTGAAAGGAAGGAATAAATTTTCAAGCTGAGAGCAACGTTCTGCCAACACTTTCACTGAATCATTTGAAAAATCAAGCCCCAAAGCACACAGACACCTCAGCGATTTAAGCCTCACTATGTGATCTACGATTTCCACACCAGACATGACTTCGTTGTAGTTGATGATCAAGGTGTTGAGTGATGCCATCCTGCCATACCCGAGGCATTCAACAGATAAACTTGTGAGTTTTGAGCAGTGTTCTATATTCAGTGTATGTAGAGTTGACAACACTGGGGCATCATCAGAGCATAGAATCTCTCCTGATTCCAAAAGCGTTAAACCACAGACGTATGCCAACCCTTCATCTGTGAAGGTATTGTTGCAAGCTAAATCAAGATGCATAAGACCTGTTAATTTTGCTACTTCCTTCAGACATGTATTATTCACATGCAAACATGAACGCAGAGAAAGTCTTCTTAACGAAGGCATCGAAACTCTCACTGCCTTTATAACTGAACTGTCAACAATTGAGTTGTTTTTTATGTCAAGGGTTTGAAGGTGAATCAGGCGCAAACTCTTGAAGCCGTTGGTGACAATTTCAGAGCAGAATCTTGGGTCGAGTTCAAACTCCAAGTGCCGAAGCTGCGGCATGTGGGTGTTGAGAGATTCCATGTCACTTTTGAAACTTCCATTTAGCTCACACTGCAGCGATAACTTCACTATTCCACGGTCATGAAGAGCTGTGAACAAATTCGCTGGCCACGGCAGGGTATAAAATTGTGATCCAGGTAATTTACGTTTTCTGGTTCTGTTCCTCACCGTGTGTGAGCTTGGTGCATATTTGGAAACATCGGCATCAGAAAATCGCTTTGTCTTGCCACCATGTTCTCTAAGACCCAGGCAGGTTTTAGCCAGGGTGCTCCTCCAGAGAGTCTTGGAGTAAACCACATCTCTCCATTTCTTACATACTTGTGCTGCCTTTATTTTGGATTGAGTCTCTAGGAAACTAAAAATATGTAGCAATATATCATATGGCAATTCATGGACATGCCTTCTAAATGTCTTCTCAAGATGACAAAGATGAAAATGGTGGGATGGCGGCATTATGACCAGTAAATTTCCTCAAGTTGTCTTTTGAATATAATCTGAAAAGATATTTTTAATAATGTTTTACAAGTCTGAATAAAATTCTGTAGAAAAAAAATTTTCAATCCAATTTTAGATTTAACATCAAAAAGGGGGATCAGTGTCTTGAAATATGAGTGGGGATCATTGTCTTGTAACAGATTACAGGTCTTTAATTTGCCCATGTTTTGATTTGCAGACAATGCAGTTTTTTTTTTTTTATAAAAAAGCTTAAATAGTTTATCCCTTTTTAAGATTCAATTTTAAAATGATTCTATCCAATGAAAAGACATTTGAAAATTTAACGGAAATTGAAATAAAAAACACAAAGTAAATATATAACACTAATACTAATAGTCCAAGTAATACATACCGGTATAAAATATTGTTTTATTATTTGGACAGGTTATTACTGACCAAAAAAATTTCAAATAGTAATTTCAAATTTTTAAACTCATTTGCTCAATTTGCTGAAATAAACAGAATTTTGTATAGCACTATTTACTAGTGTTTATATTGAAAGTTCAAAGTGGGTGGACTGTTAACATACAGTTAGGCTCTTCCTTTAGAAAACACTAAAATAAAAGTACCGTGAATCAGGGTTTTACATATGCCTACCACTAGCATACTGTGATTATCAGCTTAAAATGAAATTTCTAAAATAATGAGGTTAGACCTATTCCATCCCTCCCTGTGGCGCTACAGCCCATGTAGGGCTTTGGCCTGCCTCACCACTTCCTTCCAATCAGACCTAACTAATGCCTTTCTTTTCCATGCTTGACTTTCAGCTGTTGTAGATCTTTTTCCACATCATCCATCCATCTAAGCCTAGGTCTGCCTTTCAGCCTTTTTCTTCTGGGGTATTGGTGATGCACCCTCTTCGTTCCTCTGTCATTTGGCATTCTCTCTAAGTGCCCTGCCCAGCGTACCCTGCTTCTTTTTATTTCTGCTACTACTGTGGGATCCTGATATAGACTGTACAATTCATGGTTGGTTCGTATTCTCCATCCATATTCATCCTTTGTTGGACCATATCTTCCTGAGAACTTTCCTCTCCCATGTGTTTAATAGGTTTTCTGCTGTTTTTGTAAGGGTCCAAGTTTCACTTGCATATGTTACAACTGGTCTGATCACAGTTTTATAATTAGTTTTCTTTATTTCTCTTGTAATGTTTTTACTTTAGAGTATTTTCTGACTACTGAAGTATGCCCTGTTTCCGGCTGATATTCTTTCTTTAATCTCTGTTAGTAATTTGTTTCTTTCATTCAACAAAGATCCTAGGTGAATTGATTTACTTTTTCAAAAGTCTGGTTCCTAATTGTAATTGCTTCATCTGTTTGTTCTTCTCTTATCATGGTCATGTATTTTGTTTTTGGTTGTTAACTTCCAGCCCTGCTTGTAGTGATGCGTCTTCTAATTCAATAAAGGATTTTGATATGTCTTTAATACTTTTCCCTAGCAGTGCTATGTCATCAGCATATGCAAGATATTGAAGTGGTTGGTTGTAGAGTGTGCCTGTTGGTTGTGGGCCTTGAGTTTCCCTCAGAAAGTATCCTGTTATCGTTCCTCTAGTGTCAATGTGTATGTTTCTAATAACTCTCTCCAATGTTAGGTTAAAAAGCATACAAGACAGTGAGGCTCCCTGTCTTAGGCCTCGCCTAATCTGAAATTCCCTTGAATATTCTCCTTGAATCTTGATTTTGCTTTTTGAGTTGTTAGTGTTACATGTATTAGTCTTGTCAGTTTGTTGGGTATGGTATCCCAAACTCCTGCAGAGTCTCATAGAGATATTTTCTTTTGATGCTGTCATAGGCCATTTTATAGTCCACATAAAGTTGATGTACTGGTAAATTATATTCACAGCACTTCTCTAAAAGGCATCTGATGGTGAAAATCTGAGCAGTCATTGATCTGTTAGGCCTGAATCCACATTGGTAATCACCTCGTATTTCTTCAGTGTAAGGTTGTAGTCTTTTGGCAATAAGCTTCATCAGTATTTTGTATGTAACATTTAATAGGGAGATTCCTCTGTAGTTTTTGCACTGAAGTTTGGAGCCTTTTTTGTGTTTTGGGGTTATTAATGCTGTTTCCCATTCTGTTGGGATTTTGTCTTCTTGCCAAATTTTAGATATAAGTTTATGTATCTGAGTGTGTAGTTCTCTTAGACCTAACATTTCTATTTAAATTGATGCAGGCTGGCTCCCAAGAAATGTAAGTACTCAAAAGAAAAAATTTCAAAGGCCCTCATATTAAATAACATTTTTTAAAAAAATATTGTCATAGTAGGACTCCTACTCCTAGACCTGTTACTATTAATTATGTTGTAGAGAACTCATTATAAATTTCAGGAGTCTATAATAGCTTTCCATTTATGATTCGAAGTGTCTACATGTCCGACGACTGGAAGAAAAAGTTCTCAAGAAATTTGTCCGGCTAACAGGTCACATGACCACACTAACAAGATATCTGTTCATCAGCCTTGTCACGTGACCGCTAATAGTCGATCATAGAAGATGCATGGGGCGACGAGTATACACTTTATTTCAAGAAATATGGGGGGGGGGGGGGGGTGGAAACAATGCATATTAGAAGGAAGAGTGTGATAAATAATTAAGGCGAGGAGGTCCAAAGTTCACAAAGAAATAAACCCCATATTCATATCGTAAAATAGGGCCAATGTAGTGTGGTGTTGGGGAAGCCCACTTCTCAAGCAATATTAATAGCCTAAAATAAAACTTTTTTGACAGTAGATCTATTGACAGTTAACTGGCAAGTATTGGTATTATTTTCTTTGGTTCATTTTTTAAATATAGGCTACCAGGGAGAACTTTATAAGATATTTAAACCAAGATAACAGACTTTTTTTGGTTTAATTTTTTGCGCGACCTCTTAAATGACATGTTTGCTGGAATAATAACACATATAGTCATGCAACGGTCACGTGACTTGCCCGCCAGAAGAATATATACCACACTATTTGCCCGGTCGCCAGACGTGTAGACACTGCCTTTATGAATAGGCTGATACTTCATTTATTTTTCTATCAGGACTTCCTTGAGCAGAAAAAAGCAATTCACATTTGGTACCGGGTAACTACGAAGAAGTTTATCGAACTTAGCCTAAATCCTAAACCCTAACTTAAGCAATGACCATAATAATCATAGAATTAAGTCTAGCCTTACATTCCAAATCCAGATGACATATAATCAATTGTAAGTAACTTATGCTTAAATTCGTTAGTGCCAGTTATAGTAGATTATAGGGTGTACCATAACCATGTTATTTTTAGTATCATTGATGAAAATGTGTATGAAGCCCAAGGCTACGTTTTGTAAAACAAAAAAATTCAAACACAAGCCATTACAATATTATTGGCATTTCATCTCATCTCTGTTGTACAAGGCCCTCCATTATTCACTACTGTAAAAAAAAAATTATATTGGCCCCATCAATCATTGTGACTGCATCTTTGTCATATTTTAACATTAACATAAATGCTTGAGGGGCTTGACTTTGTTACCCTACATTTGACTTCTTTCTTTGATGGTTAAGAACTATTAAGAAGCCTTCATTCATATTAATTTAGTATTAGGCCCATGGATATTGTATATTGAATTGGGTAGGCAAATAAATACTGGCTATAATTTAGCATATTACATATTAATTTACTATCTACTTCTAATTTTCTATATATTAAGGACCCACGATCAATGTATCGATCATTCAGGCTCCTATCTATCAATCTATGTAGAGGGGATTTGCAATGTTTCTGTGCCTGATTGAAAAAGATATTTCACTGGGTGGCTGGTCGCAAGGGCTACCCAGCGAGGGTATCATGAACTGGAGGTTGGAAAGCCTGAGGCTATAAACACAAATGTGTCAAGTGTTGTCACCTCAGCCCTTCCTTTTGGAAGCTACCTAGCCTACTCCATTAGCCATTGAGTTAATTAACTGACTTAAAATCTTATTTACATTTAGGCCGTAATTAAAAATCCGTCTTCGGTTGTCCCTTTCAATTTCAATTACTAATTTTGTAATTGAGGCAAATTAATCTAATACCTACTTGCATTACTGAGAACATAATATAGTCAGGATAATATAAAGTTTTTAAAAAAATACCTACAGACAGTATAGATAATAGAAATTATAGCTTATAAGCTGATACAGGTAAGCCACATGATGATTTACAGACGACACCTAGCTTTTGAAAAATGATTTTGGCGAGAGTCACATCCCTTAATTAGACCTCGATATAACTTATATTAAAAAAGAGTTATACAATCAGAATTACGGCTAACGTACTATGTTTAGCAAAAAATTCTAGATAAACGTTAAATTATTTTTAAAAATTAACTTTTATTTTTTTTTAATATATATGTAATTTGTTTAAAAAGGCATGTCACTAAGACTAGTACAATGTTTAATTAAGCCTCTGTTGTATAATATCGTTCTTTTTAAGCTTAAATATTTTAAAAATAAATGCTAAATGTATGAGATTTTATTAATTGGATTAATTTTATTTTCATTTTAAATAATTTAATAATAATAATAAAGTTTATTTGAAAAACACGCTTCATCCCCAAAGGCTCGAAACGCGGTACAAAGTCAACCATGTTTAAAATTCTATAATTTACCACATTTAAAACAAACGCAACACTACAAAAACTAATAACAAGCATACCAAGACAAAGTCTTTCTACCCATTTCAACCATAAGCAAGACAGCCAATATGCCTTAAATGGAAAATATGGTAGACAACATCATCCCAGAAGGTGTTGCGAAATAGATGTGTCATGTGGTTTAATGTGCTGTGGTCATGATGTCCTTTATTAATTACGTCATGTTGTCGTGATGTCCTGTAGTTGTGCTGTTCTGTGGTTACAATGTTCTGTGGTCGTGAAGCAATGTGGTAATTGTGTCTTATGTCCCTTGGTGTTTATGTCCTATGGTCATGATGTCCTGTGGTTGAGATGTCCTGTAGTTGTGAGGCCCCGTATCTCTAACAGAAGGAAATAGTTTAAAATCTACTTTTCAAACTGTCATTGATCGAGATCTTGGGAGTATTCACGCCTTTCTCAGGTGTAGGGGTCAGCCCTGTAATTTGGTCCAGAGGGTCAGCTTTGTCACATAGTGCAGATGGGTCAGCCCTGTCATTTAGTGCAGAGGGGTCAGCCCTTTCATTTGGTCCAGGGCCTCTCATATTTAAATAAGTCTCACATTTTCAAAGTCATGTATGCGATTAAATACGAGCTACAGGTGGTATGTATTATTTTTTAATGTATCTATTTTTAAAGTTTTGTTTAATGATAATTGTAAAAATCCTTTTAAAGGCAGATGTGAATGCATTATTTCACGATATTTTAGAACATTAAAATGTTAGTTGTTATTCACATTTAATCGTGCATCTTAAAAGCACTACCAGTGGTGATGGGGGTGGGGTGGCGAGGATGGTGGCGGAGCGGGGGGTGGGGGTGGCAGGGGGCGGGGGGGGGGCTCAAAAAGTCACTCCATGCTGACGTCTCATGATCTCATGACCTATAAAAGCACCTGATGTAACAGGAATGTGGCGATTTCTAAACCTTCTCAACCCATCTCTCCCGTCCCCATTTTGGCCCAGGGAACAAAACGTCCCTTTATGTTTATATTTACACCGAAGCCTCAAACCCAACTCCTATTTACATAGATTCTTTGTCTCGAGCGCGTTTATTATAGTTAAGCCTTTACGTTTATTTGATTTTTAAAAAAAAAACAGAACACATCATGCTATTTCCGCTGTAATACAAAACATAAATATATTGCTTTACAAAGGTTTCTTAAAGTATAAAAAAAAATGGAGACACAGAGTAAAAAAAAGGGCGATAATCCCGAGGTTAAACGGGGACTTGATTGTTGGCCCTGAAAAAGGCCGAATCTCCCCCGGCCTATCACTTGAAACAGTGCGTGTCCCGCTCCCATGCCTCTGATGCCTTTCAAACGGCTTTTACCGGGATCTATTTACAGGCTGGCCATTTCTTTGCATAACTCGATTTTGAAAGCCCCTATCAATATCACCCTTTTGCAATTTCTGTGTGTACTGATTGAAATGTAGTTGATTTAAACTGATCCATGGGTTCATTGGGCGGATGCGGGGGTCCCGTAATGGGGAGCCACGTATGATATCTCTTTTTAAGCAAAGAAACCTGTTTTTGTTTTTTTCTTTTTTGTAACGCCCCACTTTTTTTTTCTTTCTTTCGTCAGCTCCTTTAAACTTTAAGCCCATTACAGCATTAATGCCCCTTTCACCGCCTGCAACCAATCAAATTCTCGCGTCGCTTGTCAGTCTCTCCTGTCTTGACTCGATCATTGCGATTTTTCCATTCGTGGCCCAGTCTGAACTCAGGTTGTGACTGGCGTCTGATTTTTTAAATTTGTTTTCTTTGAAAAGTTTATTAGCGCTCCTCCTAACCCGATTATTATGCTAATGCTATGTTGGGTGCCTCGGTGCATTGTGTGATCTAATCCAAGCTCGGACACTTTAAGCTGAAATAGAAAAACACAAAAAATTAAACTTAAAAATGATCAAAAATCCAAACAAGTTTATTTTCTAAAAATATGCCCCAGCCGCTGTCACGTTTCCTGCTTTGTAAGTCTGAGCTATCCAGTTGTTTTCTTTCCTTTTTGTGTTCTTTATCTCATTGAAGTGTTTAGAAAGTGTTTAGTTTCACGCTGTTTTCAAATATTCTGTGGATTCTAATCCCCAGATTTTGTGAGAGTAGTGTAACAAAATATAAGACGTTATTCTTGGATTGTAATGTGTGAGAATAATGTCGGAGGTACACACCAAGCTGTGTGAGAATATGTGAGGAGGTACACGCCAAGCTGGAACTATTCAAAACGTGGACAAATTGTATGGCATAAACGGGAGAGCTCCTTTCTGGTGAGTCCATCATACACATTAATGCATTTTATTATACTTTCTAGTGCGTTCATCATACACATTAATGCCTCTTATTTTACTATTTAGTAAGTCAATCATTCATTAGTGCCTTTTATACTGTCCATGGCTCTTCATACAAAACATTTACCAGTGATGTTTAAACACGATGCTGCCAACAGAACCCCCCCCCCCCTTACACAAATGACGCCCCTGGGTTTAGAACGAACGAACTCTTCTGTTTTCGCAAAAGTTAAGTTTTTCAAAAGTTTAAACACGAGGCTGCCAACAGAACCCCCCCCCCCCCTTACACAAATGACGCCCCTGGGTTTAGAACGAACGAACTCTTCTGTTTTCGCAAAAGTTAAGTTTTTCAAACATTGATTTGACAGAAGAAAAAAAAGAACGATTTTCACATGCCCCTCCCCCCACCCAATGAGTATCATGAGGTCAATATATTTAATGTACAGTCGCCATTTGAAACACACAGGGCAGTAACAAAAATGAAAGCATAATTTCATCAGTCCTCAGCAAGTACTAAAACAAAACCAATGACTATCACGAGGAGCTTTTTTTGTCAAGCATAACATTTGGTTGTCAAGTATAACATTGGGTTGTCAAGTATAAAATTGTGTTTTCAAGTATAACATTGGGTTGTCAAGTATAAAATTTGGTTGTCAGGTATAACATTTGGTTGTCAAGTATAACATTCGATTGTCAAGTATAACATTTGGTTGTCAAGTATAACATTGGGTTGTCAAGTATAAAATTTGTTTTTCAAGTATAACATTTGGTTGTCAAGTATAACATTGGGTTGTCAAGTATAACATTGGGTTGTCAAGTATAACATTGGGTTGTCAAGTATAACATTGTGTTGTCAAGTATAACATTGGGTTGTCAAGTATAACATTACTTATTCGTTAGGTTTTTTTGTTTTTCCCCCTTAGAGACCCTATGCAGAGACGGCCCTGCTTGCTTTGTTGTAGTTTTACTGATTTTTGTCTTGTTAAAAAAATTCTTACAAAACAAAAACATTGAGAATTGATGAAAGGAGCACAGCGCCATTGACGAATGAGTTTTGATGGGAATGTCTCAGCATTCTTCCGGGGAGACGAATGAGATTTGATGGGAATGTCTCAGCATTCTTCCGGGGTAGACGAATGAGTTTTGATGGGAATGTCTCAGCATTCTTCCGGGGTAGACGAATGAGATTTGATGGGAATGTCTCGGCATTCTTCCGGGGAGATGACTGAGATTTGATGGGAATGTCTCAGCATTCTTCCGGGGAGATGACTGAGATTTGATGGGAATGTCTCGGCATTCTTCCGGGGTAGACGACTGAGATTTGATGGCAATGTCTCGGCATTCTTCCGGGGAGATGACTGAGATTTGATGGGAATGTCTCAGCATTCTTCCGGGGTAGACGACTGAGATTTGATGGCAATGTCTCGGCATTCTTCCGGGGAGATGACTGAGATTTGATGGCAATGTCTCAGCATTCTTCCGGGGAGACGAATGAGATTTGATGGAAATGTCTCAGCATTCTTACGGGGAAACGAATGAGATTTGATGGGAATGTCTCAGCATTCTTTCGGGTCGAAATGCTGAAATGTTGATAAAGGGTAAAAATCATTGTATAAATTTCTAACTTTGCATCAACGATAAGAAGTGGTATTGTAGACATAGACACGGCTTCATATGTATAACATCGACACGGATTTAAATGGATAACAGACACATTTTTACATTTATAACATAGACAGATTTTTACAAGGATAACATATGCAACGTTTTATGTGGATAACATGGACAAATTTTTAGGTGGATAGCAATAGACAGTTTTGTGTAGATAACATAGACAAAGTTTTACACGGATAACACAGGCACGACTTTATATGGATACAAAAGACAGTTTTTTTATATACAACATTGACGCAATTTTACATGTACAACGTAGACAAATTTTTCATGGAAAAATCTAGACACAGTTTACATTGATAACATCGCAACAGTTTTATGTGGATAACATTGACACAGTTTTTGGTGGATAACATTGACACAGTTTTTGGTGGATAACATTTACACATTTTACATGGATAACATAGACACGCGTTTATTTTGATAAAACAGATACAGTTTACATGGATAACATAGACATAATTTTACATGGATAACATAGACACAGTTTATATGGATAGGATAGACACAGTTTACATGGATAACATTGGCACTGTTTTACATGGATAATATAGACAATGTTTTACATGGATAACATAGACACAGTTTACATGGATAACATAGAAACACTTTTACGTGGATAACATAGACACAGTTTACATGGATAACATAGACAATGTTTTACATCGATAGTTAAAGTTTCGTATTGCCAAGTTATGTCTCACCCCAAAGCCACATTGCACTCACACCTTAACCCCTGACCCACGAGTAAATAACTTATCCAAAGATCCATCACTAAACAGCTCACCAAAAGACCCATGACGAAACAGCTCCCTCCCCCCCCCCCTCAGTCCCTTGACTAAACCCCTTATCAAAAGACCCATGACTAAACAACTCGTCCACATATCCATGAATAAAGAGCTCACTCAGAGAATCATGACTTAACAGCTCGCCCCCAATCCATGACTAAACAGCTCACCAAAAGATCCATGACTAAATATCTCACCAAAACACCCATGACTAAACAGCTCAACCAAAGACACATGACTAAACAGCTCACCAAAATATCCATTACTAAACAGCTCACCAAAAGGTCCACGACTAAACAGCTCACCCCCAATCCATGACTAAACCGCTCACCAAAAGATCCATGACTAAACAGCTCACCAAAAGACCCATGTCTAAACAGCTCAGCAAAAGATACATGAAAAAACAGCTCAACCAAGGACCCATGACTAAACAGCTCTACCAAAGACCCATGACTAAACAGCTCAACCAAAGACCCATGACTGAACAGCTCACCAAAAGATCCATGACTAAACAGCTCACCAAAATATTCATAACTAAACAGCTCAACCAAAGACCCATGACTAAAAAGCTTAACCAAAGGCCCATGACTAAACAGCTCAACCAAAGACCCATGACAAAACAGCTCACCAAAAGATCCATGAATAAACAGCTCAACCAAGGACCCATGACTAAACAGCTCTACCAAAGACCCATGACTAAACAGCTCACCAAAAGATCCATGACCAAACAGCTCAACCAAAGACCCATGACTAAACAGCTCACTCGGTGAAATTTCATCCCGGTATGAACATCCAGCGACCGCTTTCCCAATGATCGCGTTTAAGGCTTTAGACAAAGGCTTGACTGCCTTCACCTTTCCTTAGGCCCTCGTGTCTGGGGTGAAAACTTGGAGATTATTAGGTGGCTTCTGTTCCCACTTAGAAGGCCCTGGCCTGTCCATTGGGACGCACAGCAGACGGGGATTAAACCTGGCTTTGGACTGTCTGTTTATTTGAGGAGGATAAACACGTTTTGAAACATTACCTGCGCGTATCCCAACTTTAACTAGGCGCATCCTCAACCAGGCGCATTTCAGCTAAGCGCATCCCAACTTCAACTAGGCGCATCCTCAACCAGGCGCATTTCAGCTAAGCGCATCCCAACTTTAACTAGGCGCATCCTCAACCAGGCGCATTTCAGCTAAGCGCATCCCAACTTTAACTAGGCGCATCCTCAATCAGGCACATTTCAGCTAAGCGCATCCCAACTTTAACTAGGCGCATCCTCAACCAGGCGCATTTCAGCTATAAGCATCCCAACTTTAACTAGGCGCATCCTCAACCAGGCGCATTTCAGCTAAGCGCATCCCAAAAAAAAAGCGCATCCCAAGAAAAGCGCATCCCAAGAAAAGCGCATCCCAACTAGGTTTCAGTTTTTGCTGATGACACGTCATCACAACACATCTCAAAATAGACAATTTTTTAATACAGCTTTTTCACATTTTTTGATAAGCTCGATAATCAGGTGATTTTTCTTCAACCCTAGACGCAACGAGAAAATGTGGGCTGTGCTGGGGAGGTGTGGGAGAGAGGTAGTAGCACAGGTAATGATGGTTAGTGTTGTTTTGTTAACGTAAAGAAATGGTCCATTTTCCCCAAGACATTTCCCCTAGTCCTACGGTGACCACTCATTTCGAGTAGGCTTGGAGATATGAGAAATGTTGATACCCGTTTTTTTTAAAGACATGGAAAACCTACAGCTATATTTTATCTATCTGTTTTGTCTGATTCCATTCTTTCTCTTTCCCCCCCTCTCTCTCTCTCTCTCTCTCTCTCTCTCACTCGCTCAATGTCTTTATCATTTTGACTCCTATGTGGCTGTCTATGGGGGAGATGGTCGAGTTTCTGTTTAATGCTTGAGCAGTGGACCAGCCCATTATTTCTCTTGTACTCTCTCTCTGGGTCTTATTTTACCTCTTTCTTCCTATTCCCTCCTCCTCTCTGATTTGGAACCTCTCTAGATGGCTTTCTCATCCTCTATCCCCAAGCCACTAGCCCGTAACCTCTAGCCCCTTGCCTCTAGCCTTTATCCCATAGCCTCTATCCCTATGTAAATAATTGCTCTTAACGGCCTTGCACATGTCCCCACCTCCGCACCCACCAATTCCGAGGTTGGCATGGACAGAGAGAACCGTTAGTTGTGTTCCTCACACCAGTCTCTCAGTCCTGCCGACCACAACATTGCTGAATGCACCAAAAGCTTTGACGTTAATGACTGGAAAACGCTCGAGGTATAACATTTCAGTCCTTTGCCTCCAACCATGCCCCCCCCCTCTCACCTGCAAGACGTTTGAGGCAGATCTAGGAAAAACTGGGGGGTGGGCAGACTCAGATGAAAAATAAAATATATACGTTTTATTTCAGAAAACGTTTATTTTGACACACAAATAAACTCACCCCCACCGTGTCCCGTCCATCATGATGCGACCGTGGAAACTGATTTATGAGACACAAGCATCAGTATGTTTGTTTTTTTAAGTTTCAACAATGTCATGTTACACAAAAATGTACTTCTCTGTCAAAAGTTGTCATCCCTGGCAATACGTTTGAGTGCTGCTTCTGCGTCATTGTCTCCTGCAAATTAAGGAGTTAAGTCAGTGAGCAAAGGTCACGGTTGATTGGTCAGTGAGTAAAATCCACGGTTGCTGTTCAGTACGTAAGGGTCAGTGAGTAAAAGTCACAGTTGGTTGGTCAGTGAGTAAAAGTCACGATGGATTGGTCAGTGAGTAAAATTCATGGTTGGTTGGTCAGTGAGTAAAAGTCACGGTTGATTGTTTAAAGAGTAAAATTCACGAATGATTAGCCACGGTGTAAAAGACAAATGTAAATAGACCAGGATGCAATATATCACCAGCATTTGTTTCTGTGTTTTACTTGTATTATATTACAAAGAATTTGTTTTAGTACATTGCATGTTTTAATAGTACACAGCATGTTGCTGTAGTACAAGACATATTGTTATAGTACATGGCATGTTGTTATAGTACACGACATGTTGTTATAGTACATGACATTTTGTTATAGTGCACGGCATGTTGTTAAAGTAAATGACATGTTATAGTACAGGACATTTGGTTGTAGTACATGACATATTGTTATAGTACATGGCATGTTGTTATAGTACATGGCATGCTGTTATAGTACACGACATGCTGTTATAGTACATGACATTGTGTTATAGTGCACGGCATGTTGTTATAGTACAATACGTTTTGTTATAGTACATGGCATGCTGTTATAGTGCACGGCATGTTGTTATAATACATGACATTTTGTTATAGTGGCACGGCATGTTGATATAAGTACATGACATTTTGTTATAATTCATGGCATGATGTTAGTTCGTGTTAAACAGTTAGTGGGAAAAAAATGTATTTTGATTATTTTCTTAAACGAAAACTTGACATATTTCTACTTAGACCCAAAATAGTGCATTTCTAAAATCCATCACCTGGTCTCAAAATGGCGCAGATACATTAAAAAAATCCGACTTAAATAAATACATTATTTAAAAGTAAAAAGAAAACTCAGTACATTGCTCAATAAATGATATTGGGGAACTAAAGATTACACAGGAAACCCGTTATAGGACCATGAGGACATGAGGACTTGAGAACATGTGAACTGAATAGCGCTGCCCGTTTTTTTAAAGGCGATGATTAATGAGTTTTAGGGATGAACCATTTGATGTTGAATAAAACCAAAACAACGTTGAAAATTAAATCGGCCCTCAAGCTGTCACAGGGAGTCTTTTGATGAGTGCCACAATGGCCTGAAGAGGGCTGCCGTGAAAACAACAGAAATTCTCACCCTACCTGTTGCAGATGAAATCATTTGATAGTGAAACCAACACACTCAAGGACGAGCATGACACTCGTCGCGATGGACGAATTAAATAGTTTTTATAGACAATCATTTTTATTTACCTATGAGTAACTACCCCAGCGTTACAGAGCCTGCAGGGCGCTTGGATCGAGTTACACAATTATGCTGTTGATGATTCCACACGTAAACCAATGTTTTGATCCAAAGATGATGGGCTTGCAACGCATTATAGAGTCTTGTAGATAGAACAGCACATTGTAGTCTTGTAGATAGAACAACACATTATAGAGTCGTGTAGATAGAACAACGCATTGTAGAGTCTTGTAGATAGAACAGCACATTGTAGAGTCTTGTAGATAGAACAGCACATTGTAGAGTCGTGTAGATAGAACAACACATTGAAGAGTGTTGTATATCGAACAACACATTGTAGAGTCGTGTAGATAGAACAACACATTGAAGAGTCTTGTAGATAGAACAACACATTGTAGAGTCGTGTAGATAGAACAGCACATTGTAGAGTCTTGTAGATAGAACAGCACATTTAAGAGTCTTGTAGATAGAGCAGCACATTGTAGAGTCTTGTAGATAGAACAACACATTGTAGAGTCGTGTAGATTGAACAGCACATTGAAGAGTCTTGTAGATAGAACAATACATTGTAAAGTCCTGTAGATATAACAACGCATTGTAGAGTCGTGTAGATTGAACAGCACATTGAAGAGTATTGTAGATAGAACAGCACATTTCCCAGTGTTCGTGGCAATGTTACACATTTCCCAGTGTTATATAAAGCTTTATACGATTATGGATTGAAATCTGAACACTTTAAGTGTTAAACTTTTAATTTTTAAACTTTTAATTGTTAAACATTCAAGTTTTCGATGAAATAAGTTTGCAAGTCAAGGAAGAAATCAAAAAAAGAATGGAACTTTATAAATTATACAAACCTACAAATCTGGTCAAAAGGTGAATGAAACACTGCCGCACAGGACGAGCCAAGATTGACCCCCCCCCCAACTCCATGACAAAAAATATCTGCAGTTTGACGAAGATACCGCCTCTGGATGTAAAGAAGAAAAAAAAAGCACCGTCTTCTTGGTCCACTCTTCCTACGCCACTGAATAGAACATCTCTCAAGATCGGTTTTAAAGTTCAACATACCACCAATGTAAGGCAATGTGATCAAAAACTGATCAATTGGACATGATTCCTCCAGTGTTAGCCGTGGCTCTTTGAAATCTTCCAGTCCACATTTGCTGCTCTGTGATGAGTTGTGCTTTACCCCCTAGTAACACGTGAGAGATCCCCCCCACCCTTTTTTTTCCAATCTCTGAAGCCGCCTTTGACGCAACAAATCTGTTTTTACTGGAGACAAAACCTGGTCTTCCTAATAACACACCATGTCTGTCTGAGTTTTCATAAATCTGGAGACCAAATCTGGTCTTCCCAGTAACACACCATGTCTGACTGAGCATGTCATAAATCTGGAGACCAAACCTAGTCTTCCCAGTAACACACCATGTCTGTCTGAGCATGTCATAAATCTGGAGACCAAGCCTAGTCTTCCCAGTAACACACCATGTCTGTCTGATAATGTCAGAAATCTGGAGACCAAACCGGGTCTTCCCAGTAACAAGCCACGTCTGTCTGAGCATGTCATAAATCTGGAGACCAAATCTAGTCTTCCCAGTAACACACCATGTCTGTCTGAGAATGTCATAAATCTGGAGACCAAACCGGGTCTTCCCAATAACACAGCGTGTCTGTCTGAGTTTTAATAAATCCGGAGTACCGTGTCTGTCTGAGCATGTCATAAATAAGACAAACTGTTGTCATCAGATTAAAAAAATGTTTACAAAGTTTTGTTAGTAACTCTCTTATTTCATGAAGCAAACAAGAGAAACCAAACACCGTGTTTCGCTCTTATAAGACACACCTAATTATACGACACATCTAATTATAAGACACACCTAATTATAAGACACACCTAATTATAAGACGCACCTAATTATAAGACACACCTAATTATAAGATGCACCTAATTATAAGACACACCTAATTATAAGACAGACCTAATTATAAGACACACCTAATTATAAGACACACCTAATTATAAGACACACCTAATTTTAAGACACACCTAATTATAAGACACACCTAATAATAAGACACACCTCATTATAAGACACACCTCATTATAAGACGCACCTAATTATAAGACGCACCTAATTATAAGACGCACCTCATTATAAGACGCACCTAATTATAAGACGCACCTAATTATAAGACGCACCTCATTATAAGACGCACCTAATTATAAGACGCACCTAATTATAAGACGCACCTAATTATAAGACGCACCTCATTATAAGACGCACCTAATTATAAGACGCACCTAATTATAAGACACGCCTAATTATAAGACGCACCTAATTATAAGACACACCTAATTATAAGACGCACCTAATTATAAGACACACCTAATAATAAGACGCACCTAATTATAAGACACACCTAATAATAAGACACACCTAATTATAAGACGCACCTAATTATAAGACACACCTAATTATAAGACACACATAATTATAAGACGCGCCTAATTATAAGACACACCTAATTATAAGACGCACCTAATTATAAGACACGCCTAATAATAAGACACACCTAATTATAAGACGCACCTAATTATAAGACACACCTAATTATAAGACACAGCTAATTATAAGACGCACCTAATTATAAGACACACCTAATAATAAGACACACCTAATTATAAGACGCACCTAATTATAAGACACACCTAATTATAAGACATACCTAATTATAAGACGCACCTAATTATAAGACACACCTAATTATAAGACGCACCCATATACAAGACGGCGGTTATGACGATTTGTGAAAAACTATATTTTTAAGTACGCCTGGCTGCAGGGAACTAAAACTTTGTATAAGACTCGTCTGATATACGCGAGAACAGGGTATATTAAAACACATAGTAAGAATTGATCAAATATGAAAATGGATATTATTTAAATAATTGATATAGAATAGAGAATTTATAAAATATAAAGAATTGGTATAATATAAAGAATTGATATAATTTAAAGAATTTGTGTAATGTAAAGAACTGATTTAATATAATAATTGATATAATATGAAGAATTTATGAAATAAAAAGAACTGATGTGATAGAAGGAATTGATATAATTTAAAGAATTGATATATTATTAATAATTTATATAATATAAAGAATTGATATAATATAAAGAATTGATATAATATGAAGAATTTATGAAATAAAAAAACTGATTTAATAGAAGGAATTGATATTATATAAAGAATTAATATGATATAAAGAATTGACATGATATAAAGAATTGATATAATATAAAAATTGATACAATTTACATAATTTATGTATATAAAAATTATATAATATAAAGAAATGATATATTATAAAGAATTGATAAAATGTAAAGAAACATTTCTTCAGCCATATTTCTAAAACTGTGTTGACTGATATTTTTACAAAGACCTATTAAGTTTTAGTGGTCTGCGATAATAAAAATTAAGATTTTAAAAATAATCAACATTTTCGTGTTAACCTTGTTATGTTGAGGACTCATGCATCTAAGCTGCCTGACCGTCTATGCTCTCTGAACGTATAAGCTGTTTGAACGTCTATAATGTCTGAAGTCTATGCTGTCTGAAGTCTATGCTGTCTGAAGTCTATGCTGTCTTAAGGTCTATGCTGTCTTAAGGTCTATGCTGTTTGAACGTCTATGCTGTTTGAACGTCTATGCTGTCTGAACGTCTATGCTGTCTGAACGTCTATGCTGTCTTAAGGTCTATGCTGTCTGAAGTCTATGCTGTTTGAACGTATAAGCTTTCTGAACGTCTTTATTTTCTGAACGTATAAGCTGTCTGAATGTCTATGCTGTCTAAAGTTACAAGCTATCTGAACGTCAATGCTGTCTGAACGTATTTACCGTTTGAACGTATATGCTGTCTGAACGTATAAGCTGTCTGAATGTATAAGCTATCTGAACGTCAATGCTGTTTAAAAGTCTATGCTGTCTGAATGTCTATGTTGTCTTAAGTTCTATGCTGTGTGAACTTCTATGCTGTATGAACGTATAAGCTGTCTGAACGACTATGCTGTCTGAACGTATACGCTGTCTGAAGGTATAAGCTGTCCTAACGTCTATGCTGTCTGAACGTTTAAGTTATCTGAACGTCAGTGTTGTCTTAACGTCTAAGCTGTCTGAAGTCTATGCCGTCTGAATGTATAAGCTGTTTGAACGTATATGCTGTTTTTGAACGTCTTTGCTTTCTGAACGTCTATGCTGTCTGAAGTCTCTGCTGTCTGAACGTCTATGCTGTCTGAACGTCTATGCTGTCTGAACGTCTAAACTGTCTTAATGACTATGTTTTCTGAATGACTATACTGTCTGAACGTATATGCTGTCTGAACATCTATGCTGTCTGAATGGCTATGCTGTCTGAATGGCTAAGTTTTCGGATTGTCTATACTGTTTGAACGTCTATGCTGTCTGAAAAGTCTAATCTATTTGAACGTCTAATCTATCTGAAGTCTAATGTATCTGAACGTATGAGCTGTCTTAACGTCAATTCTGTCTGAATATCTTTGCTCTCTGAACACATGTCTATTTGCTTTTCACTTTTACATGATCTTAGTTTGATTTTTTTCCCTCATGGCACTTGTTGTTCGCGTTCTACTCCGACCCCCTACCAACCCCACCCCGACTCGCACAACAAAGCCATGCTGTTTTTAAATGAAATCAACTATCAATAATGATCTGCGCTTGAAGATACCATTTCAACATCCATTCAGACATTTGAAAGTGGATTGCATCTGACGTCACGCTGTTTCTCACTTCTATATCTTGCTCCGTACAGAAACGTCTCCAGGACACCGGCTTCCGGTACGACTATGTTGACCTAGATTGGACGAAACATTTTGAGTGATCGGCTTTTCGGCTCAAGCAATGATTCTTGATTGATTTGATTCTTGATTGATTTGATTCTTGATTGATTTGATTCTTGATTGATTTGATTCTTGATTGATTTGATTCTTGATTGATTTGATTCTAGATTGATTTGATTCCTGGCTGACTGGATTCTAGATTAACTTCACTGACTTGATTCTTGGTTGACTTGATTCTTGGTTGACTTGATTCTTGGTTGACTTGATTCTTGGTTGACTTGATTCTTGGTTGACTTGATTCTTGGTTGACTTGATTCTTGGTTGACTTGATTCTTGGTTGACTTGATTCTTGGTTGACTTGATTCTTGGTTGACTTGATTCTTGGTTGACTTGATTCTTGATTGACTTGATTCTGTCCTATTGTGAATGTAAATCAAAACCTTTATATGAGCCCAATTGATTCATTGTAAACTCAATGATGTGTACGACCCTGACTCAAGTCACTGACGCCGGTCCATTTGTATCCTCATAATCCACTCTCCCTTGAGAAGTGTGGAATGAATGGGATAATCCACTCTCAAGAGTAGTGTATATCCCCAAAATCCACTCCCCCGACCGGTGTGTATCCTGCAATTCACTCCCCACGACTGGTGTGAATACTGTAATCCACTCCCACGACCGGTGTGCATCCTGTAATCCACTCCCACGACCAGTCTGTATCCTGTAATCCACTCCCACTACTGGTGTGTATCCTGTAATCCACTCCACCGACCGGTGTATCCTGTAATCCACTCCCCCGACCGGTGTATCCTGTAATCCACCCCCACGACTGGTGTTTATCCTGTAATCCACTCCCCCGACCGGTGTATTCTGTAATCCACTCCCACGACTAGTGTGTAATCCTGTAATCCACTCCCCACTACTGGTTTGTATCCTGTAATCCACTCCCCACCACTGGTGTGTATCCTGTAATCCACTCCCACTACTGGTGTGTATCCTGTAATCCACTCCCACGACTGGTGTGTATCCTGTAATCCACTCCCCACGACTGGTGTGTATCCTGTAATCCACTCCCCACTACTGGTGTGTATCCTGTAATCCACTCCCCACTGCTGGTGTGTATCCTGTAATCCATTCCCCACTACTGGTGTTTATCCTGTAATCCACTCCCCACTACTGGTGTGTATCCTGTAATCCACTCCCCACTACTGGTGTGTATCCTGTAATCCACTCCCCACGACTGGTGTGTATCCTGTAATCCACTCCCCACTACTGGTGTTTATCCTGTAATCCACTCCCCACTACTGGTGTGTATCCTGTAATCCACTCCCCACTACTGGTGTTTATCCTGTAATCCACTCCCCACTACTGGTGTGTATCCTGTAATCCACTCCCCACTACTGGTGTGTATCCTGTAATCCACTCCCCACTACTGGTGTTTATCCTGTAATCCACTCCCCACGACTGGTGTGTATCCTAGTAATTTTTGTGATTGCGTCGCGCCTATAACGCTGAGGGACGCTAACGACGCGACGTTCCCTTAAAGCCGTTACATTGTTGTCATTGACACGTCAGGACCTACATTACTGTTCATGCCAATTGTCTATCACGCCGCGGACGCCCAGCGATATGACCTTCAGTTTTGAAGATATCAAGGCACAGGGAACTACTTTATTGGGCTTTAAATTGGCGGGTAGCGGCGAGCGGTGACAGGCCCCCCGGTACACACTGACGTGAGCACATCAATGAAACCCCCCTGGACATGTCAATTTGTCTCTTGTTGCAACTCAAGCTCCGATACAGTGGCGTATAAAAGACAAAAGACGAGGCAGGGTGTTAGCAATGATAATTTATTGGACGGCTATACTTACGCCAAAAAATGCTTTTTAAAAAAAAACCAACCAAACAATGTCGACGATTTTTATATCCAACATAATGGGTGGGTGGAGGTGGGTGGGCTGTGTGTGATACTACCATCAAACGTCTGGCATACGTCCAGACGGCCTGCGTCTGGTACCATTATGTGCCGCATACTTAGAATGTAACAAAACTAAGCCTATCCTTACGGAGCTGGTGTAAACGTTGATGCATATGCGTCATTTTCGAGCCCTAATGCTTTACAAAGTCTCCTAGTCCAGCGGTCCCGTAAATCGTGGCTCGGCAGCCGCATGCGGCTCGCCAGTGACCTGAATGCGGTTGGGCCAGGCGTCTACCAATCGGTGTTGATTCCGAAAATCATAGTTTTTTGACATGTTATTGAAACGAAATTTGGCTCTCAAACATTTTTTAATCGTCCTGCTGTGGATTTTTGGCAATTTTGATTAATGAGTTTGCCGACAACTGTCCTACACTATCACCATCTAGCCACCTAGTCTCTCACCTTCTAGCCACCTAGTCTCTCACCTTCTAGCTTCCTAGTCTCTCACCCTCTAGCCATCTAGTCTCTTACCATTTGGCCACCTAGTCTCTCCCCCTCTAGCCTCCTAGTCTCTAACCTTCTAGCCTCCTAGTCTCTCACCCTCTACCCTCCTAGTCTCTCACCCTCTAGCCTCCTAGACTCTCACCCTCTAGCCACTTAGTCTCTCACTCTCTAGCCACCTAGTCTCTCACCCTCTAGTTTCCTAGTCTCCTACCCTCTAGCCTCCTAGACTCTCACCCTCTAGCCACCTAATCTCTCACCCTCTTGTTTCCTAGTCTCTCACCTCTAGCCTCCTAGTCTCTCACCTTCTAGCCTCCTAGAATCTCACCCTCTATCCTCCTAGACTCTCACTCTCTAGCCTCCTAGTCTCTCACCCTCTATACACCTAGCCTCTCACCCTCTAGCCTCCTAGTCTCTCACTCTCTACTTTCCTAGTCTCTCACCCTCTAGCCACCTAGTCTCTCACCAACTAACCGCCTAGTCTCTCACTCTCTACTTTCCTAGCCTCTCACCAACTAGCCGCCAAGTCTCTCACCATCTAGTCAGCAGTTCGCACATTAGCAGACATCTTTCTTGAGAATTTTCGTATTTAGAAATTGTAAAACAATGACAACAGCGTATATAAATTACTCAATATCTAATTATTCTATGTCCAATTATTTAATGTTCAATTATTCAATGTCCAATTATTCAATGTCCAATTATTGAATATCTAATTTATTCAATGTCCAATTATTGAATATCTAATTTATTCAATGTCCAATTATTCAATGTCCAATTATTCAATGTCCAATTATTCAATGTCCAATTATTCAATGTCCAATTATTCAATATCTAATTATTCAATGTCCAATTATTCAATTTTCATTTATTCAAAATCCAATTATTCAATGTTCAATTATTGACTTTGATTTGGTTATAATAGAAAGAATCAGAACAAGCAAACTAAATATTTATTTTTAAAAATATGTTTATAAATGTTAAAAAATCATTATCATTAAGTCTTTATGGGGGGGGGGGTAATTTGGTGGGGTTTTCCGACGGTGGGGAGAATTTGCGGGTGGGGTGGGGGGTACTATGTTTATAATAATTCTTAGTCACATCGCAGACTCATCATTTTGTAATATTTTTCCATCGTGTCTGAATCTCATAGATTCAAAATAATGACATTTTTGTATGCTCAAAATAAAAATTGTTTATAAATTGACTGCATCTCATTTTTTAAAAAGTCAAATTCTCGGAAGTGAAGAAGAGTGGAATGATTTCAATCCTAAGCCATTAAGTCAACTGCTCGGAAGTGAAGAAGAGTGGAATGATTTCAATCCTAATCCATTAAGTCAACTGCTCGGAAGTGAAGAAGAGTGGAATGATTTCAATCCTAAGCCATTAAGTCAACTGCTCGGAAGTGAAGAAGAGTGGAATGATTTCAATCCTAAGCCATGGCTTTTGTTTAAAACACACACACACACATTGGACCGAGGGAAAGACAATCATCAGTCTTGTTATATCTCTCTCGACATGGGAATGAAAAACAAAGGTTGTTTTTTTTAATTATAAAATTAAAATACAATATTTTCTCTTGAAAATAGCCCATGAGTCAGAAGGACAAAGCCTGTGGATTTTATGGTAGCAACTTGTTTTTCTTTTTACATTTTTTTCTCTTTGGATTTTTGTTTACGATCTCAAGCTGTTGAATGGCATAAGGAAGCGTGGAACTTGGTTCAGACCACATTTCTCCGATATGGCCTGGGCTCCCATGGAATGAATGAAAGTTAAGGAGGGCTGGTACATACGGGGAGGCCATAAAGTCAAAAGTCTGTTTCGAAAAAGTGGGGAGGATATTGTGGCGGCGAATAAGGAGGGGTACGCGGCGGCGTGCTTCATAAACCTGGTGACACGAGGTGCGTGCACCGAGTCACACCCGGGTGTGAATGCCGCATCGGCGCTTCACTCGCGTTTGATGTGTGATCCATGTCATTGTGGGACCTGTTGATCTGCGACAGTCACACTATCGAGTTTTAATATGCTACACACGTCGGGGATCCAAACAATGTGGTTACTGGCCGATATCTCGCACGGTTGAGTTCTATGGTTTTTCTTAATGGTGTATGTGAAGTGTGTTGAAATGTGATAGACTCAGCTATAGCAGTCTGAACAGTAGGATAGTCAGTACTCTTATAGAGAAATATCTTTAAGAAAAATATATGACTAGTCGAAAACCTATTTAAGTCTCCATTTTTGTCACATTATTTTAAGATTATATATGTAAAAATGTGTAGCATCATATTTAATTATATATGTTTACTGTCTACTTTTGTGATTACATTTTCTAAGTATATGTACCTAGTAATGTATAAATATATAATTTTTCGAACCAAATCAAGACCTATATAAACATATCATTTATGAACCGAGCTAACACCTATATAAACATATCATTTATGGACCGAGTTAAGACCTATATAACATATCATTTTTTGTGATATTGCTCATCTTTAATTAGAATAATTACCATCAGTCTTTTCAATTAAAAATGCGCTCTGAAAGTCCCCAAATTTTCTTTTGAACTGTTACAGTTCAAAAATGTTTAAGAATGTTCACTTGTCTGTTAAAAACTGTTTGTAATGTTATATCAGCCAAAATTGTCTGATCATGCACTCAACTCCTTCAGTGGAACTCAGTCGAGTTTGACCCAAGTCTACCACATCAGTTTGATCCAAGTCTTATATGAAATTGGTAAAACAAAGCAGGGTTAAACCTGAAAAAGAAACGCAACAAAACGACGAACGTGTCGACGAGAAGCCTTCGTCAGCGAACAAAACAACAGAAAAAAAACCATAATGAAATTAGAATTAAGAAATTGCCCTTAGCTTAGAAGTAGTATCCGAGATAGCAGCAAATGAATTGACCCAAGTCTACTAAATCAGTTTGAGCCAAGTCGCGAGACATTAGTGCTCCTCCCCCCCCCCCCCTGTCAACCCCAAACGACTTTTATTTTAAAATGTTTACCTTTTGATATCGTCTTCCTTTGTCCTGTCTACGAACATTAACTTTTGAATAACTTTGCAGCCTGTCCTCAATGAATAAAAGGTCTCAATTTCTTTGGCCATTTTGATCGGCTACCCTTAAATCAGTTGAAAGGTCTCAATTTCTTAGGCCATTTTGATCGGCTACCCATGACTCAGATTCTCCGCCCATTATTTTTTATTGTTAAACTTTAAGGATGAGAATTTAATTCCCCCAGTGAGTAAGATGAAAGCAAATCTCGTAGAAAATTCTGGGCGAAATGCCGAGATTGCGCCTCTAATATTTCAAATGGCTCGCACAATTTTAATGACCTCACTTAACGAACAGACGCGGTGGGTGTTCCCTGCGGCCCACAATGTCATGATGCATTTGTACTTGCGCACCATGCTTCGCGAATGGTGCTGGGAGGGGGGGCAGGTGGGGCGAACCACGAAGGACTCGGCGAGTGTTCGAGAGAACCCTTAGATTCACCACACCATTCAGCCTACCGGCCATAAAACCCACTAAAGGCTTGCCGCCTGGACTGTGGCTCGGGCGTTTTAAAGCGCCCTCTCAAAAATGAAAAACCCCCCCCCCCCGCTGTTTTCAAGACGCGAGAAGATGAGTTTAATGTGTTATACTTTTAGCGCAAATTTTACGACCTTCAATTACAAACATTGGCGATTTGTCGGCAGCGACGACGGCTTTATTTCCACTCCCACTAAAGAGGATTAGCTTCATGTTTTAGTTTGCGTCTTTTATGAGTGGGATTAAAGTATACGGTCGGGCATGTATAAAGAGATTACCACCGGTAAAGGAAAGCGAATTGAAGAAATTTATTGAAAATAAAAAGTTTCAAGTTCTGTGTGCCATAAAATTGGGTTGTGTCGTAAAATTGTGCACTAACACACCAGATGGAGTGAAAATGGAGACAAATTTATTCAGCTTTTCGGTGCCATATCTCCACGTGGTATGAATCAAATACTCTCTGACTAATGTTTCTCAATTTCCATGTATTTCTACATGTTTTCTTATTCCTTAGATTTTTGTTCCGTTAAGATTCTCTACTTATTTTTCAAAGTACCAACATTTATATTCTTTCACTTCTTGTAATCCTACTTCCAGCAACAAAAAGGAAAGCTCTTTAACTTTTTTCACTGTGATCTTATAATTGTTATTTTTCTTTTTGTCTTGTTTTTTAATGAAAACTCCTAGCCGAAACGTCAAATTTTTGTTTTTAATGTTAATGAATTCAAGTTTCACATACATTGTTTTTAGATTTCATTTGTTTTTTTTAAGAAGTTTTATGTGAATTTGATGTTTAAATTGAAAGTAAAACTAGTTTGATCCCCGTTCAAAAAAAAAAAATGTTTATTCGGTTTAAAATAAATGATTGGATCAAAATATCAAAGTAGATACAAGAAACTTAGATTTATTCCCGGAAACTGTAAAGTTTTAAGGACAGGCTATAAAATCACAAACATTATAGTTCAACTTTTTCTCCTGGTATTTTTTTTTATCTATCCGGTAGTGAAGTAAGTTTCATCGGCAGTGCCCATGGATCTAATGTAACCGTAACATCGGCAGCGCCCATGGATCTAATGTAAACCTAACACCAGTTGAACATTGTCTAGCCATCAGCGTGTCATTGCCACCAGCAAAGGGGGAGATGGAAGACAAATCGGTCTCACTAACTTAAATCGGTGTGGTCGTAGAAAAGTGGATTGAATCTGCGATTGACACGGCGATTGACACTACGATTGGCCCTGCAATTGACTCAGAAAAAGTAGAGTGGAGGGCGTGCATTAGCCAGCTGATCTCGCCTCCATCTATCTAAAAGAGGGCGCAAGAAGAGGATGAAAGCAAAGAAATATTCAGAAATCGGAACAGTTTGTCAACGAAATAGTTCGGAAATACACCAGGATATATTTTTAACATGTACACTGTACACAGTGATGCTGTACTGTATTGTAAAAAGTTTATTTCCTCGCTAAAGATGAGAACCAGATATCTTCTAACATTCTTTACATTTCAACATTGTTTCATTTCTGAAAGTCAAATGTTGAGATATTGTGAACGGTACATCTCAAAAACGTTCATGAAGTTATGGAAGAGTTTACGCCGTGCCACGCAAGAGGCGATACTTTTTTAAAGTCCTTTCTTCGTGGGTGGCTGGCTGGCTAAATTTTCGGACGGCTAACTGACCCACTTACCATCAACCCATTGGGCTGAAACCTGGCACATAGACCCGTAGCCGATGATTAGCACACTCTATCGAATTTTCAGCCCAACCCCCCAAAATTAAGATTTCCGGTTTTTCAAAGGGACGATAAAATCAAATTTCCGACAACGGCGCTAAATGAGATTCCTTTTGAACAAGAGACATCGCAAGTGCGTTTGGTGCGTAATATGTTCACTTGGTTTAGCTGAAATAGTTGGTGTAAGAAAGCTGCGGTGTCAAAGCGGGGAGGGTCATTAGAATATTACTCATCTGTTTAGGTCCGCCTATGACCTGTGATGCACCCTCCTTGCCCTGCCTCATTTTCTGTTTCGGGTTGATCCTGAAGTATAGGCCAAAACGTGTCAAAGTGTCCTCGTTTTATAGCCATTTTCATGGTTTCTAAAGTATAGTAGTTACCATCCTAGTGTCTCATTTTTATTTTACTTAGTTTACATGTTTTTCATAATTGTAAAGCGCTTAGAGCTTTATGGTAAGCGCTATATAAAAATGCCTAAATAAATAAATAAATAAATATTAATACAGTTCAGGAGCGTGAGCAAAAAGTGTGGCTGCGAGCCACGTGTTTGAAGGGGCGCTAATTGGGCTCCTTATAAACGGTGTTACTTTTATCCATGCTTTGTCCAATTTTCAGCCCAGCCCCCATTCCTCGATATTACATTTTAATGATTTTTTTAAAAATTTCAAACTTTATTTTTAGGTGTTGTTTAATTAGTTTTAGTTAATATCCCATCCATTCACCCATGACATGACCACAATCAGAACAAAGCTGAATGTGTTTATTCATTTAGTTTTTGGTGCGTTTTCTGGTGGTGCAGAGATCGACGAAGTAGCGCGACTAGTTTCTATCGACTGCTGACGTGCTTATGTGTCTGCACCGTCATCTCTCGATACTACAGATCTTTTTGTCAGATTGTTGCACGCCAGTTTCTTATGGGACTTCTGTGGCTTCATTGTTCCGTGGCAGTCCATCTCGGTGCTGTCCCAGGAAGTTCTATAAACTTAAACCCCCCCCCCAAAAAAAAAAAAAAAAATCCATAAATTTGCCCGTGTCGCTTCTGCAGTGTTTGTTCCTCCCGATCGGAGTCTCAGTTTTTCTATGGAGTTTCTCTTCGGCCAGAAGATTTTGTAGGTTCTCCGTGGACATTTGGTCAGGCGAACTTCCAATCTTACTTCTTATGTGCTATTGATAGTCCAGCGTCACTTCTGATGTGCTACTGAACTTCCTGCACATGACGACTGTGGCCATGGCATACGATCTCATACTGACGCCGTAATCAGGCCGTAACGTTGGGCCATTGCCGTAACCCCACCGTAACGCGGATCAAATGAGTTTAAAAAAAAGAAACTTTGGACGGTGTTCTCATAGCAACCAAAGTGGAGTTGTCATAGCAACCAAGTGGAGTTGTCATGGCAACCAAGGTGGAGTTGCCATAGCAACCAAATCAGAGTTGTCATAGCAACCAAAGTGGAGTTGTCATAGCAACCAAAGTGGAGTTGCCATAGCAACCAAATCAGAGTTCTCATAGCAACCAAAGTGGAGTTGTCATAGCAATCAAATCGGAGTTGCCATAGCAACCAAAGTGGAGTTGACACATCAACCTGTTACGTATTGTTATCAGGGTGAAGCAATTAATCTCTTATTTCATTAAATAGCTCGTTATAACACAGTACACAATAGCAAACGATACCATATGTGAAATACAATAACAACGAATACGATACTCAAATCAAAAGGCCGATTACGATTAATACGTTTGAATATTTTAATAATAAATTACAAAATCAAAAGAAACATAATTAAAGCTATCGAGTTACAGTTACCGATTTGGCTTGTACCGGTACATGTGTCGAAGAAGATATAATGTTGTAAAATGTACAATGATGACAAGGAATCTACACACACGCAGTAAACAAATCTCTGTCTCATAGCAAAACAGTGACACACCTCAAAATAACTCTCGTCTCTCAATCGGACGTTCAATCCCTCGGCTTTATATAGCCTATAGCCTGTTTCTTAGACTCTTCCAGAACAGACTACGCTTTGTAATCGTGTCTCAAACATTCGACAATATTCTAAAAAAATACAAGAATGAACTTACTATTGATTGTAGTTAATTGTAGCCGATGTCAACGGGGGACTAGAATTAGTAAGCTCCACCCTCATCATAGCGCATTGTATGCGAATTGGGTCAGCTAACGTTCGCAGCACGGGGAATTATCACGTAAACACGTCGTCTACATAAAAACCGAAGTGTAGTTTTCATAGCAACCAAAGCCGAGCGTCGTAGCAGCAAAAATGAAGCTGTCATAGCATCCAAAGTGAAGTTGTCATAGCAGCCAAAAGGGAGTTGAAAGTTGAAATACCAACAAAGTGGAGTTTTCATAACAACCAAAGTGGAATTTACATCACCACAGGGGATTTGACATACCAAGCAAAATGGAGTTGACATACCAACCAACCCAATGGACTTGACATACCAACCAACCAAATGGACTTGACATACCAACCAACCAAAGTGGAGTTGACATACCAACCAAATGGACTTGACACACCAAACAACCAAAGTGGAGTTGACATACCAACCCACCAAAATGGAGTTGAAATACCAACCAACCAAATGGAGTTGACATACCAACCAACCAAATGGAGTTGACATACCAACCAAAATGGACTTGACATACCAAACAACCAAAGTGGAGTTGACATGCCAACCAACCAAAATGGAGTTGACATATCAACCAACCAAATGGAGTTGACATACCAACCAAAGTGGAGTTGACATACCAACCAACCAAATGGAGTTGACATATAAACCAAAGTGGAGTTGACATACCAACCAAAGTGGAGTTGACATACCAACCAAACAAAGTGGAGTTGACATACCAACCAACCAAATGGAGTTGACATACCAACTAAAGTGGAGTTGACATACCAACCAACCCAAGTTGAATTGACATACCAACCAACCAAAGTCGAGTTGACATAAGAACCAACCAAAATGGAATTGACATACCAACCAACAAAAGTGGAGTTGACATACAAACCAACCAAATGGACTTGACATACCAACCACCCAAATGGACTTGACATACCAACCAACCCAAGTTGAAGTGACATACCAACCAACCAAATAGAGTTGACATACCAAACAACCAAAGTGGAGTTGACATACCAACCAACCAAAATGGAGTTGACATACCAACCAACCAAATGGAGTTGACATACCAACCAAACTGGAGTTGACATACCAACCAACCAAAGTTGAATTGACATACCAACCAACAAAAGTAGAGTTGACATACCAACCAACCAAAGTGGAATTGACATACCAACCAACACAAGTGGAGTTGACATACCAACCAACCAAAGTGGAGTTGACATACCAACCAACCGAAATGGAGTTGACATACCAACCAACCAAAATGAAGTTGACATACCAACCAACCAAAGTACAGTTGACATACCAACAAACCAAATGGAGTTGACATACCAACAAACCAAAGTGGAATTGACATACTAACCAAAGTAGAGTTGACATACCAAACAACCAAATGGAGTTGACATACCAACCAAAGTGGAGTTGACATACCAACCAACCAAAGTGGAGTTGACATACCAACCAACCAAAGTAGAGTTGACATACCAACCAAACAAAGTGGAGTTGGCATACCAAACAACCAAATGGAGTTGACATACCAACCAACCAAAGTGGAGTTGACATTGGAACCAAAGTGGAGGTGACATACCAACAAATGAAAGTGGAGGTGACATACCAACCAACCAAAGTGGAGTTGACATACCAACTAACCAAAGTGGAGTTGTCATACCAGCCGACCAAAGTGGAGTTGACATACCAACCAACTAAAGTGTAGTATACATACCAACCAACCAAAATGGACTTGACATACCGAAAAACCAAAGTGGAGTTGACATACCGACCAACCAAAGTGGAGTTGACTTACCAACCAACCAAAATGGAGTTGACATACCAACCAACCAAATGGAGTTGACATACCAACCAACCCAAGTTGAATTGACATACCAACCAACCAAATGGAGTTTACATACCAACCAACCAAAGTGGAATTAACATACCAAACAACCAAATGGAGTTGACATACCAACCAAAGTTGAGTTGACTTACCAATCAACCAAAGTGGAGTTGACATACCAACCAACCCAAGTTGAATTGACATACCAACCAACCAAAGTGGAGTTGACATAATAACCAACAAAAATTGAATTGACATACCAACCAACAAAAGTGGAGTTGACATACCAACCAACCAAATGGACTTGACATACCAACCAACCAAATGGACTTGACATACCAACCAACCAAAATGGAGTTGACATACCAACCAACCAAATGGACTTGACATACCAAACAACCAAAGTGGAGTTGACATACCAACCAACCAAATGGACTTGACATACCAACCAACCAAAGTGGAGTTGACATACCAACCAACCAAATGGACTTGACATACCAACCAACCAAAGTGGAGTTGACATACCAACCAACCAAAGTTGAGTTGACATACCAACCAAAGTGGAGTTGACATACCAACCAACCAAAGTGGAGTTGACATATCAACCAACCAAATGGAGTTTACATACCAACCAACCCAAGTTGAAGTGACATACCAACCAAACAAATAGAGTTGACATACCAACCAAAGTGGAGTTGACATACCAACCAACCAAAGTGGAGTTGACATACCAACCAACCAAAGTGGAGTTGACATACCAACCAACCAAATGGACTTGACATACCAAACAACCAAAGTGGAGTTGACATACCAACCAACCAAATGGAGTTGACATACCAACTAACCAAATGGAGTTGACATACCAACCAACCAAAGTGGAGTTGACATACCAACCAACCAAAGTTGAGTTGACATACCAACCAAAGTGGAGTTGACATACCAACCAACCAAAGCGGAGTTGACATATCAACCAACCAAATGGAGTTTACATACCAACCAACCCAAGTTGAAGTGACATACCAACCAACCAAATAGAGTTGACATACCAACCAAAGTGGAGTTGACATACCAACCAACCAAAGTGGAGTTGACATACCAACCAACCAAAGTGGATTTGACATACCAACCAACCAAAGTGGAGTTGACATACCAGCCAACCAAAGTGGAGTTGACATACCAACCAACCAAAGTGGAGTTGACATTAAAACCAAAGTGGAGTTGACATACCAGCCAACCAAAGTGGAGTTGACATTAAAACCAAAGTGGAGACTCCGCGCGAAAACACTAACACGTCTAAGTAAAATAAAACAGTGCATTGATCAAGTTGCTTAATTTCATCGGTGTTTTGCGACAAGGGGCTAACGAGCTGATCCCTGGCTTCGCTTGTCAAGTGTTTGAGCGGCAAACAAGTGGGGCAAAGAGGTTTATGTGTGGGTGGGTGGGGGGTATGGGGGCAGAGGGGGGAGCTTTTTGCTGCCGGCATTCTCTGATTATGTTACTCGGGTCCCTCATGTCAATATTGAATCAGATTATGATTGAATTCATATCCAAGTGACGACGAATCACGTTCGGTGATGGCTTGTTTAAGACCTGTCTAACAAATCGGAGTCATCATGGCTTGTAATGAAGGTATTTCCCTAGGTGCTAAACCTAATGGCTTGCGACGAAGGTGTTTCCCTAGGTACTGCACCTAATGCCTTGTGTAGAAGGTGTTTCCCTAGGTACTACACCCAATGCCTTGTGATGAAGGTGTTCCCATGGGTACAACAACTAATGGCTTTAAATAAAGGTTTTCATAGATGTAAATTAAACAAATGTGGTTAAGTTTAAATAATGGTTACATAGAATGCAAATGTAAACTTTCCGGCAAACGCCCTCATCATATATATATATTGGAGAGTATTCAAGTCCCAATAAGCTCTGCTTAAGTCATTCTGTTTCGAGAGTATGCAAGTTCCGATTCGATGGACTCGGAATGGAACTCCCTCTTGTATAGAATTTTATAGACTACGAAAAGGCCTTGATAGCCTTGACCGACAAACCTTGTGGAAACTTCTCCGGCACTATGGAGTCCCAGGGAAACTAGTCAGGATCATTCAGAGCTCTTCTGAGAGAGCTGCACTGGCTGCCGGTCCGCGCTCGCATAGAGTACAAAATTGCAACTTTGTGCTACCGCTGCTTACATGACCTGGCGCCGTCTTATCTCAAAGCACCCATGAAGCCTTATGTACCCACTAGACAACTCCGCTCATTTGATAGTGGTAAAATATCGATATAGTGTGTTCGCCTTGAGACTTACGGAAGGCGCACTTTTGCATTTGCTGACCCAAGAATTTGGAACGCCCTTCAAGTCGCTCTCAGAAACAGCCAGATACTGGAGTCCTTTAAAACCGATGTAAAAACACATCTATTTCGCAAACGCCTTCTAGGTTTATGCTATCTACCATCTTTTTTTCAGTTAATGTATATTGGCCTGTGTTGGTTATGGTTGAAACGGGATGAAAGACTTTGACTTGGCATGCTCGTATGTAGTTTTATATTGTTGCGTCTGTTTTTTAAATATGGTAATTTTATATTGTTTTTATTTCTCTTTTTAACATGGTTGAATTTGTACCCCGCTTCGAGGTTTTGGGGATGAAGCGTGTTTGTCAAATAAACTTTATTATTATTATTTTTTGTTTATTATTATGAAGAAATGACATGTAGAGTGATCCACGAAGGTAGATTAACAGATTCCTTTACAGTCCAAACAGGAGTCAGACAAGGATGCCTTTTGTCCCCATTTCTATTCATCCTTGCCATTGACTGGATAATGAAAAAAATCCACAGACAAAAAGAGGAATGGGATACAGTGAACACTCTGGGAACAACTAAATGATTTAGACTTTGCAGACGACATTGCACTTCTGTTCCACAACCAGAAACAAATGCAGGAAAAGACAAAAGACGTAGCCACCAGTTCAGCACAGCTTGGACTCAATATAAATAAAAGCAAGACAAAAACATGAAGGTAAACTTATCCAACCAAGAGCATATTTTTCTGGCAGGAAAGGCACTGGAGGAAGTGGAGTCCTTCAATTATTTAGGCAGCACCATAGACATAAAGGGCAGATCCGATGTGGACGTAAGGACCATAATTAGAAAAGCAAGATCACCATTTGTACTGTTAAAGAAAATATGGGAGTCAAAGGAGCTGAAGCTGCAAACCAAAGTCATAATCTTTAATACCAATGTAAAAACTGTCCTACTATATGGTGCAGAAACTTGAAAAACAACAGTGAGCCTGATGCAGAAAGTGCATACATTCATAAACACATGCCTTAGAAAGATCCTGAAAATCAAATGGCCAACAAAGATCTACTAGAAAGGACACACCAGATGCTCATCGATGAAGATATCATAAAGAAAATATGGAGATAAATTGGGCATACGCTCCGAAAACCCCCAGATAGCACCACCAGACAATGGCTAATATGGAATCCACAGGGAAAAAGAAAGAAAGGAAGGCCTAAGAATACATGGAGACGCGAGCTAGAGGCAGACACGCAAAATATGGGATACACCTGCATGGAAGGAATTGGGAAGGAATGCACAGGACCGTGACGAGTGAAAAATTCTTGTAGACGGCCTATGCCCCAGGTAGAAAGGCATAAGTAAGTAAGAAAAGTCAAGTTCGAATAATCTCTGTTACGTCATTTTGTTTGAAGAGTGTTCAAGTCGGAATAAGCTCTGTTCAAGCCAATTGGTTACAAGAGTGTTCAAGTCCAATAAGCTCTGATGCCAGGGATGATACACGTCACCTGTTTCAATTGTCATCATTTTCATTGTTATTATTGCCCCCCCCCCCCCCTTTGCCCCCCCCCCCCCCCCCCCACCCCCCCCCCCCCCCCCCCCCCCAAGTGAATCCATCATTTCTGGAGACGTTATGAATACGAGTGGATAAAGTGGATGACAAAAAGTCCGATAACATCCAAGGCTCACGTCCTCGGGTCCCGGTGACGAGTAGCAGACGTGCCGGGCCGGTCACCGCGCCATCTCAATGCACCGCCGCCTGGTGCAGTGTCTCAATGGAGAGAGAGGGCGAGGGGGGGGGGCATCCCTGGTATCACGTTGCTGAACTCGCCCTGCCACTCACTCGGGTTCCATTCATGGACATGGGGGCCGGCAGCAGCGTTATAGAAAGAGAGATAAAGTGGGAAGGCATTTTACTTTAAAATACTGTTTACTTGCGGCTAATCTCAAATATTAAACCACCGGCCTTAACTTGTACAGAGGAATAACTCGACGGTCTTTTTTCAGCGGTTCTAAGACTTCATGGCTGCATCAGCCACACATGAAACATAGACTGCATGATGGAATTCACAATGTTTAAATTTAATCGACATCTAGACTAGTGTTTGTCACTTTGAAGAAAGGCTTTCAGAAATACAAGTACACCCTAAGAAAAAAAAAGTAATAATCATGATTCGAGCTCTACTTACGACTGAACAAAGCAATTGTTATTACGGGCGTTGCAAGAGGGTGCGCTGCGCCGAGGACGGCACTTATTTTGGGGTGACATATTCGGTCTACTAAATACACTTCACAAAGCTAATTTCTATGTGTGTCCTGTGCATCTCGTGTGTGTCCTGTTCGTCTCATATGTGTCCTGTGCGTCTCATGTGTGTCCTTTTCATCTCTTGTGTGCCCTGTTGGTCACACCTGTGTCCTGGTCGTCTCGTGTGTGTCCTGTTCGTCTCATGTGTGTCCCGTTTGTCTCATAGGTGCTGCTCGTCTCATGTGTGTCCTGTTCATCTCATGTGTGTCCTGTTCGTCTCATGTGTGTCCTGTTCGTTTCATATGTGTCATGTGCGTCTCATGTGTGCCCTGTTCGTCTCATGTGTGTCCTGTTCGTCTCACGTGTGTCCTGTTCGTCTCATGTGTCTCCTGTCCGTCTCATGTGTGTCCTGTTCGTCTCATGTATGTCCTGTTCGTCTCGTATGTGTCCGTCTCATGTGTGTCCTGTTCGTCTCATGGGTGTCTTGTTCGTCTCATGTGTGTCCTGTTCGTCTCATATATGTCCTGTTCGTCTCATGTGTTTCCTGCTCGCTATGTATATCGATGAATTAGCGGCGAGTCACTGGCGTAGGAAGGGGGGGGGGGCAAGAGGGGGGCCGGTCCGCCTGTGTGACAACCGTTTTTCTTGTTCGTGAGGGATGTCATTAGTTGCCTCCGGCAGAATTTGACTAGCGTGGTGGACCTGCTCGCTATGTATATCGATGAATTAGCGGCGAGTCACTGGCGTAGGAAGGGGGGGGGGGCAAGAGGGGGGCCGGTCCGCCTGTGTGACAACCGTTTTTCTTGATCGTGAGGGATGTCATTAGTTGCCTCCGGCAGAATTTGACTAGCGTGGTGGGTGAGGGGTGGGGCCTCTAGTTACGCCACTAGGCTAATGTAAGTTACACAAATGACACCTTTATAATGTAAATTACAACAATGGACATATATAATGTAAGTTACAATAATGACACATATATAATGTAAGTTACAATGATGACACATAAAATGTATGTTACAATAATGGCACCTTTTTAATGCAAGTTACATTAATGGCACATAAACACTGTAAGTTACAATAATGACACATATAAAATGTAATTTACAATCATGACACATACATAATGTAAGTTACAATAATTATACATACATAATGTAAGTTACAATAATGGCAAATACATAATGTAAGTTACAATAATGACATATATATATAATATATGTTACAATATTGACACATACATAATGTAAGTTACAATAATGGCATATACATAATGTATGTTACAATATGTCGCATATATAATGTAAGTTAAAATAATGGCACATACATAATGTAAGTTACAATAATGACACATACATTAAGTATGTTACAATAATTACACATACATAATGTAAGTTACAATAATGGCACATACATAATGTAAGTTACAATAATGACACATATATAATGTATGTTACAATATTGACACATACATAATGTAAGTTACAATAATGGCATATACATAATGTAAGTTACAATAATGGCACATATAAAATGTAAGTTACAATAATGGCACATGTTAGCACACACAATTAGCTACGTTGACGTAGGAATAGATTTCGCTAAAATTCCCTGGCAGATGTGATCGCCTAAAGGGGTTAAACATATTCCATAATACCTTTCGCAGGTACTCAATATCATGTATCAATCAATAATTAATTGACACCTTTGCAATAAATTCTAAGGAATGTCAAATTTATATTTTGAGATTCAATAAGACCGCGCCAAACCGCCTCGACATAATGTGGTACTGTCGGTACAGTCAGAGAACCGTTGATAAAGGAACGTCACGCAGGGACCTGCAGGTCGCTGTGAAGAATAACGACTAGCTCGCGTGTCAAAGGTGGCCGACATTTATTATTTACCGCTGGTGGTTTTAAGTCCATGCGTCCACCTTTGTGAGACCCCGCAGACTGGCGCGCGGCGATAAAAGGTCTTAGCCTGGCGTTTGCTTTAACTTTTATATGGTGAAATATTAATTTGGCTGCCTTCTTGCTCTTAAAGAAAGCCCATAGTTATGTGTGAAAATTGTGAAATGTATTTGTAGGTTGGGCGTAAATGTAATGTCTGAAATGTATGTGTACGTTGAGCGTAAATGTAATGTTTGAAATATATATGTGTATTTATTATTATTTTATTATTATGCGTGGTTTTATATGGCGTGGAACCCCAGCCTAGGGCTGGGCTCACCACGCTGTACATCCAGCCTAGGGCTGGGCTCACCACGCTGTACATCCAGCATAGGGCTGGGCTCACCACGCTGTACATCCAGCCTAGGGCTGGGCTCACCACGCTGTACATCCAGCCTAGGGCTGGGCTCACCACGCTGTACATCCAGCCTAGGTCTGGGCTCACCACGCTGTACATCCAGCCTAGGGCTGGGCTCACCACTGTACATCCAGCCTAGTGCTGGGCTCACCACGCTGTACATACAACCTAGGTCTGGGCTCACCACGCTGTACATACAACCTAGGGCTGGGCTCACCACGCTGTACATACAATTTAGCAAACATAATAAAATTACGTTGAGCATAAATGTTATGTTTCTCAAGGAAAGCATCAAAGATTATATCATTTCTTTTTCAGTATCTTACAGGATTGTCTTAAAATATATCAAAATTCTGTCAAAAAGTCGGACATTATGATTTTTTTTCAACAAGTCAGACTCTATGATACTGGCAACTAGTCGGTCATTGTGATTGTGTCAACAAATCAGACATTATGATTCTGTCAACAAACCAGACATTATGATGTTGTCAATTATTCGGTCATTATGATTCTGTCAACAAGTCGGACGTTCGGACAATTATTGTTTGATTTGATCAGAGTCACGTGATGACTTCTTCAAGAGTCGAAGATGACAATGTCTATAAATGTTTCGAAAAGTAGTGACACAAGGTAATCAGATGTCGTTCTAGAACTATGTGAGAACCTTGAAACCATCCATCCTAAAATTAACATTATTTGAACATGTTCAGTGGGGAGCTGGGGGTAGAAAAAAGGGGAGGGGGGAATATATGGGAACAAAAATGGGTTGACACAGGGGCTCTTCATAGGTTGGAAAGCATTAGGGCCAGTCAAAGTGCCCTCCTAATGAACAAACAATCAGGTCATATGGGACAGTCAAAGTGCCCTCATAATGAACAAACAATCAGGTCATATGAGACCGTCAAAGTGCTCTCATAATGAACAAACAATCAGGGCATATGGGACAGTCAAAGTGCCCTCCTAATGAACAAACAAACATTCAGGTCATATGGGACAGTCAAAGTGCCCTCCTAATGAACAAACAATCAGGTCATATGGGCCAGACAAAGTGCCCTCCTAATGAACAAACAATCAGGTCATATGGGACAGTCAAAGTGCTCTCATAATGAACAAACAATCAGGGCATATGGGACAGTCAAAGTGCCCTCCTAATGAACAATCAGGTCATATGGGACAGTCAAAGTGCCCTCATAATGAAAAAACAATCAGGGCATAAGGGACAGTCAAAGACGGGAGGATTACTTGTTTGTTTCAGGTCATATGGGACAGTCAAAGTGCCCTCATAATGAACAAACAATCAGGGCATATGGGACAGACAAAGTGCCCTCCTAATGAACAATCAGGTCATATGGGACAGTCAAAGTGCCCTCATAATGAAAAAACAATCAGGGCATATGGGACAGTCAAAGAGCCCTCCTAATGAACAAACAAACATTCAGGTCATATGGGACAGTGAAAGTGCTCTCCTAATGAACAAACAATCAGGTCATATGGGCCAGTCAAAGTGTCCTCCTAATGAACAAACAATCAGGTCATATGGGCCAGTCAAAGAGCCCCTCTAATGAACAAACATTCAGGACATATGGGACAGTCAAAGTGCCCTCCTAATGAACAAACAATCAGGTCATATGGGACAGTCAAAGTGCCCTCATAATGAACAATCAGGGCATATGGGACAGTCAAAGAGCCCTCCTAATGAACAAACGTCATATGGGACTGTCAAAGTTCCCTCCTAATGAACAAACAATCAGGTCATATGGGACAGTCAAAGTGCCCTCATAATGAACAAACAATCAGGGCATATGGGACAGTCAAAGTGCCCTCCTAATGAACAAGCAAACATTCAGATCATATGGGACAGTCAAAGTGTCCTCCTAATGAACAAACAATCAGGTCATATGGGCCAGTCAAAGTTCCCTCCTAATGAACAAACAATCAGGTCATATGGGACAGTCAAAGTGCCCTCATAATGAACAAACAATCAGGGCATATGGGACAGTCAAAGTGCCCTCCTAATGAACAAGCAAACATTCAGATCATATGGGACAGTCAAAGTGTCCTCCTAATGAACAAACAATCAGGTCATATGGGCCAGTCAAAGTTCCCTCCTAATGAACAAACAATCAGGTCATATGGGACAGTCAAAGTGCCCTCATAATGAACAAACAATCAGGGCATATGGGACAGTCAAAGTGCCCTCCTAATGAACATGCAAACATTCAGATCATATGGGACAGTCAAAGTGCCCTCCTAATGAACAAACAAACATTCAGGACATATGGGCCAGTCAAAGTGCCCTCCTAATGAACAAGCAAACATTCAGATCATATGGGACAGTCAAAGTGCCCTCCTAATGAACAAACAAACATTCAGGACATATGGGCCAGTCAAAGTGCCCTCCTAATGAAAAAATAAAAAAATCAGGTGGTGGAACATTTGCAATCCTTCCCCTGTCAATCATTCACACCTGCTACATTTCGACAGCCGGTGGCTGATATAAGCTAAGAAACAAACAAGACCCCCACCCAACCCCCACCCAAACCCCCATGAAAAACGTGTGTTTGTAAGACCCCCTTTACTTGGCTTTGTTTGTCCATGTTGAGCTCTGATTTTGCAAGGATTTTTTTTTTAAAAATCAAAGTTATGAGAATATTCTACGGGAGAAAAGAGCATCAATCTTAAGACGATGCGGCACAGAGAGGTGGCTAATGACGTGTGTAGTACACACCTGGAGTGGACATGGGGTAAGGGGGGGGGGCGAAGAGAAGAGTTGGTAGAAAATAATAGAGCAGGTTGTGTTCTACAATAGCGATTCAACAAATTGCACAAGGGGTCGATACGAGCACCATCCAGCTTGACATGTTTGATGCATCGAATAACTTATCTTAATGCATGGTTTTAAGAAGGCACCATTAACCAGCGGGTCTCAAATTTTTCACCAATTGAAGCCCAGAAACGGATGGCAAAAAAAGCTTGCATGTCTTATTTTTCATCTCAAAGTCATAAATTTTTTTTTTAAATGAGTTTAGATGACAGGCAAGTCTGGGAGCAACAAATAAATAAAATAATGTTTCATTATTCTATTATTCTTCTAAAAGGCACGTAACAAACTAACATAATAAACTTGCATAACAAACTTACATGATAAACTTAAAAAAATAAACAGATATAATAAACTAACATAATAAACTTACATAATAAACGGACATAATAAACTTAAATAATATACTTACATAATAAACTTACATAATAAGCTAACATCATAAACTTACATAATACACTTACATAATAAACATAAACTTAAATAATAAGCTTACATAATAAACTTACATAATAAGCTTACATAATAAACTTACATAATAAGCTTACATAATAAACTTACATAATAAACTTATATAATAACTTACATGATAAACGTGCATATTAAACTTACATAATAAACTCACATTCAAGTAAATGTTTATTTCAATAAAAAAAATAATATAATGAGTTTAAATAACTTCTGACAAGATTGGGGACAAATGAATATGTACATCTTTCGGCCCGACCACACACCCATGGTGACAATATTGAGTTTTAGTGTGATTACAGGTGTGCGATTGTACAACAGCAGGAGGGGGAGGGGAGCACCATGGTGATGCCTGACTACATAGGGGAACTAAAGAACTTGTATATCTATCTGTCCAAAGCGGCATTGGCCACATTGTGGCTGTTGATGCCTTGTTTGGACATCGTTCTCACTAAACTAGTACCACATCTGCAATGCCCCTAGCTTTCCTTTGATTCCTTTACTAAGTGAGATGTGTCGTGGAGATCAGACGCGAGAATCAAAAGACAATCCTTTTGAACGAGAGTTTAGTCCCTACAGAATCAAAAGACAATCCTTTTGAATGAGAGTTTAGTCCCTACAGAATCAAAAGACAATCCTTTTGAACGAGAGTTTAGTCCCTACAGAATCAAAAGACAATCCTTTTGTACGAGAGCTTAGTCTCTACAGAATCAAAAGACAATCCTTTTGGACGAGAGCTTAGTCCCTACAGAATCAAAAGACAATCCTTTTGTACGAGAGCTTAGTCTCTACAGAATCAAAAGACAATCCTTTTGGACGAGAGCTTAGTCTCTACAGAATCAAAAGACAATCCTTTTGGATGAGAGCTTCGACTCTACAGAATCAAAAGACAATCCTTTTGGACGAGAGCTTAGTCTCTACAGAATCAAAAGACAATCCTTTTGGATGAGAGCTTCGACTCTACAGAATCAAAAGACAATCCTTTTGGACGAGAGCTTCGACTCTACAGAATCAAAAGACAATCCTTTTGGATGAGAGCTTAGTCTCTACAGAATCAAAAGACAATCCTTTTGGACGAGAGCTTCGACTCTACAGAATCAAAAGACAATCCTTTTGGACGAGAGCTTAGTCTCTACAGAATCAAAAGACAATCCTTTTGGATGAGAGCTTCGACTCTACAGAATCAAAAGACAATCCTTTTGTACGAGAGCTTAGTCTCTACAGAATCAAAAGACAATCCTTTTGGACGAGAGCTTAGTCTCTACAGAATCAAAAGACAATCCTTTTGGATGAGAGCTTCGACTCTACAGAATCAAAAGACAATCCTTTTGGACGAGAGCTTAGTCTCTACAGAATCAAAAGACAATCCTTTTGGACGAGAGCTTAGTCTCTACAAAATCAAAAGACAATCCTTTTGGACGAGAGCTAAGTCTCTACAGAATCAAAAGACAATCCTTTTGAACGAGAGCTTAGTTTCTACAGAATCAAAAGACAATCCTTTTGGACGAGAGCTAAGTCTCTACAGAATCAAAAGACAATCCTTTGGACGAGAGCTAAGTCTCTACAGAATCAAAAGACAATCCTTTTGGACGAGAGCTTAGTCTCTACAGAATCAAAAGACAATCCTTTTGGACGAGAGCTTAGTTTCTACAGAATCAAAAGACAATCCTTTTGGACGAGAGCTTAGTCTCTACAGAGTCAAAAGATAATCCTTTTGGACGAGAGCTTTGTCTCTACAGAATCAAAAGACAATCCTTTTGGACGAGAGCTTAATCTCTACAGAATCAAAAGATAATCTTTATGGACGAGAGCTTAGTCTCTACAGAATCAAAAGACAATCCTTTTGGACGAGAGCTTAGACTCTACAGAATCAAAAGACAATCCTTTTGGACGAGAGCTTAGTCTATACAGAATCAAAAGACAATCCTTTTGGACGAGAGCTTAATCTCTACAGAATCAAAAGATAATCCTTTTGGACGAGAGCTTCATCTCTACAGCATCAAATACAATCCTTTTGGACGAGAGCTTAGACTCTACAGAATCAAAAGACAATCCATTTGGACGAGAGCTTAGACTCTACAGAATCAAAAGACAATCCTTTTTGACGAAAGCTTAATCTCTACAGAATCAAAAGACAATCCTTTTGGACGAGAGCTTAGTCTCTACAGCATCAAAAGACAATCCTTTTGGATGAGAGCTTCGACTCTACAGAATCAAAAGACAATCCTTTTGGACGAGAGCTTCGACTCTACAGAATCAAAAGACAATCCTTTTGGATGAGAGCTTAGACTCTACAGAATCAAAAGACAATCCTTTTGGACGAGAGCTTAGTCTCTACAGCATCAAAAGACAATCCTTTTGGATGAGAGCTTAGACTCTACAGAATCAAAAGACAATCCATTTGGACGAGAGCTTAGTCTCTACAGAATCAAAAGACAATCCTTTTGGACGAGAGCTTAGTTTCTACAGAATCAAAAGACAATCCTTTTGGACGAAAGCTTAATCTCTACAGAATCAAAAGATAATCCTTTTGGACGAGAGCTTAATCTCTACAGCATCAAATACAATCCTTTTGGACGAGAGCTTAGACTCTACAGAATCAAAAGACAATCCATTTGGACGAGAGCTTAGTCTCTACAGAATCAAAAGACAATCCTTTTGGACGAGAGCTTTGTCTCTACAGAATCAAAAGACAATCCCTTTGGACGAGAGCTTAAACTCTACAGAATCAAAAGACAATCCATTTGGACGAGAGCTTAATCTCTACAGAATCAAAAGACAATCCTTTTGGACGAGAGCTTAATCTCTACAGAATCAAAAGATAATCCTTTTGGACGAGAGCTAAGTCTCTACAGAATCAAAAGACAATCCTTTTGGACGAGAGCTTAATTTCTACAGATTCAAACGACAATCCTTTTGGACGAAAGTCAAAGAATTAAATGTGTGATTATAAAGCATGGTCCGAACAGGCTACTGCATTTTTCCACTTACCGTTTCTATTTACAGTTTTTCTGTGAGTTAACATAAATATGGACTTGCTGTTATACTTACATTGCCACTGACACAGAACAGTTTATATAAAACTTATTTTGTGACCTTTTTTTCTGTGACATTTTGCTTGTGAATTTTTTTTCAGTGACGTTTCTTCCTACAGTCGGTTAGTAGGGGGGTGTGGGGGGGGGGGGGGGGTTAATGAAAGATTTGATGATAGGATGCCAAGAAGAAGCAGGTCCATAGAATGGACGAAAGTTGAGATGGGTGGACCTGAGGGGGCAGGTGTGAGTTGGATCGGGGTGGCGGTTCAAAGAGGGTGGGTGCGTGCATGGCTAATCAGGGCTGGGGGCGTCTGTTTATTCATGCATCGAACAAGTCAGGGTTCTTATTTTTTTTCTAAGTCCAATTTAAAGCTACAGGGTAGCCTTATATTTTGGCTAGTCTACGGTTAACACGGGCTCATAGTGTAAGAACGACTTGCTTTACACAAATACAATTTTTAACGTATACTTTTTTGAGAATCGTTTTGTCTTCATGCTATTAAGGGTAGTTTTCTAGGCAACAAATTTAGACATTACGCCTATTTAACCTGATTTCATACAGCTTATGTGAAACCAAAACCTTGTCACTTGTATCTTTCCTAACAACTGGTCACGTGGTCAACAGCTTTGCACTGCCAAAAGTCAGATTGGTATGGTGTTTACCAACCACACAACTCCGTATGTTTTAAACTCCAGATGAAATCATGACGATCGTCACCCCTGTTCGAGTTGCATCTTGAGAACCAGAATCTTGTTGCATAACTTCATTCTTTTTTTTCCTTTTTCCCCCTCTGAGATAAACCATATTTTGATCAATCTTCCTTGTCAAACAGCTTGAATCACTCGACAGCGTCTGTCCCCCCATTCTCTCCCCTTGGTGTGGTAAGCCGCATCGCGGCGCTGTGGGAAACGAGGGTTTTTTCGTTAAAACCTATCTGGCAAATCTAGCACGGCTAATGTTCCATGGCCAGATTTTAAGATCGCAGCTGACATGAAAGACAAAGTGGTCGCCTTTCTAATGCCGGTGTGACATGTCGCCCCCGCCCCCAACCCCCCACCTACCTTTGTGGTGAGAGTTCAGGTGCCTATGCTTTGCCTCCACCATTCACATATTTTGAATATAGGTCATGATATTTCCCTTAACATTTAGATATCCACCGCGAACACTGGACGCGGAACCAGATCTGGATTAAATGTTAAGGAAACCGGGAAATTTCCCCCCCCCCCCGGCATCCACGACAGCCGGGCCTCCACGACAGCCGGGCCTCCACGACAGCCGGGCCTCCACGACAGCCGGGCTTTTAGGGAGAACTGGATTAAATGTTAAGGAAACTGGGAAATTTCCCCCCCCCCCCGGCATCCACGACAGCCGGGCCTCCACGACAGCCGGGCCTCCACGACAGCCGGGCCTCCACGACAGCCGGGCTTTTAGGGAGAGATGTCCTGCACGTTGTTATTTTTGCATGTTTGGTCATTGTCATAACGAACAATCTCGCGCCAAATGATCTATGGGATTCAGTTTCAGCATGATCTAGGACAGTGGTTCTCAACCTTCCTAATGCCGCAACCCTTCAATGCAGTTCCTCATGTTGTGGCGACCCCCCCCCTCCCAACCATAAAATTATATTCTTTGCTACTTCATAAATATGTGTTTTCCGATGGCCTTAGGCGACCCCTCTGTAAAGAGTCGCGACCTACAGGCTGAGAACCGATGATCAAGAAATTTGGGTGTAACGAAAAAAAAATGCCCGGTATTGTGAAGGAAATAACGTAAAACTTTAGTTGATTGAGTGAGAATATCTTCTTATCTCACAGCTTCCAATCATCAGAAATAATCGACAGTTAAAAGTCTGTTTACTATGAATCCTTAGATACAAGGAAAGAGACTTGAAATACGCGTTTAAGCTCCATTTTGTTAAGTTACAAGTATGTCGCACAAATGTATGAAGACAATGGTGAAAAATAAGTTCCAAATGTATGAAGAGAATTGTGAAAAATAAGTTCCAAATGTATAAAGAGAATTGTGAAAAATAAGTTTCAAATATATGATGACAATGATGAAAAATAAGTTCGAAATGTATGAAGACAATGGTGAAAAATAAGTTCCAAATGTATGATGACAATGGTGAAAAATAAGTTCCAAATGTATGAAGAGAATTGTGAAAAATAAGTTCCAAATGTATGATGACAATGATGAAAAATAAGTTCCAAATGTATGATGACAATGATGAAAAATAAGTTCCAAATGTATGATGACAATGATGAAAAATAAGTTCCAAATGTATGAAGAGAATTGTGAAAAATAAGTTCCAAATGTCTGAAGACAATGGTGAAAAATAGGTTCAAAATGTATGATGACAACGGTGAAAATTAAGTTCCAAATATATGATAAAAAAGGTGAAAATTAAGTTCCAAGTGTATGAAGACAATGGTGCAAAATAAGTTCCAAATGTATGATGACAATGGTGAAAAATAAGTTCCAAATTTATGATGACAATGATGAAAAATAACGTTCCAAATGTATGATGAAAATGGTGAAAAATAAGTTCCAAATGTATGATGACAATGATGAAAAATAAGTTCCAAATGTATGAAGAGAATTGTGAAAAATAAGTTCCAAATGTATGATGACAATGATGAAAAATAAGTTCCAAATGTATGATGACAATGTGAAAATTAAGTTCCAAGTGTATGATGACAATGAGGAAAAATAGGTTCCAAATGTATGAAGAGAATTGTGAAAAATAAGTTCCAAATGTATGAAGACAATGGTGAAAAATAGGTTCAAAATGTATGATGACAACGGTGAAAATTATTTTCCAAATATATGATAAAAAAGGTGAAAATTAAGTTCCAAGTGTATGAAGACAATGGTGAAAAATAAGTTCCAAATGTATGATGACAATGGTGAAAAATAAGTTCCAAATGTATGAAGAGAATTGTGAAAAATAAGTTCCAAATGTATGATGACAATGATGAAAAATAAGTTCCAAATGTATGATGACAATGATGAAAAATAAGTTCCAAATGTATGATGACAATGATGAAAAATAAGTTCCAAATGTATGAAGAGAATTGTGAAAAATAAGTTCCAAATGTATGAAGACAATGGTGAAAAATAGGTTCAAAATGTATGATGACAACGGTGAAAATTATTTTCCAAATATATGATAAAAAAGGTGAAAATTAAGTTCCAAGTGTATGAAGACAATGGTGAAAAATAAGTTCCAAATGTATGATGACAATGGTGAAAAATAAGTTCCAAATGTATGAAGGCATGATGAAAATCACGCCCCTTATGTATGAAGACATTGATGAAAACCACGCCTCTAATGTATGAAGACATTGATGAAAACCACGCCCCTTATGTATGAAGAAATTGATGAAACCACGCCCCTAAAGTATGAAAACATTGACGAAAACCACGCCTCTAATTTAATAAATAATAATAATAAAGTTCATTTCAAAAACACGCTTCATCCCCAAAGGCTCGAAGCGCGGTACACAGTCAAAAAAAACAACAAATCTATAGTTTACCACATTTAAAACAAACGCAACACGACAAAAACTAAGTACAAGCATACAATGTCAAAGTCTTTCTAGCCATTTCAACCCAAAGCAACACAGCCATTATGCATTAACTGGAAAATAATGTTGACAATCATCCCAGAAGGTGTTTGCGAAATAGATGTGTCTTTAAATCGGTTTTAAAGGACTCTAGTGTCTGGTTGTTTCTGAGATCGACAGGAAGGGCGTTCCAAATTAGTGGACCAGCAAATGCGAAAGTGCGCTTTCCGTAAGTCTCAAGGCAAACACGTGGTGTCGAGAGTTTGCCACTATCGGATGAGCGGAGCTCTCTAGTGGGTACATAAGGCGTCAGCAGCTCTTTCAGATAGGACGGCGCCAGGTCATGTAAGCAGCGGTAGCACAAAGTTGCGATTTTGTACTCCATGCGAGCACGCACTGGCAGCCAGTGCAGCTCTCTCAGAAGTGTTTTTGCATGGTCAAACTTGCGTTTGCGGAGAACAATGCGAGCCGCATTATTCTGCGCTATTTGAATTTTATCCAGGAGCGTAGCTGGAAGACCCACCATAAGAGCATTGCAATAGTCCATGCGTGATAGCACAAATGCAGACATCAGCCTCTTTGTTGCATCAATTGTTAGGAAGGGCCTGATGTGACTAATCCTGCGCAGCTCTAGAAAAATCGCCTTGCATAGCATGTTAATATGACTTTCAAAAGTTAGTCTTCCATCTAGGTAGACACCCAGGTACCGCACTGTTTGAGCTAACTCAATACGCACACCTGAGAGAGTAATGGATGTAGTGTTATTTGCAGATTTTTGCTTCTGAGCGGTCGCGATGGGGAGCAGCTCAGTCTTATCATCCTTTAATTTGAGCTTGTTTATCGTCATCCAGTGCTTAACCGACTCCATTGTCTTCTGTGTCATACTGAGCAGCTGAGGGAACTGAGAAGGGATCACGGATTGATGAAGTTGTGTATTTATGAGGAAAATGATGAAAGCCACGCCCCTAATGTATGAAGACATTGACGAAAACCAGGCCCCTAGTTTATGAGGAAAATGATGAAAGCCACGCCCCTAATGTATGAAGACAATGGTGAAATGTACGTCCCAAATGTATCAAGCAATGGTGAAATGTACGTCCCAAATGTATGAAGCAATGGTGAAATGTGCGTCCCAAATGTATGAAGCAATGGTGAAAATAACGCCTTAAACGTCATCATCTTTACCAAGCCTTTCTAAGACGGAATGCGTGGTGTTAGAGAGGCAGGGGAATAGGGTTCAGATCCCACAAAGGACTCTTGATTTGAGACTCACATCGCTTTCAGTGACCACGTCTTACAAAATTATGAACTTTAAGAACCGTCGGTAAATATTTTCATGTTGGTAGACATTTTAAAGTTGGTAGACATTTTCATGTTGGTAGATATTTTCATGTTGCGGACATTTTCATGTTGGTAGATATTTTCATGTTGCGGACAATTTCATGTTATCAGACATTTTCATGTTGCGGACATTTTCATGTTGGTAGATATTTTCATGTTGCGGACAATTTCATGTTATCAGACATTTTCATGTTGCGGACATTTTCATGTTGCGGACATTTTCATGTTGTCAGACATTTTCATGTTGCGGACATTTTCATGTTGTCAGACAATTTCATGTTGCGGACATTTTCATGTTGGTAGACATTTTCATGTTGCGGACATTTTCATTTTGGTAGATATTTTCATGCTGCGGACAATTTCATGTTATCAGACACTTTCATGTTGGCAGACATTTTCATGTTTCAGACATTTTCATGTTGCGGACATTTTCATGTTGGCAGACATTTTCATGTTGCGGACATTTTCATGTTGCGGACATTTTCATGTTGCGGACATTTTCATGTTGCAGACATTTTCATGTTGCGGACATTTTCAAGTTGCGGACATTTTCATGTTGGCAGACATTTTTATTTTGGCAGACATTTTCATGTTGGCAGACATTTTTATTTTGGCAAACATTTTCATGTTGGCAGACATTTTTATTTTGGCAGACATTTTCATGTTGGCAGACATTTTCATGTTGTCAGACATTTTCCATAATGGCAGACATTTTCAAGTTGCGGACATTTTCATATTGGTAGATATTTTCATGTTGGCAGATATTTTCATGTTGGTAGACATTTTCATGTTGTTAACCATTTTCATGCTGGCAGACATTTTCATGTTGGCAGATATTTTCATGTTGTCAGACATTTTCATGTTGGTAGACATTTTCATGTTGTTAGACATTTTTATGTTGGTAGACATTTTCATGTTGGCAGATATTTTCATGTTGGCAGACATTTTCATGTCGGTAGACATTTTCATGTTGGTAGACATTTTCATGTTGGCAGACATTTTCATGTTGCAGAGATTTTCATGTTGGCAGACATTTTCATGTTGGCAGACATTTTCATATTGCAGACATTTTCATGTTGGCAGACATTTTCATGTTGCAGAGATTTTCATGTTGGCAGACATTTTCATGTTGGCAGACATTTTCATGCTGGCAGACATTTTCATGTTGGCAGACATTTTCATGTTGGCAGTCATTTTTGCAGACATTTTTATGGCAGAAATTTTCATGTTGGCAGACAATCTGATAGCTTGACCTCGTAACCACCAGTACAACCAGGACAGACATTCAGTTAGGTAGACTAAAAGGCAAAATGTGTACATGTAGGCTGTAGGGGAACATGTAGGAAAGTCGACATTGTAGCCACCTGTGTACATCAAAGGCAGACATTCTGTTTAGTCGATCTAGTAGCCACCTGTGTACACCAAAGGCAGACATTCTGTTTAGTCAAATTAGCAGCCACCTGTGTATATCAAAGGCAGACATTATGTTTAGTCGACCTAGTAGCCACCTGTGTACATCAAAAACAGACATTTTGTTCAGTCGACCTTGTAACCGCCTGTATATACAGGACATACCTACTGTTACGTCGACCCTGTTTCAACCTATAAACTTCAAAGGTAGACATTCTTTTAGCCCGAGACGCAGCAACCACCTGAGTACATCAGATATTCTGTGCGGTGAACTATTAGCCCCCCCCCCCCCCCCCCCCCACCCTTTTTACCTGAAATTTTATTGGGTAAATTGTTATTTAAAATTAAAACTTTTCAACAAATTAAGGATTTNTCAAAAACAGACATTTTGTTCAGTCGACCTTGTAACCGCCTGTATATACAGGACATACCTACTGTTACGTCGACCCTGTTTCAACCTATAAACTTCAAAGGTAGACATTCTTTTAGCCCGAGACGCAGCAACCACCTGAGTACATCAGATATTCTGTGCGGTGAACTATTAGCCCCCCCCCCCACACACCACACACTTTTTACCTGAAATTTTAATGGGATAATTGATATTTAAAAATAAAACTTTTCAACAAATTCAGGATTTGTAGTGTGTAACGATGTGTATAAAGGTTTGTATACATATTGTGGATAAAGTTTTGTAGTTTGTATATATATTGTGGATAAAGGTCTGTAGTTTTTAACTATGTGGATAAAGGTGTGTAGTTTATAACTGTGTGGATAAAGGCCAAAGGTTTGTAGTTTGTTTATATATTGTGGATAAAGGTTTGTAACTATGTGGATCAAGGTGTGTAGTTTATAACTGTGTGGATAAAGGCCAAAGGTTTGTAGTTTGTATATATATTGTGGATAAATGTTTGTAGTTTGTATACATATTGTGGATAAAGGTTTGTAGTTTGTAACTGTGTGGATAAAGGTTTGTAGTTTGTAGCTAGGTCAATAAAGGTTTGCTATGAAATTATTTTTTAATGGAAACCTATTTAAACATAAGAACAGTGCTTCTCAAAGTGGAAGTTCTTGGACCAATACAGGTCCGCGAGTCTTAATTTGCGACTCGCAGCAAGTGAAAACCAATAAAAGTTTGAGAAGCACTGGGCTAGAAAATATCAAGTAGCTGGCACGGTTTATTCAGGGGAATTTTAGAAATAATTGACTGTTAATCACGACTTTTATTATGATAAGACTCTAAATGAAGACCCGAGTTCGGCATTACTTACCTATACTAAGAATCAACGCTAGCTAAAGGTGTTAGATCCCTATTCCTACACCAGCTCTGATAGTGATGGTTACACATAAGATCCCCATTCGTACTCCAGCTCTGATACTGATGGTTACACATAAGATCCCCATTCGTACACCAGCTCTAATACTGATGGTTACACATAAGATCCCCATTCGTACTCCAGCTCTGATACTGATGGTTACACATACGATCCCCATTCGTACTCCAGCTCTGATACTGATGGTTGCACATAAGATCCCCATTCGTACTCCAGCTCTGATACTGATGGTTACACATACGATCCCCATTCGTACTACAGCTCTGATACTGATGGTAACACACGCGATCCCCCTTTATTTTACCCATGATGATTCTGATGGTTACACATAAGCATGGGCGCCCGCAGAAAACTTTCTCTTGGGGGGGCAAAAAAATCGATTAACTTTCTAGGGGGAGTGGCAAAAAATGTTTAGTAATGTTTTAATGTAGTTTAAATTTACTGTAGCGTATTTGTATGGTGAACGAACGGACAGGACATCAGCTTAGTTACTTTCTCTTTATTTTTTCTTTACTTTTTCTTTACTTTAATAAATTTTTAGTCTATTCTTGTCTAAAAATTTTTTTATCCAATCAATCCAGGGGGGGGGGGCAAGTGCCCCCCTTGCCCCCACCCTGCGGGCACCCATGCACACAAGTAAATATGTTTATGTCATATCATTACTTTATATATTATTAGTTTAATTCCTAAATCGGGCACATTTAAGTGGTATCAATAAATGTAACTATTTGAGTTATATTTAGATACAGTCTGATCAAACATCATTAGTTGGACATGCTTACTGCACTATAAATAGTTGGCCATGCTTACTGCACTATAAATAGTTGGACATGCTTACTGCACTATAAATAGTTGGCCATGCTTACTGCACTATAAATAGTTGGACATGCTTACTGCACTATAAATAGTTGGACATGCTTACTGCACTATAAATAGTTGGCCATGCTTACTGCACTATAAATAGTTGGCCATGCTTACTGCACTATAAATAGTTGGCCATGCTTACTGCACTATTGGCCAAAGACTATTCATTTATAGTTGAAATTGTCCCGTTTTTTTATTTGTTATCTTCATCAAAATAGTTAATGTCTTTTTATTGTAAATTTGAAATGCTCTTAAAATGAACATGTCAGATGTCAGATGTCATGAAAATATTTTGACATGTATTTGGATCAATAAAAGATTTCCCCCTTATCGAATCGGATTTAATTTTGTGTATACTAAATCATTATCATGACGTTTAAATTGCATAACAAAAGTACATGTTGACAATCTTATACAGTTTAGTTGGATATGTTATAAATTTTGTGTTTACCTGTAAATAAATTATAAACTGAACATTTTTGAATGATGAGGAGATGCCGTGGGTCTCCAGATTCATCCGGCTAGTCCCCAACACCCCTTGCCCCTTTGCCCACGGTTTAAGAAACTGTGCTGGGGGTCACATTTAATGACCCTGTCAAAAATATCTTATTGAGGTTGATGTAACCGAGACCTCCACGGCGATGTTAGGTCAAACACGCCTTGTCACGCCCTGGGTTGACTTCTGAAGAGTGGGGTGGCTACATCAGGGCCCTGCCCCCACACATAGAAGAGGTAGAGTTACACCACTGAGAACACTGGCTTTTTGTTCACTTCTCATGTGCACTTAGTTTTTTTGGCCGACTGGAATGTCAGTGTTATAAATTGAATTAACTACTGAAAGGCAAATTGATTTGTGGCACAGGGGGTGATTACTTACTGCTTCAGATTTTTTCCTATCGCGATCAACGACGTTTGAAAATAAAAATATTACCTTAAAAAAATATTTTTTCTTTCCGTATTTAAATTTGACGAATATGCATACAAGTAACTCACTTGATATGAATCCCAATAAGTTCTTCCTACCCCTCCTCCCCCACATAAAGCTCGCAACCGCACATTTTTTTTATGCACCTGAACTATATTGATATTCTAATGTCCTATCCACTTTTTCATCACAGATTTATTTCACAAAGTATTTCAGAAAAACAAAAGAAGATATTACGCTTCTAAAGCATCTGCGATATTTCTTTTTAAAGATTCTCATGTACCGCAGTTGTCGGGAATTTTATTTCATGAAATTTAGCGTCATCCTATTTCCTCCATCTTCACCCTGTAGAACATACAAAACTGATGTTTGAGTGTCGTGGCTGCGGGGAGTGGGGCTGAAAAGTTGAAAGAACGTGTTGTCATCGGCTGCCAGTCCGTGTGCCAAGTTTGAGCTCGATAGGTTGACGGAAAAATGGGCCAATGATCCGTCCGAAGATTTTGCCAGCCTCGAACAAAAAGGAAAATAATATTTTGTTGTTTTTTTAAAGCTCGCATAAAACATTTTCAATTCCAGCTTAAAATATTCATCCCCTGCTCTCGCCGGCCATCGACAAGACTGGGTATCGGTTACCGGCATTGCTACCATTAACTTAGAATTATTTTAACAATCGAAGGCCCGCATATTAAGAAAGATATTCAGAGATCAATAATACAATAAATTCATTGAACTCTTTCAGCCCATATTTGGAACTGTCTACAAAAACGTAGTAATAATCAAACACAATTCAATCGGTCATTCGAGTTTTTTTTAATTTATTTATTCTGTTAAATACCTATGGCTTGTATCACATATTATGTTAGTCAGTCAACAATAATAAACGAAAGAAATAACAAACTCTAAACCCATTTCAAAAATAAAACCTATCTCTGGAACTTTTTGAAACACTTTTGTTTTTTTTAAATAAAGATCCCATCCTTCAACCACAGGCAAACCAATAGTCTACCCATCTCTGAACCTTCTCAAATAAATACAGTTATTATCTTCAAACAAATAAATCAACACTCCAATCTCTAAACACTTATCAAACAAATCATCATCTCTATACACTAATCAAACCAATCATCGTGTCTGTACACTTATCAAACAAATCATCATCTCTATATACACTAATCAAACAAATCCTCATCTCTATATACACTAATCAAACAAATCATCATCTCTATATACACTAATCAAACAAATCATCGTGTCTATACAGATAACCAACGCCACAGTCCACACAACATAGGAAGAGAGGGAATTATGTGGGCCACAATCAAAATATGATTACAAACATGATCATAAACATGATCACAAACATGATCACAAACAGAATTACAAACATGATCACAAATATGATCACAAATATGAGCACAAACATGACTACAAACATGACTACAAACATGACTACAAACATGATAACAAACATGACCACAAAATGAGCACAAACATGACCACAAACATGATAACAAACATGACCACAAGCATGATCAAAAACCTGATTACAAACATGATCACAAACAGAATTACAAACATGATCACAAATATGATCACAAATATGAGCACAAACATGACTACAAACATGACTACAAACATGATAACAAACATGACCACAAAATGAGCACAAACATGACTACAAACATGATAACAAACATGACCACAAAATGAGCACAAACATGACCAAAAACATGATAACAAACATGATCACAAGCATGATCAAAAACCTGATTACAAACATGACCACAAACATGATAACAAACATGATCACAAGCATGATCAAAAACCTGATTACAAACATGACCACAAACATGACCACAAACATGACCACAAACCTGAGTATAACCACGAGCACAAACATAACATTAAAATATCTTAAGACATGAAAATTATCGCTCTCGATAAAATGTTTTTTTTCTAAAATTTTAGCCATCACTTGAACTATTCTACTAAGTCACGGATCTCTCTTCTTATTTATTGATAAGTATTCTCTTTCTTTAAAGTAGACATTTTTAAAGTTATGAAATGTTTACGGCTATTTACAAATATTTTATCAAGCAGGTGCTCAGAAGCCAGGCATCTTGTTTAAAAAAAATCGTTTTATGAAAACCTATATGTGGCGCAGTTTAATTCAACAACACGCCTTGGCTAACGACAGACGATATTGAAAACATGCGAACCGGTGCGCAGAAGAGATGCGCTGAAGAGATGCGCAGAAGAGATGCGCCGACTTCCAAGATTCTGTGTTTATGAAAAAAGGCGGGTTCCTCACGATGGTATATTGTTAAACAAACTTATGGAGCAGACATAACAAGGACAGACGATTACTGGAGGGTTCTCAAACTTTTCGTTTTGTATTCTTACCTTAACTTGTCTTTGTGGGCTGCAGTATTTGTAGTTACTAAATGGTGTTAAAGATTGTTGTGATCGAGAAAGTAGTGTGTAAAAAAAAAAAGGGGGGGGGGGGGAGGGGGGTTGGAGGCTATTAATATTTTGCAAGCACATATAGATGTAGGTTTTTACAGTAAAAAACCGATTTGAATTTTTTGATCAAATTTGATATGAATAAGGGGTGTTGGCGTTAGACTAGTCATAAGTCGAATAGTAAACATATATTACGACACTTGACACAATTTCTTTAAGATTTTTAGACGAATTTTAGTCAGCATGACTTTAGGCTCATCCAGATTTAGGCTCATCTTGGTGTAGGCTCATCTTGGTTTAGGCTCATCTTGGTTTAGGCTCATCTTGGTTTAGGCTCATCTTGGTTTAGGCTCATTTTGGTGGAGGCTCATCTTCGTTTAGGCTCATCTTGGTTTTGGCTCACCTTGGTTTGGGCTCATTTTGGTTTAGGCTCATCTTGGTTTAGGCTCATCTTGGTTTGGGCTCATTTTGGTGTAGGCTCATCTTGGTTTTGGCTCATCTTGGTTAAGGCTCATCTTGGTTTAGGCTCATTTTGGTGTAGGCTCATCTTGGTTTAGGCTCATCTTGGTTTTGGCTCACCTTGGTTTGGGCTCATTTTGGTGTAGGCTCATCTTGGTTTATGCTCATCTTGGTTTGGGCTCATCTTGGTTTGGGCTCATCTTGGTTTAGGCTCATCTTGGTTTAGGCTCATCTTGGTTTGGGCTCATCTTGGTTTAGGCTCATCTTGGTTTAGGCTCATCTTGGTTTGGGCTCATCTTGGTTTAGGCTCATCTTGGTTAGGGTTCATCTTGGTTTGGGCTCAACTTGGTTTGGGCTCATCTTGGTTTGGACTCATCTTGGTTTAGGCTCATCTTGGTTTGGGCTCATCTTGGTTTAGGCTCATCTTGGTTTAGGCTCATCTTCGTTTGGGCTCATCTTGGTTTAGGCTCATCTTGGTTAGGGTTCATCTTGGTTTGGGCTCATCTTGGTTTGGGCTCATCTTGGTTTGGGCTCATCTTGGTTTAGGCACATCTTGGTTTAGGCTCATCTTGGTTTGGGCTCATTTTGGTTTGGGTTCATCTTGGTTTCGGCTCTTTCAGAAATTAACATGTACATGTTGACATGTACATGTTTACATCATTTATTGTCACAAACTAACATGTACATGTTTGTTGGCCCATCATTTTTATTGTTACCAGTTTACATGCGCATGTCTGTAGGCCCATCATTTATTGACACCTAAATTTTAAAAAATACATTTTATGTTTTTTTTGTGGGTTTTTTTTTGTGGGTAACATTTTAATTATGTTACTGTTGTAAGCGAATTTACTTCGTCTAACATTTAATATTGTTCAAACGACGTCATTGTGAGATATTATAGTTATACTAATGAATACATTTTTCATGTACAAATTATTTCCCCCCCCCCTTTTTTTTTTTACCCCACGATCGAAAAAAATCATTATTTTTTCCCCTTCTATTGAAACTATTTTGTTATTTGTTGAAGCATGTCCGTCAATCTTTATAGCTCCTTCTTAGTGTAACCGTCGTCGTCAACTTATTAATGGTGATAACAGTCCAAATGAACTGCCGCCTTACAATGACCAGATATCACCATGATGATAAAGTGTAAGTGGCTCGGAGAAGCAGCACATCCTATAAGTAGGTCATGTGTCATAGACCGCGATTATTGAAGGTCATTTGTCAGAAACCGCTCTTATTTTATGTCAAGTGTCATAAATCGTTCTAATTGTAAGTCATGTGTCGTAAACCATTCTTATTTTAGGTCATGATTCATAAACCTATTTATTTCATAGTGTAGGTCACCTGCCATTAGACCTTTCTTGTTGTAAGTCACGTGTCAAAAACCGTTCTTATTGTAGGTCACGTGTCATAAACCGTTCTTATTGTAGGTCACGTGTCATAAACTGTTTTTATTGTAGGTCACGTGTCATAAGCCTTTCTTATAGTAGGTCACGTGTCATAAGCCGTTCTTATTGTAGGTCACGTGTCATAAGTCGTTCTTATTGTAGGTCACGTGTCATAAACCGTTCTTATTGTAGGTCACATGTCATAAACCGTTCTTATTGTAGGTCATGTGTCATGAAACATTCTCAAAACTTTTAGTATCAATTAAGCTTATCCTTCACCAGAAAACTTCAATAACATTGTGGCAAAATAAATTAAATAACAACGTCACCATGTAGCCACTGATGTACGTGGATTGCACAAATATGTACAACAAAAAACACAAATATAATTTTTTTTTTATTTAAAAAAAAATGTCTAAATTAGCATTTGTATAACATTTTCGAAAATAATAGAACCTGACGCCATTTAACCGATTACAATGCGTGGACTCAGAGAAACATCGCTACGCTCGATATATTTGATGATCCGAATATTTCAGGCTAATCATGTAACGGGCTTACAGTATTCGATTATAAAGTATCGTGTTGTGAATACTGGCCACCCCTGGTTATAAACCAAACGTTGACTTTATGGTGTTCGCATGTATCGGTATTTTTATGTACTTATTTGTAGCAATTGTATAACTTTTAAGACTTTTGTTACGAAATGGCTTCTATTGTGAGAAATGAATCTCTTGTTTTAAGTTATGGCTCGTTCAAACAGTGCCGAACAAAGGACGATACCATAGAGAAATACCAATAACAAAATTACGACACCCAAAGCAGTTTCCAAGTACAATTAATAAGATTTAATTTATTAATAATACAATTACAAAAACAAAAGAAATATAATTACAAATCATCAACTTACAGAGTATGGGAAAAATCTTGTACCGGTACACAACTAGTACAATGTGCCAAATAATAATGATGAATGATCAATGCGAATAAACACATATAAGTACACAAATAATAATACACGTCTCGTGAAGTTAAAAGTATTATCAATCTCCGTCTCCCTCTGTGCCTGTCAATCCCTTATATATATGGGTCTACCCATGCGGCACACGATACATCAAAGAGATAAGCCACGCCCACAACAAACGCTACCGTCTGCTAGGAATCTAATGTGGGGTGAAACAAAGTTCAAGCGCGGGGAAAAGTGTACTGCTTACCACTTTAATAACACCATATGAAACTACATTTACATCAATATGAAGGTCTATAATTTTAATACAATTCTTGCTAAGTATCAAACATGTGCAATCTGTTTTCAAAATTATTTTTGATTATAAAAAAAACTTGACCTTTAAAGTAAGGATATGTGTCAATTATAAAGTGTACGCTTGCCTCATGTTTAAAAAAAATAGTCATTAGCATAATTTGCTAGATTCCATGTTAACTGAGCTATATAAAAGGAAAACTTTTTAAAAACAATTGATCATTAATTATTTTATTTATTTAAGTATATCAATTTGACGGATGCACGCAAATAGTGGACGAGTAATCAATAATATTATTATCAAATTGAAAGCGTTTGGGTTTTCTCTTAAATGTGCTTTTTTTTTTTTTTTTTTTTTTTTACACATTTTTTTTTTTTTTTTTTTTTTTTTTTTTTTTTTTTTTTTTTTTTTTAACACAATTTCCTTAATAATAGCGTTGCAAAAAATACTGAGCCTATATTTACTGACTCCCACAACGATTTTCTCTCTTTTTTCATATCAGAATTATAAAAAATACATCCTCTCTTTCCAGGTATTTGCATGCATTTTTATTGATTTTTTTAGACGAGAATCCAGGAGGAAGGTAAACAAACAAAAAAAAAAATGTTTCAAAACAAAAATTTAACAAAAACTAGCATTTCGATTATGACGCCATTTCCATTCTTTTTAGTTCTAGTTTTAGAAAACCCTTTTTTTTTTTAAATTCTAAACGGTCAATTTAAAACTAAGTTCTATGTATTTGGTATAAAGAAAGGTTTTAGGGTATATCCAAGCTGCAACTTGTGATTTATCTAAAGAACGTTATAATAGTTTGAAATCCCCAATAAACATTTCAATCAACTGAACTTTGGGAAATTTATTAATTTATACTTTATTTTGTATTAAAATAAGTTTTCCCTCAGATCAAAATCACTCATTAAGAAATATATGATGTCTTTTGTAAACAACTCATGTCTTCTTGACATAATTAAACAGTTAGTATACGATTGATAAAAATGACCAATTTCTACTTAAAAGTCGTGTCTTTCATTTATGATTTTCGTAAAAGTTGGAAATATTTTAATCCTTTTCTTTTTTTTTGCGTGGCGGAGAGGGGGGGGGGGTCTTTTGCTTTCAATTTTTATTGTGGTGAGAGCTTTTTTGGGAGACCCCTTTTTTTTTTTTTTTTTTAGGGATTTTTTTTTTTTTTTTTTTTTTTTTTTTTAAACATTTAAATTGATGCAAGCTTTTTTGTGACGAACCCATTTTTTTATTTTTTTTAAGGAATATTATTATTATTGTATTTTTTTTTTTTTTGAAAAAAAACCATTTATTTTTTAAGTAGTTTACCTAAAAATAGTAAAATAAAAATAAAAGAAAAGTGGCACAATACTATTCCTTTATATAAAAATACATATTTTATACCACAACCAGATTAAGTAGAAACGTCACTTGAATTTTTGTTGCCAGGTGCCACTTTTCACCCCCACCCCCACTTCGCCCCCGCCCCCACTTTCCACCACCTCCCTAAAAGAGCCACACCTTGCATTCAAAGTTGATATTTTTTTAAAAAGTGTCCACGTCACAATGTTACGCCCCTTAAATATCTGAGGCCCCGTCAACTGCAGGGCCCTGAGGCCCCATTAACTGCAGGGCCCTATCTGAGGCCCCATCAACTGCAGGGCCCACACGATGGCTCTGAGGTCAAATGTCACCTAAGCCTTTAGCTAGCATGGCCCCTGCTGCTCCCTGGTCAAGTGTAGAATTGTCACGTCTTCAATCACTCACAGTCTACCACAATCTAGATATGATCTATAATGATTCTCATCTATGAACAACAGAGGCGTTGTGGACTCAAGTGAAATAGTCACTATACTTTATTCATACACACGATCACAATAGTAAACACAAATAGTCCATACTTGAATGCCCAGAATAAAGCTTCTCCGCTTGATACCGCCACAATCACAATCTATTCATTATCTTATCACATAATATTAATACTATGGACTTAATGATAGCCGCCATATGCTCAATCCTTCTTGTTACTTCCCATCTCTTTTCTCTGATTGGTTCGTCTTACCAAGTGCTCATACCCTTATCTATTACCAGTGTTAATTCTCAGATTCTTTAACTCCCTTGTGAATCATTATTATCTGTGACAAGAATGTTGCTAAATTAAATTTAGATGTGTGCTGAATTGAATTCTTGCATTTTGAATTGATCAATGATTGTCTTGGGACTATAAAGATTTAAGGGAAAATACTAAGTTAGGACAAAAAGCATGCCCTCAGGGATGCCACAACTGGAAAGAATTTACTTCATGGTGGGCGGGGAACAGTTAGGAACGTCCCTGTTATTATGGCTAATTTTTACGGTACCCACCCAAAAGTTTGAAATGTCCCCTCCTAGATTGTCTGAAACAAACACTGAATTCTAGTATGAACTAACATGCATCCCTGCTTTTTGAATTTAACAAAACAATTTAAAGGTGAACCTGCCCCCGCTCTTGTTCGAAAATCTTCGGCCCCTCAATTTCTACTACCCCTTGAAGGACATCTATCAATGTGACATTACGGGGTTCAATCCAAGCTTGTGCTAAGCGATTACCCTGGAGCGCGCCACGACCGGAGTGAATTCAGTTTATGTAAGGCACTGGGCGCCATAATGCCTCCCCCGACGCTTGAAAAATTCCCTCCCCCGATAAAATAACCCAATAAAAACAGCGAGTCCAGGTACACTCCAAAATGCACCTTTTGATTTTGAAATAATCACACATTTTCTGATTAGTGAAAAGGCAATGGCGCCTTTGATATTTGCCCTGCTTCCCGATAAAAATAACACATTCCCTTATGAGCCCTTAGCTACTCTTCTGACCAATACCACACTGTCCACACGCAAATCTGAAAACCCCCCCCCACCCCCTCCTACCCGAGGACATTGAAAAAAACAACAACACTGGTGACGTCTTGTACATAGCACTGTCAAACTGCAGCCCCCCCCCCCCATACCAATTCAAGGAGGCACCGCCAGTGGTGGAGACGCTACGGTTGAATGCACTGGTGATCAAATAATCCCAGTAATGTCATTAACGCAGGCCATGAAAACAAAATCCTCACCCAAGCCACCCATGCCATCCAAGCGATGCATGCCGTCCAAGCCACCCATGCCATCCAAGCGATGCATGCCGTCCATGCTCCATTCATCAAAACGACTTTAGATCCTCATTCCCCAATACTCTGTGCACCCAGATTCACCGGTTCACAAATCCATCTCTAATAAATATTTACAAATACCTCTGGCGTGCTTCGAAAGTCTTGATATCTTTGCTGGAAAATATTTAGTCGAATGTAAAAGATACATGTGAGAAATAAAGTGCCGGCTAGTCATCTAGATGCGTTGATAGACATTGATGTATACTTTAAAACTGAGAAGAACTTTTAGATTAAACTTTTTACAAAACTTTTCGTTCTCAAATATTATGATTATATATGGCATCCTTCCGTCTACGTGAGACGATGGAGTAGCTATATAGTTCTACACTTTGACGAGTGGCTCACTAGGCCAATTCTAGAATGGCAATCACGGCAATTTCCGAATTGTTCTTTTTGATTCAAGGGCCTCGTTTCGAGTATCTTCTGCCTTTTTTACTCCTTCAAACACTGCTGTTCGCCAGTTGGAGCGATGTTCGGCAATGAACTCCCATTCGTTTGTTTCAATATTGGCTTCCCTCATGCTTCGTTTGCAAACGTCAATAAATCTCAGGCGCGGTCGTCCAATAAGTCTTGTCCCTTCTGCCAACTCTACATACAGCAGTATCTTTGGCTTACGTCCGTCCTCCATTCTCCGTACATGACCTAACCAACGAAGGCGTCTCTTGATAAGAAAGGAGAATATGCTAAACATGTGTGCACGTTCCAAAACCTCCACGTTAGGCACCCTGTCCTGCCAACGAATGCGCAAAATGCGACGTAGACATCTTTGATGGAAGCTGTTGAGTTTCCGCTCCTGACTGGTAAATGTGGTCCACACTTCGCTACCATATAGGAACGTGCTAAGCTTATGGTTATGATATTATGATTAAACCACATAAAACATTTTCCCTTGAAATATCGTTATGAAACGCATATAGCATTTTGACTTGCAAAGTCATGGTTAAACACATAGAACATTCAATCATTTACTCATAGAACATACTATTCTTTTAGAGAAAAATCAAACCGATTTTGATAGACTTAAATTAATTACCTCAAGTTTTGAATTAACTTACATCAGTGGTACTCAACCTTCAAAATGCCGTGACCCTTGAATACAGTTCCTCATGTTGTGGTGACCCCCACCACAAATTTATTTTCGCTTTTACTTCATAACTGTAGAGTATATGTGTTTTCCGATGGTCTTAGGCGAACCGTGTGAGAGGGTCGTTCGACCCTCAAATAGGTCTCGACCCACAGGTGACAAACACACCGTCATCCCCCCACCCTCAGGTGACTAACACACCTTCACCCCCCCCGCCCTCAGGTGACTAACACACCTTCACCACCCCACCCTCAGGTGACTAACACACCTTCACCACCCCACCCTCAGGTGACTAACACACCTTCACCACCCCACCCTCAGGTGACTAACATACCTTCGCCACTCCCACCCTCAGGTGACTAACATACCTTCATGACCCCACCCTCAGGTGACTAACACACCTTCACCACCCCCACCCGCAGAGGACTAACATACCTTCACAATCCCCCCCCACATGACCCCACCCTCAGGTGACTAACACACCTTCACCACCCCCACCCGCAGAGGACTAACATACCTTCACCATCCCCACCCTCAGAGGACTAACACACCTTCACCCCCCCACCCCCCCCCGCACATACCATCAGGTGACTAACTGAACTTTCGGACTTGCACTTTCGTTATTCCGCTTTCTTCACACTTCGTAAGCGCTGACGTCGATTGACTTCCTGTGTAGACAAGACTTACATCGTTGAGCGTCCATGTTTATATAAAAGCTTTCGGATGTCGTCACAACCATTATGACAATACTCTCTACTAAAGAAAAACAAAAAAAAAACCACCAAAAAACAAGAGAATCTCGTTTAACAAACGTGGAGTCCTAATGTCTCTGCTCGTGTTTTGATGCTCGCCTGAGACGGCAGCAGTGAAGGAAACGCTGCGTCATTCCCAGCGCGTCACCACAAACTTGCGTCCACCCCAACGATTCCCAGCGCGTCCACCCCAATGACTCCCAGCCCGTCCACCCCAATGACTCCCACCCCCCCCACCCCACCGACTCCCACCCCCCCCCCCCCCCTCACCCCCACCCCCCCCCCCCCCCCCCCCCCCACCCCCCCCCCCCC
>CAXITT010000029.1:1374196-1393903 GCA_964033795.1 Lymnaea stagnalis
GTCCAAAAAAAAAAAAAAATAAAAAAAAAACAACAAAAAATGACAAACAAAAACCAACAACAAAAAAAAAAAACAACAAATAACCCCCCACAAAATCAGTTGGTGGTGTAGTCATCCGAGAATGCATGGAGGATATCTTGAAGGTGTGTTAGTCGCCTGAGGATGGGGGTACTTGACATTACCTAAGAGATCATGGATCAGTGCGTACCGAATTCACCAAATATTTGATGAAAAAAATTGATTTTTTAAAGATTATTTCTACCATGTTTGTTGTTTATATTTTTTTCCAGTAATTTGATTAGGGTTAATTAAAAGAAACCTAATAATATCTATATGTTTTAACTCATTCGTTTAATCGGAATAGTTTTTACCCACTGAAATCACCGTATCGTCAGCCAATCCATATTTACTTAACCGTAACCAAGACAAACACAAATCATTTCAAAGCGGAAGTGATGTGAACCAATCGCTTGGCTCGTTTCCCTCAGAAAATAAATATGCTTTTCCCACGTAGTCGTAGTCCATAGTTAGCGTCACTTTCCGTGTGCAAGACAGAGGTTAAGCCATTAAGTCGATTTGTCTGATGGTACTACGCTTACAGGACTTCCCTTGAGTTTGTGATTTCAAATGCAAATTCCCAAACATTCGATCTTTTCACATCCACGAAGGACTTTTTGATTACATAATTTTTCTTACACAATTACCAGAAACCAATGATATTACCGAATGAGATTACCGAAGCACTTATTGTTCAAATAATGGAAAGGTACTTCGCCTGGGACACACAAAAAGTTTTAAACTCATGCTCTTAAAGCCCTGCCTGTGCTTAGGTAGGGGGGTGGCCAATTATGCGCTCTTAACAACCTACTCTCTGTTTATCCTACTCTCTTAACTACCTAATCTCTCAACAACCTACTCTCTTAACAACCTACTCTCTTATTATCTACTCTTTTAACTACCTACTCTCTTAACAACCTACTCTTTTATTACTATACTCTCTTAACCACCTACTCTATTAACAACCTACTATCATTGTAACCTACTCTCATTGTAAACTACTCTCTTAACAACCTACTCCCTCAACAACCTACTCTCTTAACAACCTACTCTCATTGTAACCTACTCTCTTAATAACATACTCTCTAATTATTCTACTCTCTTAACAACCTACTCTCTTATTATTCTACACTCTTAACTACCTACTCTCTTATTATTCTACTCTCTTAACAACCTAATCTCTTATTATTGTACTCTCTTAACAACTTAATCTCTTATTATTCTACTCTCTTAACAACCTACTCTCTTATTATTCTACTCTCTTAACAACCTACTCTCTTAACAACCTACTATCATTGTAACCTACTCTCATTGTAACCTACTCTCTTAACAACCTACTCCCTCAACAACCTACTCTCTGAACAACTTACTCTCATTGTAACCTACTCTCTTAACAACCTACTCTCTTATCAACCTACTCTCTTAAAAAAACCTACTCTCTTAATAGCCCACCCCACAAACCAAGTTTATACTTCCATTAGCCACTGTGACCACTGGGGCTCTCTGACTGATTGAACGTACAGACATGTTAAAAGATGGCGTTAGCGAGATTCCTCTGTTCCAGTGCTTACTTCTAATCGCTGACAAATCTCCCCAGGGAGTGTTGGGTGTTCGAAACTCCAGATGACCAGCGTGTGAACGCCACGGTCTGATTGTCTTACCCCCTCCGGCTGTGGGGACAGCTACGTTTCGTCTATTTTGAGACGTGATTTTGATCTTTCGAGTCACCAGCGACCTGGGTGTTGTTTTTAGCTCTACCTGTTTACCACTTTGTTGGTGCAATACAACAACTGCTCTTTTTGTTGCATGCAGGTCCCATTATTACAATACAACAACAGCTCTTTTTGTTGCTTTTCAAATCTCATGGTTGCAATACAACAACTGCTCTTTTTGTTGCATGCAGGTCCCATTATTATAATACAACAACAGCTCTTTTTGTTGCTTTTTAAATCTCATGGTTGCAATACAACAACTGCTCTTTTTGTTGCATGCAGGTCCCATTATTACAATACAACAACAGCTCTTTTTGTTGCTTTTCAAATCTCATGGTTGCAATACAACAACTGCTCTTTTTGTTGCATGCAGGTCCCATTATTATAATACAACAACAGCTCTTTTTGTTGCTTTTTAAATCTCATGGTTGCAATACAACAACTGCTCTTTTTGTTGCATGCAGGTCCCATTATTACAATACAACAACAGCTCTTTTTGTTGCTTTTCAAATCTCATGGTTGCAATACAACAACTGCTCTTTTTGTTGCATGCAGGTCCCATTATTATAATACAACAACAGCTCTTTTTGTTGCTTTTCAAATCTCATGGTTGCAATACAACAACTGCTCTTTTTGTTGCATGCAGGTCCCATTATTAAAATACAACAACAGCTCTTTTTGTTGCTTTTCAAATCTAATGGTTGCAATACAACAACTGCTCTTTTTGTTGCATGCAGGTCCCATTATTAAAATACAACAACAGCTCTTTTTGTTGCTTTTCAAATCTCATGGTTGCAATACAACAACTGCTCTTTTTGTTGCATGCAGGTCCCATTATTAAAATACAACAACAGCTCTTTTTGTTGCTTTTCAAATCTCATGGTTGCAATACAACAACAGCTTTTTTTTGGTGCATTTAGTTTTGATTGCTTCAAATTCCCAGTTGTTAGAACAAATTAATTTATGTATTCGTCGTCAGATTTTGAGTAAATCAATGTCTTAGCAAGTCTATGTTGAGTGTGTCAATATCTATTATGTCATTGTTGATTATGTCACATATTTGGCGAGTTTGGCACCCAGGTATTGAAAACGGTTTTGAATCCTTACTCTCTTACGTGGATATAGTCAAGTTCAAGATATAGAAATAGATAAATATAAGCTTGAATTTAACATTTAAACCAAAGAGAAAAAATTAAAAAGAAATGTTGAGTTTTCTGTGGCAAGGGGTGGAGTCGGTTTAACAAGGCGTGTAGAGAATAGGACAAGGAGTGGAGTCAGTTAAATAAAGAATGGAGTCAGTTGGGTAAGGTGTGGAGTCAGTTGGGCAAGGTGTCGGGTCAGCGGGGCAGGGAGTGGAGTCAGTTGGGTAAGGCGTCGAGTCAGTTGGGAAAGGATTGGAGTCAGTTGGGCGAGGACTGGAGTCAGTTGGGCATGGCGTCGAGTCAGAAAGGGGGGACCAACTAACATCACGTCCCACATTATACTTTCAGCGCCATTCTTGTTGAGCTTTGCATTTGAGGACATTGAAGAATTTTGACCTGCCCGACTATGGGACACATTTTGGCTCTCAGCAGTAAGAACAAAAAGACAATGTCATAAGTGTCCACCCCAACACTACCTCTTACAGTCCACAATGACTCTACCTCTTACAGTCCACCTTGACTCTATCTCTTACAGTCCACCTTGACTCTACCTCTTACAGCCCACCTTGACTCTACCTCTTACAGTCCACAATGACTCTACCTCTTACAGTCCACCTTGACTACCTCTTACAGTCCACCTTGACTACCTCTTACAGTCCACCTAGACTCTACCTCTTACAGTCCACCTTGACTCTACCTCTTACAGTCCACCTTGACTACCTCTTACAATCCACCTTGACTACCTCTTACAGTCCACCTTGACTCTACCTCTTACAGTCCCCTTTGACTCTACCTCTTACAGTCCACCTTGACTACACCTCTTACAGTCCACCTTGACTCTACCTCTTACAGTCCACCTTGACTCTACCTCTTACAGTCCACCTTGACTCTACCTCTTACATTCCACCTTGACTACCTCTTACAGTCCACCTTGACTACCTCTTAAAGTCCACCTAGACTCTACCTCTTACAGTCCACCTTGACTCTACCTCTTACAGTCCACCTTGACTACCTCTTACAATCCTCCTTGACTACCTCTTACAGTCCACCTTGACTCTACCTCTTACAGTCCACTTTGACTCTACCTCTTACAGTCCACCTTGACTCTACCTCTTACAGTCCACCTTGACTACCTCTTGCAGTCCACCTTGATTCTACCTCTTACAGCAAGTCTTCCTGTCCCACATTGGTTTGTATTTATTTCTGTCCCATATCGCGGTGTATTCCTGTCCCACATTAAGATTTAATCCTGTCCCACATACGGATGTCTTCCTGTCCCACATACGGATGTCTTCCTGTGCCACATACGGATGTCTTCCTGTGCCATATACGGATGTCTTCCTGTGCCACATACGGATGTCTTCCTGTGCCACATACGGATGTCTTCCTGTGCCACATAGGGATGTCTTCCTGATCCACATACGGATGTCTTAGATGTCTTCCTGTGCCACATACGGATGTCTTCCTGTGCCACATACGGATGTCTTCCTGTGCCACATACGGATGTCTTCCTGTGCCACATACGGATGTCTTCCTGTGCCACATACGGTTGTCTTCCTGTGCCACATACGGATGTTTTCCTGTCCCACATACGGATGTCTTTCTGTCCCACATACGGATGTCTTCCTGTGCCATATACGGATGTCTTCCTGTGCCATATACGGATGTCTTCCTGTGCCACATACGGATGTCTTCCTGTGCCACATACGGATGTCTTCCTGTGCCACATACGGATGTCTTCCTGTGCCACATACGGATGTCTTCCTGTGCCACATACGGTTGTCTTCCTGAGCCACATACAGATGTCTTCCTGTCCCACATATTGATGTCTTCCTGTGCCACATTAAAGTGCATTTCCATAACACTTTTGAATGCATTCCTGTTCCAAAGTTGTAAGAATGATTGCCTTACTTTAGGTTGTATTTCTATCCCATATTTTTGTGTATAGCTGACTGTGCTGTCCCAAAATTGGATGTATTGCTGTCTCATACAACTCTTGTTAAACATTAAAATTTGTTAGAGTCTAATGTGGTAAAAGTGTCTTATTTGGTACAAGTGTCTTATGTGGTACAAGTGTCTAATGTGGTACAAGTGTCTAATGTGGTACAAGTGTCTAATGTGGTACAAGTGTCAAATGTGGTACAAGTGTCTTATGTGGTACAAGTGTCTAATGTGGTACAAGTGTCTAATGTGGTACAAGTGTCTAATGTGGTACAAGTGTCTAATGTGGTACAAGTGTCTAATGTGGTACAAGTGTCTTATGTGGTACAAGTGTCTAATGTGGTACAAGTGTCTAATGTGGTACAAGTGTCTAATATAGTACAAGTGTCTAATGTGGTACAAGTGTCTAATATAGTACAAGTGTATAATGTGGTACACCATGATAACTCTGATGATGCATTGGTTATACAGCTGTAAAACATTGACTATGACGTAACAAATGACAAGAAACATGTACGCGCATATGCTGACGTCTTCTGTTCTTTTCATTTAAAGTTTTGGTATTTCTTTCTTATCATTTGAAACCTGCCCGTTGCCAGCACACAGTCCCAACACGTTCCCACATCTATGCATGATTGCTCTTCGGGACGACGCCTTTACAACTCGTGTTCAGTGAGAGGCTTTTTTCCTCCACTGACCCAGACATTCAGTTGTAAATATGCAGGATGTGTTTATGACAAGTACGGACATCAAAGAAGCAGCTATAAAAAAAAATATCAGGCTTTTAAACTGTACAAAGCATCTCAAAACAAGATTTTGGCGTTAGCATGTAAGACTTAACATCCGATATAGCTGTGCCCTGGTGTTTCGGAGGCCTGGGTCTGATAACTGCGTGGGGGACGGTTTTTAAGACAAGTGTGCGAGACGGAAGGCCAGGCGCCACTGCCTTGTTCAACACATCACTGTTAAAATTTTACATTAATTGGTTGTATATGTTGACCGCTGGGAGAAGGGGGAATAGAGTAGGCCGAGTTGATGTTGTTGTCGCTGTTGTTGCATTAAAAAACTTTATTGATAACATATTCACAACTAGGGCTGAACCCGGAGTGCGTTTTTTACACTTGGTACGGGTATTTTGAGACAATACCCGTTGGTATGTTGAGAAAATACCCGTTGGTATGTTGAGAAAATACCCGTTGGTATGTTGAGAAAATACCCGTAGGATCCAAGTCTTTCTACATTCATACAGACAGTCCTAAAGACAGTCCTACAGATAATCCTACAGACAGTCCTACAGACAGTCCTACATAAAGTCCTACATACATTCATACAGACAGTCCTACAGACAGTCCTACAGACAGTCCTACAGACAGTCCTACATAAAGTCCTACATACATTCATACAGACATTCCTACACACAGTCCTACAGACAGTCCTACAGACAGCCCTACATACATTCCTACAGACATTCCTATAGACAGCCAACATACATTCATACAGACAGTCCTACACTCATTCCTATAGACATTCCTACAGACATTCCTAAAGACAGTCCTACCGACAGTCCTACAAACCGTCCTACCGACAGTCCTATAGACATTCCTACAGACAGTCCTACAGACAGTCCTACAGATAGTCCTACAGGCAGTCCTATACCATACCCGTAGCTGTTTTTTTTTATATAATATAATAGTCGGATCCACCACAAAGGAAAAACAAGTGCATTTTTTCCCTTTCTCTGAGAACTATTAATATAAAACTTGTTGATCAGGGGGAGGGTTGGTTGCGAAAAGCAAGCAGGACACACCAGAAGCAAACTATTTCTAAGAGAGGTTTACGTATTTAATCGGTAAATTTTGTATTATTAAGATATGATTTAGTGTAACAATCCATGCCAAAGAAGTCCGTGAATGGCTTTTTAAGTTTAGGATCTGGACAAAACGATTCGTAAAGAAAAGACTTACTACTTGGCAACTCTGCTAACACTATACAAGAGAATGAAAACAAAGTTGTTTTCATGTTGTTGTTGTTATTGTTGCTGTTGTTGTTGCTGTTCTTGTTTTTGTTGTTGTTGCTGTTGTTTTTGCTGCTGTTTTTGCTGCTGTTGCTGTTGTTTTCTTCTACTTTCCGAAAACTTAATTTTTGAAAGGAACATCTTAAAAGCAATGTTTCTGGTCGTGTTGGAAAAACTGAAGGAAAAAAAAAATTGTGTGTATCTTTTCTCTTGCTGTATATTTTGCTTCTGGTATGGCTGCTTCCATTCACAACCGCTCCCGCCCCGCCTCACCATACTCACCATGTTTAATAGTACTGAATGGAGAGGGGGAAAAGCTGTCAGGCAGCGAGTGCCATGCTTGACGGTTCAACTCAGGTAAATAGGTTGAATAGTTCCGGAGGTGACCATTTTATCAATCATTAAAGAGCTACAGGTATGGTGTAGGACTTTCTGTAGATCGAACTGAAGGACAGCATTCAGGACTGTGTGTAGGACGATCTGTAGGACTGCATTCAGGACTACCTGTAGGCCTATTTTTCTTAAAGGCCGGCATATATTATAGAAGTTGATTTTTATATTATTTTTTTGGGTTGCACATTGACTTGGACCTACCTGGATATTTTCTCAAAATACCCCGCTTAGTTTGTTCTTAAAGATCGCCCAGTTTTTGTTAATGATCCCTTTATTTGTTCTTAAAGATCATTTGGTTTGTTCATAAAGATCGCTTAGTTTGTTGTTAAAGATCGCTTAGTTTGTTGTTAAAGATAATTGATTTTGTTCCTTAAGATTGTTTAGTTTGTTCCTAAAGAACATTTAGTTTTCTGTTAAAGATCGCTTATTTTATTCTTATAAATCAATTAGTTTAATATTAAAGATCATTTGTTTTGTTCTTAAAGATCATTTAGTTCAGTCTTAAAAATCGTTTAGTTTGTTCTTTAAGATCGTTTAGTTAGTTATTAAAGATCTCTTAGATAGTTCTTAAAGATCGCTTAGTTTGTTTTAAAGATCGTTCAGTTTGTTCTCAAAGATCGCTTAATTTGTTCTTAAATGTCGCTTAGTTTGTTGTTAAATATCGCTTTCGCTGAGTATTAATTGACCGAAAACCTGAGTCACTTTCTGCCGGATGGCCGAAAGTCTAAGTCAATTTCGGCCGAAACCGAAGAAAAACCGAAAGTTAACTTTTCTTTTTCGGCCTAAACCGAAATAAATCCGAAAGTTAACTTTTAAGTTTCGGCCGAAACCGAAACTTGGCCGAAAGTGATAAAACGGCCACTTTCGGCGCCGAAACCGAAGCCGAAGCCGAAATTCGATCGGCCTCTAGTTGACAGGGAGAAATAATCTAACTTATATGCCGGCACGGGCCATGAATCTGACTGACGAGCCGTGGCAAAACTAGCAACGACTGCCACCTTGGAATCTGATACATGCTGCCAGCTGCAGGGCCTGGTGGTTTCAATCTCGTGGCAGGAAGACGGAGTCACCGCTGCGGCCAAGGCGTTCCAAGCTATTTCCTGGAATCACAACCTGCACGAAATAGAGATAATTGCCTTCAAGCAGCAGCGATTAGCGAGGCAGACTAATGGACGTCTCACATGCAGCGAGGAGGTAGAAGAGGGCGAGGCGTCTTGGAGGAACAAAGCTTTTTTTGATTTTTTTTAAGACTTGGCCAAATGGTTTTACTTTGATTTAAAGAAAAAATAATTTTTTAAGCTTCGCTTGATGTTAAACCATGACAGCAAACCCAAAATTATAACAAACCTTGGAAACAAACTTTTAGTTTAAAACCTGAATAAAATGTAATATCCCGAAATATGGCTGGGAGGGGGGTCGGGGGGGGGGGGATATTACGCATCAAACGCACTTTTCGATATTTTTTTAAAGGAATCTCATTTAGCGAAATTATCGGGAATTTCATTTTATTTTCTCATTCAAAACCAAGAAACTCTACAGCAAGTAGTAGGATAGGGGGGGGGGGGTGGGGGGGGGGGGGGGATATTACGCATCAAACGCACTTTTCGATATTTTTTTAAAGGAATCTCATTTAGCGAAATTATCGGGAATTTCATTTTATCTTCTCATTCAAAACCCAGAAACTCTACAGCAAGTAGTAGGATAGTATTAATGCCATGGAGTATAATACTATTAATAATATTAGTCCCAAGGAGTAGGATGATATAAGTCACAAAGGAGTATTTTAGTATTAATCCCAAGGAGTATGATATTCTTGTCCCAAGGAGTATGATAGTATTAGTTCCAAATAGTATGATAGTACAATGGAATTCTTTGCCACTACACATACGCAATATACCAACCACCCAGGCCTTCAAAACTGCACTCAAAACATATCTTTTTAAATTAGACTACCCTGACTGATTCCCCTCCTCTGACCGATAAATGATCTTGCTGGCTGCCGTCCATGGTTTGCCTTGAAAAAGTTATGTGGTGGGGTGGGTGAATATACATTGCTGTTCTTTATTTCATAAATGTATTGCATTTTAATGTCATGATTATGTCTTTTTTGATAAAATGTTTATGTACAGCGCGGTGAGCCCAGCCCTAGGCTGGGGTACCGCGCTATAGAAGACGTCTTATTATTATTATTATTATTAGTCCCTTGTATCCGATAAGTCAGATCACTAAATGCACATTTACATAATTTTTTTTAGTTAATCATGGGGGGGGGGGGGGAAGGGCGTGATTAACCTTGTTTGTCTTAGGTGCGTACATCTGCTTCTGTGCTTACATGTACTTATGTGCTTATATGTGCTTATGTGATTACATGTGCTTATGTGTTTACATGTATGTATGTGGAAACATGTACTTATGTGCATATATGTGCTTGTGTGCGTACATGTTTTACGTGCATACATGTAAGTATGTGCATACGCATGCTTTTGTACATACATGTATGTGCATACATGTGATTATGTGCTTACATGATCTTATTTGCCTACATGTACTTATGTGCATACATGTATTTATACGCATTCATGTACTTATGTGACAATACAATTGGTTCAGTTCCACGGGGACTAGATGACACATTTTCCAAACGCCACATGTGTTAGAACATCCACGATTTCCACAAGACCCTTGTGACACGCACATGTGAATAAAAAAAAATCATTTTCCGAAAGCTTCAAGTAAATGAGACACCCCACTTCCCGACAGCACTATGTGGATGAGACACCCGATTTTCCGACAGCCCCATGGGGATGAGACACCACATTTATGACAGCCCCATTAGGATAAGACACCCCTTTTTCCGAAAGCCCCATGGGGATGAGACACCACAGTTATGACAGACCCATGAGGATAAGACATCCCGTTTTCCAAAAGCCCCATGGGGATGAGACACCACATTTATGACAGTCCCATTAGGATAAGACACCCCGTTTTCCGAGAGCCCCATGAGGATGAGACACTCCATTTACCGAGAATCACCATGTGAATGAGACACCCTATTTTCCGACAGCCCCATGGGGATGAGACACCCTATTTTCCGACAGCTCCTTGTAGATGAGACACCACAATTGCCGTCAGCTGGTAAGGGTACAAACCCGTCCTAGCTTCAGACACCGGGCAACGTGAAGCAGCCCCCCCCCCCCCAAACACCTAGCACAACACGAAAATGCTCTCAGCTTCACTTTATTCTAATTCAAGAGTTATCTGCCCTCAGGAACAGTTGGCCCGTGTACCTGGCTTACCTTCAGCACACACCAATGTCAATTGCATAGTTTCTATTTTTTTCTCTTTGTTAAAAAGATTTATGCTATCTTCGAATCTTCGACGATCTAAAAATTAAATTTTTTAAAATTTTTTTAAAATTTATTTTCTTTTTTTAAAGCACAACTTAAATTGTGTATAAATTGTTTCAATCGCTCATTGTAAGTTAAAAGATTTTAAAAATAGCTACCAGAATTCAACTAAAATAGCTTTAGAACTTCCATATTTCGTATCAAAACTATGTGTCACCTTCTTATAAAGGGCAGTGCCATCAGAACATGTGCATCAGGTTCTTGTCAATGAAAAGGTCCACCAAAACATATGTATCACGGTCTTGTCATTGACGGAGCCTGGAGCCTCATTCATTTTTATGAACTATTTTTTTTTTTTTTTTTTTTTTTAGTCGTATTTTGAAATTGAATCATTTCTGAATAGAAGTCAAAGTCAAATTCAAAGTCTAATGTTTCCTTCCCACCAAAATAATTACATAGAATCCGTGGCTTCATTTTTTTCTTCTTTTGAATATCCTTCTTCTTAAAAAAAATCTTTAAGATATCAATCTTCTTAAAAACTTGTGAATATCAAATTTCTTAAAATATAACTTATTTTGGTTTGTGTATTTTTGGCGATTTTTTGCTTGCTTGTTTGTTGTTGTTTTTTTTCATTTTGGGCTGGGCGTGAGATTAAAAAGGGTTTAAACATATGGTCCCCACGAGGTTACTATGGGCTTACAAGTATGGTCAACCCTGTATTAATTTTATGCCTTGGGTTTTTGTGTTTTCGTACACGGCTAACAAAATACTTGTTCAACACCAGGCACAGAAACATTGCACATCCCTTCTGGATACATAGGAGTCAGATTGATCAATGCATTGATCGTGGGTCCTTAATATATTATAGAACAAGAAACTTATTTATAGTAATAAAATGGTTCAGGTCAGTGGCTTAGTCAGTTCGGCTTTCCTAACGTGATCAAGGCCAGGTTTTATGACTGTTCCATGGCAGTGGCTGAGTCAGTTAGGCTTTCTTAACGTGATCAAGGCCAGGTTTTGTGACTGTTCCATGGCAGTGGCTGAGTCAGTTAGGCTTTCTTAACGTGATCAAGGCCAGGTTTTGTGACTGTTCCATGGCAGTGGCTGAGTCAGTTAGGCTTTCTTAACGTGATCAAGGCCAGGTTTTGTGACTGTTCCATGGCAGTGGCTGAGTCAGTTAGGCTTTCTTAACGTGATCAAGGCCAGGTTTTGTGACTGTTCCATGGCAGTGGCTGAGTCAGTTAGGCTTTCTTAACGTGATCAAGGCCAGGTTTTGTGACTGTTCCATGTCAGTGGCTGAGTCAGTTAGGCTTTCTTAACGTGATCAAGGCCAGGTTTTGTGACTGTTCCATGTCAGTGGCTGAGTCAGTTAGGCTTTCTTAACGTGATCAAGGCCAGGTTTTGTGACTGTTCCATGTCAGTGGCTGAGTCAGTTAGGCTTTCTTAACGTGATCAAGGCCAGGTTTTGTGACTGTTCCATGTCAGTGGCTGAGTCAGTTCGGCTTTCTTAACGAGATCAAGGCCAGCTTTTGTGACTGTTCCATTTCAGTGGCTGAGTCAGTTCGGCTTTCTTAACGAGATCAAAGGCCTTAATGGCGGATCTTTTTTTTTTCACAACCAGTTCTAATGATAAATGTGTTCAATGATGATGATAAGTGTGTACAATGATGATTAAATATGTGTACAGTGATGATTTTAAGTGTGTACAATTATGATTATAAGTGTACAATGATGATGTTAAGTGTGTACACTGATGATGACAAGTGTGTACAATGATGATCATAAATATCTACAGTTAGGATGATAAGTGTGTACAATGATGATGTTAAGTGTGTACAATGATGATGTTAAGTGTGTACAATGATGATTTTAAGTTTTTACAATGATGATCATAAGTATGTGCAATGATGATTATAAGAGTGTACAATGATGATGATAAGTGTGACAATGATGATTAAAGTGTGTACAATGATGATAATTAGTGTGTACAATGATGATGATAAGTGTGTATAATGATGATGATAAGTGTGTACAATGATGATGATAAGTGAGCAACGATAATGCTAATTTGCTAGAATAATAATGATGATAAGTGTGTACAATGATGATGTAAAAAAAAGTACAATAAAGAGGATAAGTTTTTCATATCATTATTCAAATAGAGTGAATTAATTTAAGATAAAACACATATATATGATGTCTATATCTGATGTTATATATCTGATTGTCTATATCTGATGTTATATATCTGATTGTCTATATCTGATGTTATATATCTGATTGTCTATATTTATTTATTTATTTATTTAGGCATTTTTATATAGCGCTTATCATAAAGCTCTAAGCGCTTTACAATTATTAAAACATGTAAACTAAGTAAATACAAATGAGATACTAGGATAGTAACTACTATTTTATAGAAACAATGAAAATGACTATAAAACGAGGACACTTTGACACTTCAGGATCAACCCGAAACAGAAAATGAGGATATCCCAGTGAACCAATATATTTTAAATTAAATACTTGTAGATGTCCCACTGAAAGAATAAATTTTAAACTAAACACTTGTAGATGTCCCACTGAAATATTAAATTTTAAATTAAACACTTGTAGATGTCCCACTGAAATATTAAATTTTAAAGTAAACACTTGTGGATTCCCACTGAATCAATACATTTAAATTAAACACTTGTAGTTGTCCCACTGAACCATTAAATTTTGAAATAAACACTTGTAGATGTCCCACTGAAACAATACATTTTAAATGAAACACTTGTGGATGTCCCAGTGAACCAATATATTTTAAATTAAACACTTGTAGTTGTCCCTCTGAACCAATATATTTTAAATTAAACACTTGTAGTTGTCCCACTGAACCAATACATTTTAAATTAAACACTTGTAGATGTCCCACTGAAACAATACATTTTAAATTAAACACTTGTAGATGTCCCACTGAAGCAATAAGTTTTAAATTAAACACTTGTAGATGTCCCACTGAAGAAATAAATTTTAAATTAAACACTTGTTGATGTCCCACTGAAATAATAAATTTTAAATTAAACACTTGTACATGTCCCGCTGAACCTATAAATTTTAAATTAAACACTTGGAGATGTCCTACTGAAGCAATTAAAATATAATCAACTCCCAGTTCTCAACAATTTTCTTGCTAATGTTTCGTTTCTTAAAATACCATTTTATCTTGCTGTAAAAAATGACTCTGTCTTTCCGAATGCACTCCCTTAACCCCCCCCCCACCCTTCCCCCCACCCTTCCCCCCACACGTATATCTATATAAAGATTTCCTTGATTCAGATCATGTACACAAAATGATAAATTATTAATGAAAGAACACTGAAAAAAAATACAAAGGGAAAAGATCATAATGTAAATGTTGACATGATGGACAGGTGGGCCACCCCCCCCCAAGCCCCACCTCTCTCTCTCTCTCTCTCTCTCTCTCTCTCTCTACCACTACATGCTCTCCGATCAACCCTACAACTACATGCTGTCCTATCTAATATTTTTTTTAAGATCAAGCTGTTGTCTGTTAATCTACGTAAGATACTTATCAGTCTAACCGTTAGATACATGTCAGTGTAACCGTAAGATACCTGTCAGTCTAACCGTAAGATACATGTCAGTCTAACCGTTAGATACATGTCAGTCTAACCGTAAGATACCTGTCAGTCTAACCGTAAGATACATGTCAGTCTAACCGTAAGATACCTGTCAGTCTAACCGTAAGATACATGTCAGTCTAACCGTTAGATACATGTCTGTCTAACCGTAAGATACCTGTCAGTCTAATCGTTAGATACCTGTCAGTCTAACCGTAAGATACCTGTCAGTCTAACCGTACCATAAGTGTCAGCCCAAGTTAATTCCTTTGTTAAATCGACTTTGTTAGTGTAACAAAAATGTTAATTGTAACGTTGATGTTGTAATATTATAAGTATTTTCTAATGTCGTGCCTCCTCTTGCGTTTGCTTATTCAGCACTCCTAATCATCACCCCAATACTTATCGTAGAGCATGAGGCCAAAGTCCATGAATAGTATCACAATATATTTATTGACAGATTATATACTTCACGCAGTATTAAATAAATCTCCTAAACTGGAGGAACCATAATTGTCATTGCCGTGTTACTTCATAAACATCATTCACGCAGATGTGTTGGATAACTGCCCCGATGCTATGAGATGTACATCAGACACGACAAGAGCCCTCATCACACACAAAACTAGATCTATCCCACTTCCTGTCTTCTTATACTTCTGAGCATGACATATTTAATCTCTTTAACTTCCTGTCAATCCTAAAACAATACATTATACGAAACAATTCATTATTTTAATATGAGCTGTTACAGTTAGTTAAAATGTTACTACCGTCTGCCCTATCTCCACAACACACATAACACAACACACATAAAACAACACACATAACACAACACATGTAACACAACACATGTAACACAACACATGTAACACAACACATGTAACACAACACACGTTCACCTCAGAGTAACAATTTTACAACTCAACACAAACTGCTCAGAGGAGTTGGAGTTGAGTTAGCTGAAGATGCCGCCAGGTTTAGCCACATCGTCCACAAGTTATCCAGATAATCCGGGCGTTTAGCTTAAAGTTATGACTTAGATCCAGGGCTTTTGTGATTCATTAGATCCTCGATCCTTTCTGATCCCAACTGGTATTGTTTTATTGTCCATTGGGGGCCATAACTGTCATGTGATTTAATGGGAAAATTAGTATTTATGTAACATGGAACAACCTTAGCACTTTGGAGATTAGCCTGAAGTTTTATTTACTGGCTTAGAAGTATTGGCTCTGACTGTCATGGCGGCGTCCAAATCTAATTATAAGCATGAGTCAGTTTAGGGGAAATGGGTTTTTATTTCTGTCAAAGGAATATTGAGTAATTCGGTCAGAGCTTCTTTGGCAGGGTTGATGTGACAACAACTCGTGTTCAGGGTTGATATGACAACATGCAGTGCTATAATGGTTGATATGTCAACATGTAGTGTTAGGGTTGCGGTAACAGCTTGGCATATAAAAAAAAAAAGGTCTGATCTAAAGTTGGGAAAAACCAACAAGAGGTCATAAGGAATTGTTTATTTTATAAACTTTTCAAACAAAAACATTTAACAGCTGCTAACCACAAAGTGTTTCGTATCAATCCGTTATAAAATGGTTTTATACATCAAAGAGGGGGCGACGCTGAAAAATTGACAAAACACGCATTCAAGAAACACACTGAACCCAATTAATTCTCCCCCGGCCCAAGGCTCGCAACCTTACATTTTGTACACGCCCCTGAACTATATTACTAATCTAATGACCCATCCGCTTTTACACCTCAAATTTGTTTCACCAACTATTTCAGTAAAAACAAAAGAAAACATTGCGCCCTTGGGATAGTTTTTTTTTTTTTTTTTTTTTAAAAGAATCTCATTTAGCGCAGTTATCGGGAATTACTTTTCGTGGAATTAGTGCCATCCCAGTTCCTTCATCTTCCCTTTGTAAAACAGGGAAACCTGATTTTTGGTAGTTGGGGTTTGGAGTAGGGTTGAAAACTTTAAAATACATTTCGTCATCGCCAAAAGAGTCTGTCTGACAAGTTTCAGCGCGATAGGTTCACGGGAAGTGGGTCAATTAACGGTCCGAAGATCTTGCCTCACAACCACATAGAAGGAAAGAACCACACGAACAAAAGCTAAGTTAATATAAAGGATTTAAAGATCAATAAATGATAATTGCAATCCACACACAAAGACCAAAAAAAAATCAAACAATGATATTTGCCAATCACACAGATCATTCAGCAGGATAAACAGGCAGCACGTCGTTTAAAATGGCGGCAAGTTATGTTGGCTTGAAAACACTATGAACTATTATTTCAACTATATAATTTGAAAGTAAGCCCAATTTCTTGGATCTTGCCACGAAACTATCAGCTCTATGTCTGATATCTTGCACCGAAACTATCAGCTCATTGTCTGGGATCTTGCACCGAAACGGTCTGCCCAATGTCTGGGATCTTGGACCAAAACTATCAACTCTATGTCTCGGATCTTGCACCGAAACTATCAGCTCTATTTCTGGAATCTTGCCCCGAAACTGTCTGCATAATGTCTGGGATCTTGCACCAAAACTATCAGCTCTATGTCTGGGAACTTGCACCGAAACGGTCTGCCCAATGTCTGGGATCTTGCACCAAAACTATCAGCTCTATGTCTGGGAACTTGCACCGAAACGGTCTGCCCAATGTCTGGGATCGTGCACCAAAAATATCAGCTCTATGTCTGGGAACTTGCACCGAAACGGTCTGCCCAATGTCTGGGATCTTGCACCGAAACTATCAGCTCTATGTCTGGGAACTTGCACCGAAACGGTCTGCCCAATGTCTGGGATCTTGAACCAAAGCTATCAGCTCTATGTCTGGGAACTTGCACCGAAACCGTCTGCCCAATGTCTGGGATCTTGAACCAAAGCTATCAGCTCTATGTCTGGGATCTTGCAACAAAACTATTAGCTCTATGTCTGGGATCTTGCACCGGAACCGTCTGCCCAATGTCTGGGATCTTGAACCAAAGCTATCAGCTCTATGTCTGGGATCTTGCAACAAAACTATTAGCTCTATGTCTGGAATCTTGCACCAAAACCGTCTGCCCTAAGTCTGGGATCTTGAACCAAAGCTATCAGCTCTATGTCTGGGATCTTGCACCTAAACTATCAGCTATATGTCTGGGATCTTGTACCGAAACTATCATCTCTATGTCTGGGATCGTGCACTCGAAACTGTTTGGAACACATCAAAAACAGTTTATCTAAAGCAGTGCAGGAATACTTCAAGATCTCCTCTTGAACAAATTTGAGTGACGGCAACTTAGATAAATAACGTAATTACCATTTCCAGACCCTAGGTAATCAAATCCAGGTGGCTTTGTTTTCCTACGGAAACCTTACCAACACACGGTTGTGTTTCAGTGGGTTTATTTTTTAAACATATAACAAACTTTTTTAAAAAAACTAATTTTTGTATCCATAGTATTGAAATATTTTAGGTATTTGAAATTGTATCCAGAACTTTGTTTGAAAGAAATTTCGTCGACGGAAGTTTGATTGAACGGAAATTTTGTCGATTTTTTTTTTTTCAGTTAGCACAATAAAATTTTGCGTCAAATTTAGTTTTGAACGCAATATACTACATAGTAATCAAAATAATGCGTTCAAAAAGAAATTTGACGAAAATTGGATCGTGTGAACTGAAGAAAAAAAATCGATCAAATTCCGTTCAATCATACCTTTATCGATAAGTTTTTCAGTCAACGAAGTTTCCTTCAAACAAATTCCCGGTAACCATTTTAAATAATGCACAAACACACACACAGGCTCATACACATACACACATACAAACAAACACACACACGCACAAGCGGGCAAACATAATAAAATCTAAATTTTAACTGTACGATTTTTTTACTATAAAAGTTATGATAAATGACTTGTTACTATAATCTGAAACAGCTTCAGTCAAAAAGATTTATTTTTACAATAATATATTACCGAAGCTGTATTATTAGTAGGCCGACATTAATCAATCACAACAATTACATCACAACAACCCGAAGTCCTAAAGAGTTCGGCCATTAGAAGGGAAATCAAAGTTAGGTGGTTTGGTCGTGGGGAGGGGGGATGATGGTGCCTAACCCCGGGCGTCAATAACATGGGGGCGCGATAATCATTTATAGATAGGTTAATTTTTAGTAAATGAAAAAATAAAAGGCGCTGTACTTAACAAAGACAAGGGGTGCTAAAATCGTCTTTTTATTGGTCCGCCCCTTTCGGCATTTATTTGTGTATATGTATTAGCGGCGGGCGCCATTTTCACTTTTCATTCAGGGTGCCAATTTTCCTCGACCTGCTAGTCAATCTTAATCATGTGAATGTAGCTGTAGGGACCTATTAGTCAATCTTAATAATGTGAATGTAGCTGTAGAGACCTACTAGTCAAGGTTAATGATGCGAATGTATCTGTAGAGACCTACTAGTCAATCTTAATAATGTGAATGTAGCTGTAGAGACCTACTAGTCAAGGTTAATGATGCGAATGTAGTTGTAGGGACCTACTAGTCAATCGTAATAATGTGAATGTAGCTGTAGAGACCTACTAGTCAAGGTTAATAATGCGAATGTAGCTGTAGGGACCTACTAGTCAATCTTAATCATGTGAATGTAGCTGTAGAGACCTACTAGTCAAGGTTAATGATGCGAATGTAGCTGTAGAGACCTACTAGTCAATATTAATAATGTGAATGTAGCTGTAGAGACCTACTAGTCAAGGTTAATAATGCGAATGTAGCTGTAGCGACCTACTAGTCAATCTTAATAATGTGAATGTAGCTGTAGGGACCTACTAGTCAAGGTTAATGATGCGAATGTTGCTGTAGGGACCTACTAGTCAAGGTTAATGATGCAAATGTAGCTGTAGGGACCTACTAGTCAATAGTAATAATGTGAATGTAGCTGTAGGGACCTACTAGTCAAGGTGAATGATGTGCGTGTCGCTGTAACGACCTACTAGTCAAGTCTAACACAATGATATCTCTCGTCATAGCGAAGCTGTTACGTCATCGGCACCTTTCTTTCATATTTTGATTTAACTGAGAGGTTCTTCAACATAATTTCATGGGTCCGACATTTAAGAAAGATAAATGATAATGCATAGTCAATATCGAATAAAGGATACACAGATCATCATGTTCTATATTCTAACTGACAGAATCCAGAATCGTTTTTGATGAATCCTAAATTAAAATTATAATTGCGTCCAGTTTAGTTTTAGAACCCTTGCGAACATAGACAAGTATTTATTCAATCACACAAATATAACGGCCGAAATCAAACCATGATGTCATCAATCAATTTCCCATTTACACAACGCTTCCAATAATGTATTTAAAAAAAAAAAAAAAAAGAAGAAAAAAATTAGATTCGTAAACACAGGGGCGTCTACGCCGATAGGAAAGGGTGGGGGGGGGGAGCAGTTGCATCAAATATGCGTTGGGAG
>CAXITT010000029.1:1396480-1407554 GCA_964033795.1 Lymnaea stagnalis
TATATATATATATATATATATATATATATATATACACCTCAATCATTAAGGCATAAAGATGATACACTAGCAAATGTCACGTGGGTTGGTTTTCACGAACTTCCAAGAAAAGTGACCGTGAGATGAAATGGGTTCCTACCTTCCTTGCCCCTAGTTTGATGCCATACTCGACCAATGGCATCTCACCATAACACCTCAACATAAAATCTAAACCATAACATCTCACAATAACATCGCACCATAACATCTCACCCTCGCATCTCACCATAACATCTCACAATAACATCGCACCATAACATCTCACCCTCGCATCTCACCATAACATCTCAACATAAATCTAAAACATAACACCTCAACATAAAATCTAAACCATAACATCTCAACATAACAAGTCAACATAAAATTTAAGCCATTACATCTCACCATAACATCTCCCCATATCATCTCACCAAAAGATCTCACCATAACAAGTCAACATAAAATTTAAGCCATAAAATCTCACCATGACGTCTCCCCATAACATCTCACCATAACATCGCACCATAACATCTCACCAAAGCATCTCACCATAACATCTCAACAGAAAATCTCAACAGAAAATCTAAACCATAACATCGCACCATAACACATCAACATAGCATCTCACTATAACATCTTAGCATAACATCTCAACATTAAATCTAAACAAAAACATCTCACCACAACATCTCACCACAACATCTCAACACAACATCTCACCACAACATCTCACCACAACATCACACCATAAAGGTTTCTTCTTATAAAGTGTGTGTGCACACCTAACTCTCGTTGCTTCATCCCCATTATCAAAAGGAAGCTCCCAGAAATTGAGTTGGGTAAAAAGGGTAGACAACTGCTCTACACGTGAAGACAGGGCATTTGAGCTAGAGTTACGCCGGGATCACCCCGGAATAATGCCACGGGCCCAGACGACGTGTTGTTCCGGAAATGCCAGCACTTATTTCTGACATTCTGCCCCCCCCCCCACCGTCAGATTCGTTGGATGGTTTGCTTCAACTGTTTTGGGGCCAGGCAGTTCCCTATCGTCTGTCTACTGAGTCTGTCTACTGAGTCTGTCTACTGAGTCTGTTGCCGAGGTCGCTCTGTTCCTTATTGCAGTGTTACACAATGGCACACCTAGATATCCATCTAGATACTGAATATCGATCTAGATCCCGGCTGTCCACCTAGACCCAGATATCCATCTAGACACCAGATATCCACCAAGACCCAAATATCCATATAGACTCAATATATCCACTTAGACTCCAGATATCCACTTAGACTCCAGATATCCACTTACACTACAGATATCCACTTAGACTCCAGATATCCACTTAGACTCCAGATATCCATCTTGACCCCAGCTGTCCACCTAGACCCATAAGATCCATCTAGACCCCAGATATCTGCCTAGACGTCTTAAACCCGCGACACATGAAGCACAAAGAAACACAACTTACTTACTGCTTTTTGATGTACAGAAGAGTCACGAGGGTACAGAAGCGTCACGAGGGTACAGAAGCGTCACATGGGTACAGAAGAGTCACGAGGGTACAGAAGAGTCACGAGGGTACAGAAGAGTCACGAGGGTACAGAAGAGTCACGAGGGTACAGAAGCGTCACGAGGGTACAGAAGCGTCACATGGGTACAGAAGAGTCACAAGGGTACAGAAGAGTCACGAGGGTACAGAAGAGTCACGAGGGTACAGAAGAGTCACGTGGGTGCAGAAGAGTCACGAGGGTACAGAAGCGTCATGATACAAAAATTTAGACCTATAGAAAGGATTGAAAATATTTCCAACCATGCCGTGCTGTGTTGGCAACCTACTCTGTGTGGGACCGAGTCTGTTGGCAACCTACTCTGTTTGGGACCGAGTCTGTTGGCAACCTACTCTGTGTGGGACCGAGTCTGTTGGCAACCTACTCTGTGTGGGACCGAGTCTGTTGGCAACCTACTCTGTTTGGGACCGAGTCTGTTGGCAACCTACTCTGTGTGGGACCGAGTCTGTTGGCAACCTACTCTGTTTGGGACCGAGTCTGTTGGCAACCTACTCTGTGTGGGACCGAGTCTGTTGGCAACCTACTCTGTTTGGGACCGAGTCTGTTGGCAACCTACTCTGTTTGGGACCGAGTCTGTTGGCAACCTACTCTGTGTGGGACCGAGTCTGTTGGCAACCTACTCTGTTTGGGACCGAGTCTGTTGGCAACCTACTCTGTGTGGGACCGAGTCTGTTGGCAACCTACTCTGTTTGGGACCGAGTCTGTTGGCAACCTACTCTGTTTGGGACCGAGTCTGTTGGCAACCTACTCTGTTTGGGACCGAGTCTGTTGGCAACCTACTCTGTGTGGGACCGAGTCTGTTGGCAAACTACTCTGTTTGGGACCGAGTCTGTTGGCAACCTACTCTGTGTGGGACCGAGTCTGTTGGCAAACTACTCTGTTTGGGCCCGAGTCTGTTGGCAAACTACTCTGTTTGGGACCGAGTCTGTTGGCAAACTACTTTGTTTGCACCCTTCTCTGATGCCGTCCAACTCTGTTTGCTCCTGCTCTGGCGTCACCCTACTTTGTTCGCACCCTACTCTGATGGCATCCTACCCTGGTTCCACATTGTTCTGATGGCACCCTACCCTGCCTGCACCTTGTTCTCATGGTAACCTACCTTGCTTGCACCTTGATCTGATGGCACCCTACCCTGCTTGCACCTTGTTCTGATGGCACCCTACCCTGCTTGCACCTTGTTCTGATGGCACCCCACCCTGCTTGCACCTTGCTTTGTGCTGTTGACACTATATTCTGGTGGCAGCACGCATATCGAGATTGTTAATAGCGCAACAAATTAAGACATCTTTATTAATGTTTATAATTTTAGACAATGACAGGGGTGGGGGGTTGAGAACCAGCTCAGACATAAACAAGGTGGGGCTTGACAAATTATGGATATTGAGATTCCGGGGGCGTGGCAACATGGATATTAAGATTAAGGGGGCGTGGCAACATGGATATTGAGATTGGGGGGCGTGGCAACATGGATATTGAGATTAGAGGGCGTGGCAACATGGATATAGAGATAACAGGGGCGTGGCAACATGGATATTGAGATTAGAGGGGCGTGACAACATGGATATTGAGATTCCGGAGGGGTGGCAACATGGATATTGAGATTAGGGGGGCGTGGCAACATGCATATTGAGATAACAGGGGCGTGGCAAAATGGATATTGAGAACATGGATATTGAGATTAGGGGGGCGTGGCAACATGGATATTGAGATTAGGGGGGCGTGGCAACATGGATATTGAGATAACAGGGGCTTGGCAACATGGATATTGAGATTAGGGGGGCGTGGCAACGTGGATATTGAGATTAGGGGGGCGTGGCAACATGGATATATAGATAACAGGGGCGTGGCAACATGGATATTGAGATTACAGGAACGTTGTTGAATGCACAAGATGAGACATGGCGTGTGAAAGCCGCAACGAAATGACAAGGGCGTGGTCAGATGACTGAGATGACAAGGAGAGTGGCTGAGGGCGTAAAAACATATTTGACCGTGGGGCGTGGGAACAAACAAGCACACCTTAGGAAGTCACGTATGTAATTATTTTTAAAAGATTTTTTTTTAAAAATAATCATATACTATGTATTACGACTTCTCATCCAGCGCTATCTTTCTACTCCGACTCAGCGAATCTGATCATGTGATGTCCTGAGCTGCTAATGCCATGATGTACTAATGCCCTAATGCACTAATTTTCCTTTTCCCGTTATTCTCTACTGCCCTGATGACACTATGGTCTGAAGCCCCGATGACGTTATTCTGTAATGCCCTGATGCCATGATACACTAAAGGCACTTATGTCGTTATTCGCTATGCCCTGGTGACGTTATGCTCTAATGTCCCATGACGTTATTGTCTAATGCCCCGATAACGCTATGTTCTGCTGCATTGATGCCCTGATGCCATGATACACCAAGGCACTGATGTCGTAATTCTTTATGCCCTGACGACGTTATGCTCTAATGCCCAGATGACGTTGTTCTCTGATGCCCTGATGACGTTGTACTCTAATACCCTGGCTGAAACACGGGCGCTATTAGGCTCCGGTGGTATTGATTGCATTAGGGAATAATATTTATCTCCCACCACTACAGCTCGCCTCTTGTCTTACCCGGCGTGCCCTCTGCGTTTTGTCGACAGCGGGCAACTTCCTACAAGCGATCGTCTCTCCTGCACGTGCCTGCCCCTGGCCCCCAATACCATCCCCTCCTATTAGGCAGGGTTGGCTTAATATAAAGCAGGTTGCACCTTAAGAGTTAGACCTGGTAAACTCCACGGGAGGACCGGTTGGCGGTTTACTGTTTTTTGTGGTTGGAGCAAAGCGGAGGGGGAAAAAAAACTTAACAAAATGTCTTCACACAATTATTGGGGCTGGTGATGCAACGAGGTGAGAACCCTGCGTATCACAATGTAAGCGTCTTATTTTGCGTGGTCTCGTTTGATGACATTAATGTTTGCTGTTGTACTGATGTGTTTGTTTTATATTGTGTCATAGTGTTTTATGTACACATTTGGCTTGTGTCTCCTTTATGTGCAAACCCGATAGTGATATCGCTTGGTTTGAGTTTGAGGCAATCATAAATATGTTTTTGTATTTTAAGAAAGGGAAAATGAATAAAAGTATTTCTTTGTGATTTATTTTGTTGTTGTTGTTGTTTAGGGTTTGTTGTATTTGTTTGCTGTTGTTTGTTGTAGTTGTTTGTTGTTGTTGTTGGTGTTGTTGTTTGTTGTTGTTGTTGTTGTTGTTGTTGTTTGTTGTTGTTGTTTGTTGTTGTTGTTGTTTGTTGTTTGCTGTTGTTTGTTGTTGTTTGTTGTTTGTTGTTGTTTGTTGTTGTTGCTGTTTGTTGTTGTTTGTTGTTGTTGTCGTTGTTGTTGTTGTTTGTTGTTGTTGTTGTTTGTTGTTGTTTGTTGTTTTTTGTTGTTGTTGTTTTCTTTGTTATTTGTTGTTGTTTGTTGTTGTTGTTCCTTGTTGTTGTTCGTTGTTGTTGTTTGTTGTTTTTTGTTTTTTTGTTGTTGTTGTTTGTTGTTGTTTGTTGTTGTTTGTTGTTGTTTGTTGTAGTTGTTTGTTGTTGTTTTTGTTGTTATTGTTTGTTGTTTGTTGTTGTTTGTTGTTTGTTGTTGTTTGTTGTATTTTGTTGTTGTAGTTGTTTTTTTTTGTTGTTGTTTTTGTTGTTGTTGTTTGTTGTTGTTTGTTGTTTATTGTTTTTGTTGTTTGTTGTTATTTGTTGGTTTGTTTTTGTTGTTGTTGTTTTTTTTTGTTGTTGTTGTTTGTTTTTGTTGTTGTTGCTGTTTGTTGTTGTTTGTTTTTTGTTGTTGTTGTTGTTGATGTTTGTTGTAGTTGTTTGTTGTTGCTTGTTGTAGCTGTTTTTTGTTGTTTGATGTTGTTTGTTGTTGTAGTTGTTTGTTGTTGTTGTTTGTTGTTATTATTGTTGTTTGTTGTTATTTGTTGTTTGTTGTTATTATTGTTGTTTGTTGATCACGCTGTTGTTTGTTGTTATTATTGTTGTTTGTTGATCACGCTGTTGTTTGTTGCTATTATTGTTGTTTGTTGGTGTTGTTGTTGTTGTTGTTGGTGTTGTAGTTTATTGGTGTTGTTATTTGTTGGTGTTGTTGTTCTGACATCACGTGTGTTACAGCCTAAATTTGGAAGATGTCACAACCCGTCACCTGGCAGGTTTAATGACATCCTCGATAGTACAAACTGTACGGTGTGCCAGTGCAATGACGTGACAGGTGACATCACATGACAATCTGTACCCGGACGGTACAATAAAATACATGAAACGCTTGTACACAATAAAATGATAACAATTATGTTTGTCTTCTTTGTTGTAGCGCCCAGCGATCATCATTGTGACTACACAAGGTATAAAACCACAAGAGAAATCACAGTACAAGGGAAATTACTTAGCAGACATGACAAGGCTTACTTCCCCCTACAAAAGGTCTGATTTCATTTTAATGTATACGCCTATTGTGATAAATTGGCATTTCAAAAAAAATCATTTGGGAATTCTGTATATTCATGAAACAAAAAAAAATAATGCATTGAATGAATGTAGTGAAAGAAATGAATTAAATGCATGTTCTGATCGCCATGAATTGAATGCATGTTGAATGAATGTTGTGAACGCAATGAATTGAATGCATGTTGAATGCATGTTGAATGCATGTTGTGAACGCAATGAATTGAATGTATGTTGAATACATGTTGAATGCATGTTGTGAACGCAATGAATTGAATGAATGTTGAATGAATGTTGAATGCATGTTGAATGCATGTTGTGAACGCAATGAATTGAATGCATGTTGAATGCATGTTGAATGCATATTGTGAACGCAATGAATTGAATGCATGTTGAATGCATGTTGAATGCATGTTGAATGCATTTTGTGAACGCAATGAATTGAATGCATGTTGAATGCATGTTGAATGCATGTTGTGAACGCAATGAATTGAATGCATGTTGAATGAATGTTGAATGCATGTTGAAGGCATGTTGTGAACGCAATGAATTGAATGCATGTTGAATGAATGTTGAATGCATGTTGAATGCATTTTGAATGCATTTTGAATGCATGTTGAATGCATGTTGAATGCATGTTGAATGCATGTTGAACGCATGGTGAATGCATGGTGAATGCATGTTGTGAACGCAATGAACTGAATGCATGTTGAATACAGTTTGAATGCATGCTGAATGCATGTTGAATGCATGTTAAATGCATGGTGAATGCATTTTGAATGCATGTTGAATACATGTTGAATGCATGTTGAATGCATGTTGAATGCATGTTGTGAACGCAATGAATTGAATCCATGTTGAATGCATGTTGAATGCATGTTAAATGCATGTTGAATGCATTTTGAATGCATGTTGAATGCATGTTGAATGCATGCTGAATGCATGTTGAATGCATGTTGAATGCATTTTGAATTCATGTTGAATGCATGTTGAATGCATGTTGAATGCATGTTGAATGCATGTTGAATACATGTTGTGAACGCAATGAACTGAATGCATGTTGAATACAGTTTGAATGCATGTTGAATGCATGTTGAATGCATGTTAAATGCACGTTGAATGCATTTTGAATGCATTTTGAATGCATGTTGAATGCATGTTGAATACATGTTAAATGCATTTTGAATGCATTTGGAAAGCATTTTGAATGCATGTTAAATGCATGTTGAATGCATTTTGAATGCATGTTGAATGCATGTTGAATGCATGCTGAATGCATGTTGAATGCATGTTGAATGCATTTTGAATTCATGTTGAATGCATGTTGAATGCATGTTGAATGCATGTTGAATGCATGTTGAATACATGTTGTGAACGCAATGAACTGAATGCATGTTGAATACAGTTTGAATGCATGTTGAATGCATGTTGAATGCATGTTAAATGCACGTTGAATGCATTTTGAATGCATTTTGAATGCATGTTGAATGCATGTTGAATACATGTTAAATGCATTTTGAATGCATTTGGAAAGCATTTTGAATGCATGTTGAATGCATGTTGAATGCATTTTGAATACAGTTTGAATGCATGTTGAATGCATGTTAATTTCATGTTGAATGCATGTTGAATGCATGTTGAATGCATGTTGAATGTATGTTGAATGCATGTTGTGAACTCAATGAACTGAATGCATGTTGAATACAGTTTGAATGCATGTTGAATGCATGTTGAATGCATGTTGAATGCATGTTAAATGCATGTTAAATGCATGTTGAATGCATTTTGAATTCATGTTGAATGCATGTTGAATGCATGTTGAATGCATGTTGAATGAATGTTGAATGAATGTAGAATGCATGTTGTGAACGCAATGAACTGAATTCATGTTATATTCATGTTGAAGGCATGTTGAATGCATGTTGAATGCATGTTGAATGTATGTTGAATGCATGTTGTTATCGGAAACGGCTTGAGTTCGAAGCAATCTACTATCGAATTCGGAGTACCCCAGGGCTCTGTCCTAGGTCCTTTTCACTACATACGTTCAGCCCCTGGGTGCAGTGATCAAGCAGTTTGATGAGTTCTAACACATGTTCGCGGATGATATCCAACTTACGCAATCCGTGACCCCTCTCAGTTCCCTTAGCTTCGTAGTATGACACAGAAGACAGTGGAGTCAGTTTAGCACTGGATGAATATAAACAAGCTGAAATTGAACGATGAAAAGACTGAGCTGATCCTCAATGCTACCGCTCAAAAGCTTAAATATGTAAATGACAGACAAACCCTTTCTCTCTCATGTATACAGATTGAATTTGCTCAAACGGTGCGAAACCTGGGTGTCTACTTGGATAGAACACTAAGTATGGAAAATCATTTTAAAATGCCTTGCAAGGTGATTTTACTAGAGTTGCGCAGAGTTAGTCATATTAGACCTTTCTTAACGTTAGATGCATCAAAGAGGCTGATGTCTGCATTCGTGTTATCACGCATTGACTACTGCAATGCTCTCATGGTGGGTCTTCCGGCTACTCTCCTGGATAAAATTCAAAAGGTACCTAATAATGCGGCTTGCATTGTTTTCCGCAAACGCAAATTAGACCATGCAAAAATACTTCTGAGAGAGTTGCATTGGCTGCCGGTTCGCGGTCGCATATAGTACAAAATTTCAACTCTTTGCTACCGCTGCTTGCACGACCTGGCGCCGTCCTATCTCTCAGCGTTACTGACGCCTTATGTACTCACTAGACAACTACGATCATCCGATAGTGGCAAACTCTCGATACCACGTGTTCACCTTGAGACTTTTGGAAGGCGCACGTTCGCATTTGCTGGCCCAACATTTTGGAACATACTTCCTGTCGTTCTCAGAAACAGCTGGACACTGGAGTCTTTCAAAACCGATTTGAAGACATATTTGAAGACATATCTATTTCGCAAACACCTTTTGGGCTGATGTTGTCTACCATCTTTTCCAGCTAACTATTATCTCCTAGATGTATTGTGGCCTGTGTTGTTTATGGTTGCAAGGTATGAAAGACTTAGAATGGGTATTCTCGTATGTAGTTTTTGTAATGTTGCGTTTTGTATTTCAATGTGGTAAAATATAGATTTTTTTCATTTCTCTTTACATATGGATGACTTTGTACCACGCTTCGAGCCTTTGGGTATGAAGCGTGATTTTCAAATAATCTTTATTATTATTATTATGTTGTGAACGCAATGTATTGAATGAATTTTGTTGTTAAACAATCTAATTATTTGAATGAAGTTGTAAAAATTTCATGGCAGTCAGTGGCGTATCCATAGATTTCACTTCAAACCATGTAGTTCTCTATATTATTTGCATCCGCTAACATAATGTTGTCATCTGTATTATTGTTGTCCTATTATTTCCATTTCACAACCGACCCACCCCCACCCCCCCAACTCAACATGTTTTATATGAATAGTACTGTGTGAAAGAAGCTGTCACGCAGCTAGCGTCGTGCGTGACGGGTGGACTCATGTAAAAAAAGGTTGAATTTTTTTTGGAGGGGATTATTATATTAATAACCAAAGAGTCATGGTTAAGGTGTATAAAGACCGGCCATTAGGGTGTAGGACTGTCTGTGTAAAGACCGGCAGGTAGGGTGTAGGACTGTCTGTACAAATACCGGCAGGTAGGGTGTAGGACTGTCTGTACAAATACCGGCAGGTAGGGTGTAGGACTGTCTGAACAAATACCGGCAGGTAGGGTGTAGGACTGTCTGTACAAATACCGGCAGGTAGGGTGTAGGACTGTCTGTACAAATACCGGCAGGTAGGGTGTAGGACTGTCTGTACAAATACCGGCAGGTAGGGTGTAGGACTGTCTGTACAAATACCGGCAGGTAGGGTGTAGGTTTGTCTGTACAAATACCGGCAGGTAGGGTGTAGGACTGTCTGTACAAATACCGGCAGGTAGGTAGGACTGTCTGTACAAATACTGGCAGGTAGGGTGTAGGACTGTCTGTAAAAATACCGGCTGGTAGGTCGTAGGACTGTCTGTACAAACACCGGCAGGTAGGGTGTAGGACTGTCTGTAGGCGGATTGTTTAAAGGCCGGCATATCTTAGAGAGAATGAGAAATGAACTAATTTCTTTTCGTAACTCATGCATTAACCTGGACCCACCGGTCATTTTTTGTTTCAAAATACCCAGACCCAGTGTAAAAAGCAAACTGCACCCGGCTAAGCCCTAGTATGTTAATGTGTTCCTCTGTATCGTAAGGCAACGTCTCGAAATCACGACACAATTACGTGGTCACGTCTCTTGCGATGGTTAAATGGCTAAGTGTGTGAGTCCAGCGGATCATGCGTTGATATGACATGACAAAATACGCCCACTTCTGCGAGACGCCCACTTCTGCGAGACGCCCACTTCTGCGAGACGCCCACTTCTGCGAGACGCCCACTTCTGCGAGATGCCCACTTGTGCGAAACGCCCACTTGTGCGAGACGCCCACTTCTGCGAGACGCCCACTTCTGCAAGACGCCCACTTCTGTGAGATGCCCACTTGTGCGAGACGCCCACTTCTGCGAGACGCCCACTTCTGCGAGACGCCCACTTGAGGCACCCAATATTTGATCACTGATGTAATTGTTGAATGATAATGTGTGACATTGAACGTCACGTAACGCTTGTGGAATGACTGATGCAAACAAAATACAAAAGCATTAACAGCGGGTCTCAAACTACAGAGAAACATTATCATAGACATGAAGATGGACGAGCCGATAGCATTGAAATGTAGTCTGCGCTTTCCAAACGATTCAGCCATGAACACATGAATTGACATCGGCGTTGGTCTAATAGGCGCGTGGCAGCCATTAACACATGAACTGGTGTTTGCCTAGTTGGCGTGTACCATCATCCCCCCCCCCAATCCCATATTTGACCCCTCAAAAGTGATTGTTCCAAATATGCTATTTATAGAACAAAAACTTGCAGACTGATGAAAGAATTCTGGCTGAATGGACCCCAAAATCCCCCCACCCCCC
>CAXITT010000029.1:1415955-1426347 GCA_964033795.1 Lymnaea stagnalis
GGGGGGGGGGGGGGGGACGTCACATTGAACATGTTATATGATTAGCGTAATACTTGGTACACAACTGTAAAGGGACAAAACAAATTGATTCAATTATAATTTATTATCCTTTGTTACCAGTTGTTCTCAATTTTCTTGGGCCACCCTGTATTAAGACCAAAAATATTTTTTTATATAAAAGCGAATTTATATGAATAGATTGTTCAGTTTTCAAAGTAATCAACTTCGGCAGACATATTATAAAGTGAAAAGACGCATATAGATCTTGTAAAAATTTTAATTAGTGTTGATAAAACCAATGAGCTGTTCAGTTTTGAAACGCTATAAATAAAAAGTGAAGAACTCTCAGATATTTGAACTCACAAAGTGACATGAATCTAATCATGAAGTTAGCTGGAGGAAATGTTATAAATTGATAACTCATTTATGTTAATCTCAATCAGATACTGTTCTTGATTGTCTATTTTCTTTTACTTAATAACAAACGAGATTTCATGGAACACTGAAATAATTTTTAAACTAGTTATAAAATGTTGAAATAATTTCAATATTCATTCTTTTAGAAAATAAATGTAAAAATCCAGTGAATAGTAATATTTAAATAAATATATACATTTATTAGGGGAAAAAAAAATTATATATATATATATTTATATATAGTGGTAAAGAAATATATTACTGGGAAAATAAATAACATATCTTGGGAATTTATAAAATTTATTGGGGGTATATAATTTATACATTGGTATATATATATATTGGCGAATATTCGTTTCATGCTAGAACAAAATATTAATTAATTTTTTTTTAAAGAAATTTTAGTAGTAAATGGCTTTACAAATAAAGTGTGAATCTGACATGTATATATCTTTAAAAGATGCATCATGAAACAAGGAATGCTATCAATTTGTTTTTAAATAAGTTAACATTCTTCGAGTTGTGTTTGGAATAGGTTAACATTCTTAGAGTTGTGTTTAGAATAAGTTATCAGTCTTAGAGTTGTGTTTAGAATAAGTAAGCAGTCTTAGAGTTGTGTTTAGAATAAGTTAACATTCTTGGAGTTGTGTTTAGAATAAGTTAACATTCTAAGAGTTGTGTTTAGAATAGGTTAACATTCTTAGAGTTGTGTTTAGAATAAGTTAAAATTCTAAGAGTTGTGTTTAGAATAGGTTAACATTCTTAGAGTTGTGTTTAGAATAAGTTAACATTCTAAGAGTTGTGTTTAGAATAGGTTAACATTCTTAGAGTTGTGTTTAGAATAATTTAACAGTTTTAGAGTTGTGTTTAGAATAATTTAACAGTTTTAGAGTTGTGTTTAGAATAAGTTAACATTCTTAGAGTTGTGTTTAGAATAAGTTAACATTCTAAGAGTTGCGTTTAGAATAGGTTAACATTCTCAGAGTTGTGTTTAGAATAAGTTAACATTCTTAGAGTTGTGTTTAGAATAAGTTAACATTCTTAGAGTTGTGTTTAGAATAAGTTAGCAGTCTTAGAGTTGTGTTTAGAATAAGTTAACATTCTTAGAGTTGTGTTTAGAATAAGTTAACATTCTAAGAGTTGTGTTTTGAGTAGGTTAACATTCTTAGAGTTGTGTTTAGAATAAGTTAACATTCTTAGATTTGTGTTTAGAATAAGTTAACATTCTAAGAGTTGTGTTTAGAATAGGTTAACATTCTTAGAGTTGTGTTTAGAATAAGTTAACATTCTTAGAGTTGTGTTTAGAATAAGTTAAAATTCTTTGAAATGTGTTTAGAATAAGTTAGCAGTCTTAGAGTTGTGTTTAGAATAATCGTGTTGAAGAGAAATTATTAAATTTTAAACAATTAAGATAATTTATTATTCTAAAATCTTATCTTACTCAACTAAAAAATAATAATAATAATAATAATAATCAACAAGTTGAAACCAGCCATCTCACAGACTTGTACCCAGTCTTGTACCCAGTCTTGTACCCAGTCTTGTACCCAGTCTTGTACCCAGTCTTGTACCCAATCTTGTACTCGTGTTGTACACAGTCTTGTACCCAGTCTTGTACACAGTATTGTACCCAAACTTGTACCCAGTCTTGTACCCAGTCTTGTACCCAGTCTTGTACCCAGTCTTTTACCCAGACTTTTACCCAGTCTTGTACCCATTCTCCCCATTTTAACTTTGGTGATGTCATTGTGAGTGATATATTTTTGTTGAAACACATGTGGAGCTGTTGGGAGTAAGTTGATGGTCTCAGTCGGTTGTCTTCGATTCTTTTGGCCAATGGGAGAAGGACTTGGGCGAACTCACGATTTTTAAGTTGGGTGCGATTTGGTTGTTCCCCTGGCATCTGACTTGAATTACCGAGGTTTGAAGGCTTCTAACGAATGGGAGGGCAAGGGGGGGGGGAGAAGTTCTTGCTAAAAACTCGAGTCGTATGAGCAGCTGCTTCTATCTGTTTGGTCTCGACCTCTACACTCAAGGCTTGACTTTAAGACTGAAAGGGGAGAAAGTCTAGGGTGGTGAGGGCCTGGGAGCGGGAGTGAGGGGCAGGAATAATAGAAATAACTGGTTCACCTAGAAATAAGTATGGTTTGAATGAGATGTTAATGTAGTAAGGGGCGTATCTTTAGAATTCGGCGCCCTTGCTTTCCCGTTTCTATGGCGCTCTCCGAATTCAACAAAATGGTTCGTTTTGCGATTAAACGCCTGTGTCATGGGCGTCCCATGGGGTGGATAGGATTCCCCCCCTCCCTTTTGACACGCCTTTGAGCGATTTTGGAGCATGTGTATGAAGTAAGAACGCAACACCCCCTCCCCGCCAATTGTGTTCACTACACAGCGACTGTCGGCCGACATGTTTCTTAATAGAAAAAAAAGTCAAATAGTTGTTTGGCAATTAGGAGGGGTTTGGCCGGGGGGGGGGGGTTGGTGGGGGGTAAGGGGGTCGAGCACGTCAAAAAAACAAAAACAAATACATACACTCAACATTTGCTGCTGGGGTGTCGTTTACAGTTAAACAGACTTATACTTGGTGAGCTACTTGTATTTGGTGTCATTTACTGGTAGGCAGGCTGGTGTTTTGTGAGCTTCTTGTCTTTGGTGTCATTTACTGGTAAGCAGGCTGGTGTTTTGTGAGCTTCTTGTCTTTGGTGTCATTTACTGGTAAGCAGGCTGGTGTTTTGTGAACTTCTTGTCTTTGGTGTCATTTACTGGTAGGCAGGCTCGTTCCTTGTGAGCTACTTGTCTTTGGTGTCATTTACTGTTAGGCAGGCTCGTGTTTTGTGAGCTACTTGTTTTTGGTGTCATTTACTGGTAGGCAGGCTCGTGTTTTGTGAGCTTCTTGTCTTTGGTGTCATTTACTGGTAGGTAGGCTGGTGTTTTGTGAGCTTCTTGTCTTTGGTGTCATTTACTGGTAGGCAGGCTCGTGCTTTGTGAGCTTCTTGTCTTTGGTGTCATTTACTGGTAGGCAGGCTCGTGCTTTGTAAGTTTCTTGTCTTTGGTGTCATTTACTGGTAGGCAGGCTCGTGCTTTGTGAGCTTCTTGTCTTTGGTGTCATTTATTGGACGACAGCTCGTGCTTGGTGAGTTTCTTGTCTTTGGCTGAAGAGAAGAAATGGGCTCCCAGATCGAAATTTTCTGCATTAATGTTTCATCCGTCAGGGAAAACGTCTGACAAGGACTCATGATGTTACCTCGTTATCTAATTGAACTAGAAATGCGACGTGAAAGTCAGGGGATGAGAATCACGTGATTACAAATGACAATAAGCCCACGATCTGTACTTTCAAGAAATGTGGAGCAATTCGATAGCATCACAGCATCACAAACGACAACTCCAATGCATCATATTATGTTGGCGAAGAATGAGATCAACTTTATAACCAATGGATATGAACGTTTCGAATGGTTCCGGGTGTTGCCACCAAGGTGTGGGTAAATAGCCGGTTAAAATGAGCCATTGAGCCAAGTGAGGCAGATTTTTTAAAGTACCTGAGTAAAAAAATCCCGAATCTACAGGGCGCCGTTCAAATTGGCGTTGGATTAAAAGTGGGGCGTCCGCACAAGATGACTGCAGTCTTGCTCGAGATGATAGAAGCATTGAGCAATTTGATGGCTTCATCGCCCTCGATAGAAACATTGAGAAATTTGATAGCTTCACTGCCCTCGATAGAAACATTGAGCAATTTGATGGCTTCACCGCTCTCGATAGAAACATTGAGCAATTTGATAGCTTCACTGCCCTCGATAGAAACATTGAGCAATTTGATAGCTTCACTGCCCTTGATAGAAAGATTGAGCAAGTTGATGGCTTCACCGCTCTCGATAGAAACATTGAGCAATTTGATAGCTTCAATGCCCTTGATAGAAACATTGAGCAATTTGATGGCTTCACTGCCATCGATAGAAACATTGAGCAATTTGATGGCTTCACTGCCGTCGATAGAAACATTGAGCAATTTGATGGCTTCACTGCCGTCGATAGAAACATTGATCAATTTGATGGCTTCACTGCCCTTGATAGAAACATTGAGCAAATTGATGGCTTCACCGTCCTTGACTCCTAGGAAACAGCAATGGCGAGCACTCAAGTTTTCAACTGGTCATTTCCATTTGTCCTGTCTTCCGAGGAGGGCTCTAAGTCGAAACGATTTTATCTTATTGTTCTGTCGTTCGATTCGAGCCTCTACAAACCTTGTTCTTGTCTTGTTGTCCCGACTTTTGATTCAAGTTTCCACATACATTGTTCTACTATTGCCTAAAAATCATACAGCTACCATATTAAATTTTGAATGTTTGTTCTTATTGTTGTTAGTTTGTTTTTTTTTCCTCCAGATAAAAACAATAAACTTATGACTCTTGGTTCTAAACGATAAAAGGACTAAACTGATATGACGTTCTAAAATTAGAATGCCACGTCTTGAGTCAACTCAGTGATTTCATTTAATCTCTTGATGATTACGCAACGTTTTATCCAGTTTGCCCTCTAGGGGATTATTTCCTTTCGCCGTATGAGCGTCTCATGACACACGCCACTTACAACCAGGCTTTGGGGCTTCTGTTTCCATGGTGGTGTTGTTCTCTTCACGTTCAAATGATAATAAAACGATTCAATCCGTTCCTGTGTACAATGTTGGATCAGTTCAGTGTTAGGAATTAGTTAACCGCTGTGTCTGCCATTTCAAGACGCTCTCAACCTTGTGTCTACTATTTCAAGACATCCTTGAGAAGCTGCAAAAAGCAGCCAATTGTAAAAAGAGCTTTCACGTTGATAAAGCTTGGACCTGGATGCTGCTGTCATTAAATGGAAACATGTACATTACACAATATATATTCGACTAATTTAGTATTGAAACTATTTGCCTAATGTTGTATAGGAGCTATTAGCCTAACATAGTATCGGAGCTATTAGCCTAATATAGTATCGGAGCTATTTGCTTAATGTAGCATCGGAACTATTTTCCTAATTCAGTATCTGAACTATTTTCCTAATGTAGTATCGGAACTTTTTTCCTAATGTAGTATCGGAACTATTTGCCTAATGTAGTGTCGGAACTAGAGGCCGACCGAAAGTGATTTTCTGATTTCGGCCGAAGCCGAAAATAGGCCGAAAGTTTAAAATGACTTTTGGCCGAAACCGAAAAAAGGCCGAAAGTTTAAAAATGACTTTCGGCCGAAACCGAAAAAAGGCCGAAAGTTAAAAATGAATTTCGGCCGAAACCGAAGCCGAAACCGAAAATGAAATATTTAGATATTTTGAAATTCGTTCCCGCATACATTTTGCATACATCGAAAATGATGTGGGAAAGTATAAATATTTACATTCTTTTTATAAAAATGAGATAATTGTGAATATTAATAAATAAACATCTAATATAGGGGTCTCAAACTCGCGGCCCGCGAGCCATTTGTGACCCGCAAGACGATATTTTGCGGCCCGCTACATGACAGAAAAGTTTAGTGTAAATGCGCCGGCCCGTTTCCCTCATTCTCATAGCTATAGCGTGACTCTCCGCGACGGTGTCAGTCGAATCTCACCGACTAGTCTAATTCTTTTTTTTTTTTTTGGTAATGTTTCTATATATTTTTTAATGCAACAGTGAGTAGGTGGATGAAAGTGAATCCTAGTTCTTGAGAACCCTTAATGATTTTATTGTTATTTATAAAGGTTGAGCAGATTGTAACAGTTGTAATCGCTTTTTTGTGGATTACTTGATGCGGCCCACTCTCATTCAGACACTACCTCCTGCGCCCCCCTCCCCCCCTGGTGATTTGAGTTTGAGACCCTTGATCTAATGAATACTTTGGATTTTACCATTTTAATATAAAAGTAATTTAAATTGCGTTACCATTTTTTTTAAATTAGTATGTTAGGAGAAAATTTGGCAAAAATTGGGGGGGGGGGGGGGGGGGGGAGGAAATTAATGCAAAGTATTATTTTTTTAAACCGGGTCTCTAAAAATTGTGGTTCTAAAATATCGCTTAATTTGTTTTTAAAGATCGTTTAGTTGGTTGTTATTGATCGCTTAATTTGTTGTTTAAGATCGTCCAGTTTTTGTTAATGATCGCTTTATTTTTTCTTAAAGATCGGTTAGTTTGTTCATAAAGATCGCCTGGTTTGTTGTTAAAGATCACTTAGTTTGTTGTTAAAGATCGCTTAGTTTTTCACAAAGATCGCTTAGTTTGTTCTTAAAGATAATTGATTTTGTTCCTTAAGATCGATTAGTTTGTTCTTAAAGATCTTTTAGTTTGTTCCTAAAGAACATTTAGTTTTCTGTTAAAGATCGCTTAGTTTATTCTTATAAATCATTTAGTTTCCTATTAAAGATAATTTGTTTAGATCTTAAAGATCATTTAGTTCGGTCTTAAAAATCGTTTAGTTTGTTCTTTAAGATCGCTTAGATAGTTCTTAAAGATCGCTTAGTTTGTTTTAAATATCGTTTAGTTTGTTCATAAATGTCGTTTAGTTTGTTGTTAAATATCATTTAGTTTGTTCTCAAAGATCGCTTAATTTGTTCTTAAATGTCACTTATTTTGTTGTTAAATATAGCTTTCGCTGAGTATTAAATGACCGAAAACCTGAGTCACTTTCGGCCGCGGCCGAAAGTCTAAGTCAATTTCGGCCGAAACCGAAGAAAAACAGAAAGTTAACTTTTCTCTTTCGGCCGAAACCAAAATTAAGCCGAAAGTTAACTTTTCAGTTTCGGCCGAAACCGAAACTTGGCCGAAAGTGATAAAATGGCCACTTTCGGCGCCGAAACCGAAGCCGAAGACGAAATTCGGTTGGCCTCTAGTCGGAACTATTTGCCTAATGTAGTGTCGGAACTATTTGCCTAATGTAGTATTGGAACGATCTGCCTTATGTAATGTAACTATTTTCCACTGTAGTATCGGAACTGTTCGCCTAATTTAGTATTGAACGTATTTGCCTAAAGTAGTATTTAACTGTTTGCTGAATGTAGTGTTGAAGCTTTTATTCTGAATGATAACTGTAAACTAGTTTCTGTTCAAGACATGCTTATATATATACACTGTGTCCCTTGCAACTACAGACTTTCTTATTAAATCCCCTACAATTCACAGGATTATGGGATGGATAAATCTGATCTAGCCTCGAAACTTATGTAAATAAATAGCTGAGCAGGATTATGTTTAGGCTTGACCAAAATAGACGGGACAATTAAACGGACGTTTCGGCAAGATGCCTTCTACAGCAGACGATACAATGATAAACAGCAGATACATTTCAATAAGAAAAAAAAAATTAAGGTATGTTTTGGAAGATCTCAAGAATGTCAATGAAGAATGTCAATATAGGTCAAAGTTCAGACCAGGAAGCACTCTGTGTTCGAAAACTTGTGGTAACCTCATCCAGTTGACAAAAGTATACAATAGTTTACGACAGAATACAATAGTTTACAAAAGTATACAATAGTTTACGACAGAATACAATAGTATACACAATTATACAAAGGTTTACAACAGTATGAAACATTTTACAACAGTATGCAATAGTTTACAACATTATGCAGTACTTAACCATAGCATACAATAGTTAACAATAGTATACAATATTTTACGATATTATAAAGTAGTTTATAATAATAAACATTGGTACAATGAAACATTCCGAAAACTACTGCGAAGCCACTGGTGCCAATCTGTATTATCCACATGATGCTCCATTGGGTTATCCAGCGGCGTCGAGAGACCCGATTTGCTGTTGGGAACCAGCTTATAATCCTAGAAGAATAATCCCAGGCCTTTTTCGATTTCGTCCTGTGAAGTCTTCACCATCGTCACATTGTGACGGACGGATGCCAGCAAAGAAAAATATAAAAATAAAAATAAAATACAATATTTAACGACAGTACGCAATAGTTTAAGGCAGTATAAAATAGTTTACCACATTATACAATAGTTTGCATCAGTATACAATAGTTTACAACAGTATACAATAGTTTCCAACAGTATACAATAGTTTACAACAGTATACAATAGTTTCCAACAGTATACAATAGTTTACAACAGTATACAATAGTCTCCAACAGTATACAATAGTTTACAACAGTATACAATAGTTTATAACAGTAAACACTAGTATTTCGCTACGTAATTGTTCAGGAGTAGTACTTTTAGTAGAAACGGATCGGGGACAGATCGATGACAGATCGGTGACAGATCGGTGACAGATCGGTGACAGATCGGTGGCAGATCGATGACAGATCGGTGGCAGATCGGAATGTTTCTAAAACGTATGAAAATAAGACTCAAGTAAATTCAAGACTTTTTAATTTTAAAAAAAAAATTATCTCAATTACTCGAGTTGCTACTAACCACCGTAATCATTACCCCTAGCCTTACTAACAGACCCACCGTTATCATTACCCCTAGCCTTACCAACAGACCCACCGTAATCATTACCCCTAGCCTTACCAACAGACCCACCGTAATCATTACCCCTAGCCTTACTAACAGACCCACCGTAATCATTACCCTAGCCTTACCAACAGACCCACCGTAATCATTACCCCTAGCCTTACCAACAGACCCACCGTAATCATTACCCCTAGCCTTACCAACAGACCCAATGTAATCATTACCCCTAGCCTTAACAACAGACCCACCTTAATCATTACCCCTAGCCTTACCAATAGGCCCACCGTAATCATTACCTCTAGCCTTACCAACAGGCCCACCGTAATCATAACCTCTAGCCTTACCAACAGACCCACCTTAATCATTACCCCTAGCCTTACCAATAGGCCCACCGTAATCATTACCTCTAGCCTTACCAACAGGCCCACCGTAATCATAACCTCTAGCCTTACCAAAAGACCCACCGTAATCATTACCTCTAGCCTTACCAACAGACCCACCGTAATCATTACCCCTAGCCTTACCAACAGACCCAATGTAATCATTACCCCTAGCCTTAACAACAGACTTACCAGAAGTGCTTTTTTAGAATATTCTCTGTATTTTGTTTTTTGTTTTTTTTTTGTTTTGGGTCACGTGTTTCAGAAGGTCCTTCACCGTGGTCCGTCAGTTCCGTCAGTTCCGTCAGTTCCGCCAGTTCCCATTCTGTTGCTTTAATTTTATAATTTTTTTGTTTTTTGTTTCCAATACCTGCTTTTAGCAGACGCTAATCACCAGGATTAGTCTTCATCCATTACTTTCGAGCAACGTTCTCCTCGAGACGTGATGCCAGCGGTGATCACGCCGAATGTAAGGAGACAATCACATTTTCACACTACTTTTTCATTGTTTCTGATGACGGATGGATTTGTTCGTGTGGTGAGTGAATCATTGTGCAGAGAGTAGGAATTTTCTGTTGTTGGTGTTGTTTATATTTCGGTAACGTGTCTCGAGCGACAAGAAACTTACAGGAGAAGCGGAGCTTATTTTCAGGAGACGCGGTGCGCAAACTCACAGGAGAAGCTGTGCGCACAGAGGAGCAATGCTACTCTCGGAGGAGCACAGCTCAGGAGTACCACCAAATGGTGCGCTTATTGAAAGCCAAAGGACGTCTTCTGTCGCATTTCTACCCACCAGGTAACGTTCCGTTTCTCAATAGAGCTAAAAAAAGAAACCAAAAAAAAATATCTCTATCCTAGCCACACACACACACCCCTTTCCCCCACCTCTTTATGCTCACTTTGCTTGATGTATATATATTGTTTTAACTTGATTAGACGGGACTAATAGCATGGGTGAGTTGGGCCAGGCATTAGGGCGCTGGGGTGGGGCGGGTGGGGAGAGACCTTCCTTCCCTTCCCCCGCTCAGCACTCTTGTGTTGAAGAGATTTGTCCTTTTCATGTGGGTGAAAAATTAGTAGGTAAAATTTTAGCAATGTGTTTTCTTTTTTCAAACCATTCCCCTGCCCCCACTACCCCCCCCCCCCCCCCACCCCCCACCCCC
>CAXITT010000029.1:1445532-1459036 GCA_964033795.1 Lymnaea stagnalis
AGAGGGCAGGAGTGGGGGAGAGGGTAGAGGGCAGGTGTGGGGTGAGGGTGTTGGGGAGAAGAGGGGGAGAGGGTAGAGGGCAGGAGTGGGGGAGGGGGTAGAGGGCAGGAGTGGGGGAGAGGGTGGAGGGCAGGAGTGGGGGAGAGGGATGGAAGGCAGGAGTGGGGGAGAGGGTAGACGGCAGGAGTCGTGGAGAGGCTGGATAATAGAAATTTCTTATTTTAAAAAAAACAAAATCATCTAGGAGATAATTCATTTGCGATTTTTTGTTTACTTGAAAAGTCTGTCTGTAAAAGATATGTGTAAATATATCTGCATCCCTATTTTGTGTGTGTCTAAAAGCAGTTGTTCCTTATCTTTATTCTTAATAGTTCTAGATCAGTTAATGAATATTAACTTATTTCATGTTAACAGGCGAAGAAAATTACTTACTCAAAGTGTGAACACGTTCTTGTGAGAGCATAGGTGCTATTTTGTGACACCATAGGTGTCATGGCGTCATAAAATGATCTGATAACATCATATTTTATGATGTGAAAATATAGGTGTTACGGAGTCATATCACCGGGTGTATTATGTGATAACATACGCGTTACGACGTCGTAGCACCGTCGTATTGTGTAACAGCAAAGGTGTTGTGGAGTCATACCACGGGTGTATTCAGTGATAACAAAAGGTGTTTTCTGTGATGTCGTAGGGGTGTGTTGGGGTAAACAGAAGGTGACACGTCACCCACTTCTCCAAAGTAGAACAGAAGACGGATGTCTCTACGTGTGGGTAAAACTTGGTTATTCAAATAAGCAGCTTATCATGTAATGAACGGCAGCTACACATTGGAATCACAAAGAGTATTTTACATCGATACCTTCATTTTCAGGTTACCCTACATTTGTTTAAAAGGAATTTCGTCGACGTAAAATTGATCGACCGAAGTTTGGTCGAATGCAAGTTTGGTCCAGTTGTTTTTTTCCAGTTCACACGATCAAATTTTCGTCCAATTTCTTTTTGGATGCACTTAACCGTAGAGTTAAACAAAATAATGCGTTCAAAAAGAAATTTGACGCAAAATTTGATCGTGTGAACTGAAAATAAAATACGATAAAATTTTCGTTCGACCAAACTTCCGTCGATCAATTTTCCGTCGACGAAATTTCTTTCAAACAAATTTCCGGATACGTCTTGTTATATCGTTTTGATATATCGAGCATCACAATATAAAATGAAGGTTTTGAAAGAAAAGTTTACATTTCAATGCAGATGTTGTCGATAAATATAACATAAATCTTATATTTATAAAATCATTTAACTGAAATAATTTTTTTTTAATGTATACATCAGTTGAATATCAAAACTTTGCGTTAATTTAAAGTATGTCCTTTTACAGTGGCTACTCTATAATTAAACACAGCTGATAAGTTCGCCGTAGCTTTTTCAATAATGTACTGAAACAACAATATAATCACAACCAGTCGATTATTTACTGGAACCTTAATTTTTGGGGGTGCTACGGTAAAATGTGAAAAGTTCGGTAACTTCAAAGACCCCAGCGTTTGTAACCTGCCTCAGATCTGAGGGACAGACTGTTTAAAACTGCCAATTTATGGCAACACTAAACGGACCAGATCAAGGGGGCCTTTTCATTAAATTCGCCAACACATTTTAAACAGAGGCGTCTCCCGTCGGCTCCATGTGTCTGAATGTTCGGGTTCAATCGAAGGCTGCGGTGGTTGGAATATTCTGGGTTCTATGGAACAAAAAAAAAAAACACACACACACACACTTTGGTTGCAGAAATTTGGCGTCACTTCTGATCTTTTAAATATCCCAGTGTAAAAAAAAAGTACTTTTTTTTTAAAGTTTTTTTTTTTGGTTCTTTGTTTAGACCGGATGTGAAGAAATTCTTAAAACCCATGAATTATATCATCTAAGAGGCACTTAATAAGACAAAAATAATATTCATTTTTATCGGCAGGAATCAACAACTGAATATCATTAACATGGTGAGACGATCTCCTCCGATAGTTCCTCAAAATAAATTCACTATCATTGAATGTTACAGCAGAAGATGGAGAACAGTACACAGGGGGTGGGGCATTAGCGTATTATTCTAGTTCAGGCACGAGGAAAAAAAAAAGTATGTTCATGGGCCTTTTTTTTTTTGTTTGGAGGGGGGGGGGGGGGGGGGGGGGGGGGGGGGGGGAGCACTAACTTGGATTCTTATAAAGTGCGTTACTAGCATGCATGTTTTGTCCAATTTTGAGCCCCATCCCGAATTGCTCGATATTATATTTTAAAAAGGATAAACTCTGTTTTCTGGGGGTCTTTTTATTTTAAAATGTATTGAATGCCGTTTATTCTGTTTTTCTAACAATTTTAAATTCTAAAATGATGTGGTATTACACCGCTTATGTCTAGAAATAAAAAAAACAAAACATTTCATATTTTTAATATTCTTTTTTTCCGAAACAATACTAAGCATTTATCATCAATGCGTGTTTGGCGTTACGTTTCCGAAATTGATAAGAGACTACGTACACTACCCGTATGACGGTAATCCTGTATGTTAGTCTTATTTTGCGTGTAGGTATATGTGTGTGTGTGTGTTGTGAGTGTGTATGTTGTGTGTTTGTTGGTGTGTGTGTTGTGTGTGTGTGTTGTGTGTGTGTTATGTGTGTGTTGTGTGTGCGTTGTGTGTGTGTAGTTGTGTGTGTGTGTGTTATCAACCTGTGTGTGCTACAAACCTGTGTGTGTTACAACATATGTGTGTTACCAAACTGTGTGTTTTACCAACCTGTGTGTTACCAACCTGTGTGTGTTACCAACTTGTGTGTGTGTTACCAGCTTGTGATTGTTACTAACTTGTGTGTGTTACCAACCTGTGTGTTACCAACCTGAGAGCGCGTTACCAACATGTGTGTTACCAACCTGAGAGTGTGTTACCAACCTTGTGTATTACCAACATATGTGTGTTGCCAGCCTGTGTGTGTTACTAACCTGTGCCTCTTACATTTTTATTTTTAGACACAATTGCTATAAAAAAAAATTCTTCTTGCAGAACTTAATTTTTAAAAGTAATTTCTTGATCTCGTTGTTCTCAAATACTGCTTACAATGATACCCTACCGTCATTCTAACTAGGCGCCATACGGTCATTTAGTCTATGCGCCATACGTCATTCTAACGAGGCGCCATACGGTCATTTAGTCTATGCGCCATACCGTCATTCTAACTAGGCGCCATACGGTCATTTAGTCTATGCGCCATACCGTCATTCTAACGAGGCACCATACGGTCATTTAGTCTATGCGCCATGCGGTCATTTAGTCTATGCGCCATACCTTCATTCTAACTTGGCGCCATGCGGTCATTTAGTCTATGCGCCATACGTCATTTTAACTAGGCGCCATGCGGTCATTTAAGCTATGCGCCATACCGTCATTCTAACTAGGCACCGTGCCACCCAGTCCAATTTAATATCATTTAAATATTCTTCATTTTAATGTGTATTCACTTTGTGTAAATGTGCGCACCAAAAATTGCGATCCATGGTCTCCCTTGGTTTGGAAGAACCCAACAAAGATGGGTCAAAGGTCCATGCGACTTAAAAGTTTACATTCTGAAAAAAACCTAAAACAGACAGTTGTTAAGTTAGACCACACAATATGCCAGTTACATTTTTAAGGTATCGGTACAAGAACCGTTCAGTACAAGAACCGTTCAGTACAAGAACCGCTCAGTACAAGAACCGCTCAGTACAAGAACCGTTCAGTACAAGAACCGCTCAGTACAAGAACCGTTCAGTACAAGAACCGTTTTAAACACGTACAAAAGATTTATGCTTCTGACAGTTCGTCCACTATCAGAGGAAATATGAAACAAATGCGCCACCTGATAATCTAATGCAGTGGTTCTCAGCCTTCCCTTATGCCGCAACCCTTTAACAGCGCCTCATGTTGTGATGACACCCAACCATTAAGTTATTTCCGTTTCTACTTTATAACTATGTGTTTTCCGATGGTGTTAGGCGACCCTGTGTAAGGGTCGTTAACCCCCCCCCCCCCCCCCCAACCCCAAAGGTGTTGCGACCCACAGGTTGAGAACCGCTGATCTCATGTGAAGGCCAACTGTACTGAACTGGTGGAGATCAAATTTCCATTGGACTGAACAGCACCAACAATGAAGAAGAAATGTAAACCTTCTCCCAACCAAAGATAGTGAAACTTCTGCTCTGTTGTTAAATCGCAAAACGTCTACTCACTTTAAAAAAAAAAAAAAAAAAAAACCAAACAGCAGGAGCTCCCCCCCCCTCCCCCTCCCCCTCGGGGTTGCCTCCGTCTAAACATCAAGTGTTTCAAGTGGGGCTTGTCTGTCCCTAGCGCGCGTGCTATCGGTCCGCGGATTGATTTGGTGTGCCCATTTGTTGCTGTAGATACGTCTGCCCGGCGTGGCGTGTTGCTGCTGCCGCACAGGCCGGTGGTTTGTTGTTCCACAGACAGAGAACGATTTGTTTGGACGTCTGCAGGTGTCGCAGCCCATTAGGCAGGCGGTCAGTGATCGTGTCTTGTGGTAAAGGGCGGATGAGTTTTGATGTCAAGGCTTATGTCTTGTGGTCATGGCTGGATGAGTTTTGATGTCAATGCTTGTGTCTTGTGGTCATGCCCGGATGAGTTTTGACATCAATGATTGTGTCTTGAGGTCTTGAACTGATGAGTTTTGATGTCAATGATTGTGTCACAAGGTCATGAACAGATGAATTTTGATGTCAATGATTGTGTCTTGAGGTCATGAACTGATGAGTTTTGACGTCAATGATTGTGTCTTGAGGTCATGAACTGATGAGTTTTGACGTCAATGATTGTGTCTTGAGGTCATGAACAGATGAATTTTGACGTCAATGATTGTGTTTGAGGTCATGAACTGATGAGTTTTGACGTCAATGATTGTGTCTTGAGGTCATGAACTGATGAATTTTGATGGCAATGATTTTTGACTAGTGTATCTGGAGCTCTAATGAACAAGATAGCATGTCTGTAAAAAGGTCACCCTTTTGACTGCTTTTAAGTCACATGATGGTTGTTCAGTCCGTTGATCTCTAAGAGTTGATCATAGAGTAACTGAGGCGCCAAAGTATCCTTATCATAGAGTAACTGAGGCGCCAAAGTATCCTTATCATAGAGTAACTGAGGCGCCAAAGTATCCTTATCATAGAGTAACTGGGGCGCCAAAGTATCCTTATCATAGAGTAACTGGGGCGCCAAAGTATCCTTATCATAGAGTAACTGAGGCGCCAAAGTATCCTTATCATAGAGTAACTGAGGCGCCAAAGTAATACAACCTATGCATTGATCCTTAGCTTATTTATTTCATTAGAATTCACGTCCGCTCTTACATGGAAAAATATGTCAAGCCTTTGTATTATACTTTTTATGTATTTCTCTGTGATCTCGCTTTCTCTCTCTCTCTCCCTCTTTCTCTATATCTCACTCTCTTGCTTTCTCTTTCTAACTCTCTCTCTATTTCTCTTTCTAACTCTCTCTCTATTTCTCTTTCTCTCTTTTCCTCTCTGTCCATCTCTCTTCTTTTCTCTCTCTCTCTCTCTCTCTCTCTCTCTCTGTCTCTTGCTTTTAATTTTTTCAATCTGATTCCCTCTCCTTCCCCCTCCCCCCGCCGAGCCCCTTCCATTTCCCCTCACCAACCACCTCTAACCGTGGTATTAAGTTAAACACACCACCCTGCCTTGTCAAGATACATTTAATTTTTCTCTTCATAATTCCTCCAAGACGGCTTTAGTCCTGCTGGCAGCAGTTTTTGGTCTACTCCCACCACCACCTCACCCCCAAAACCACCACAGCCATCTAAAAAAAGAACAACAACATAGTAAAGTAATATATTTTAAAATCCCCCCCCCTTTTTTTTGGTACCCGTCATGGATTGATTAATACTTTGACTGATCGATAGTGTTGTGATTGTCTTGACCGATGTCTATTGATCGGCATTATGTCGTTTTCATTAACATGTCTTGAGTCTTGAAAGGTCTGCACAATAATTTGAGACATTTCTATTAAGTCATGAAAACCTGTTTAAAAAAAAACAACAAATAAACAAACATGTACTACATTTGTAATTTGTAATAAAACATGTCTATTTATACATTACCGTACACATGACTATGTCAGCTATGTGGCCTAAATATTGAGTGTACACATCGGCGATGTCAGTTAAATGATCTAAATATTGCGCGTACACAGCGATTGTCAGTTACATTACCTAAATAGTGCTTGTTCACAGCGACTATGTCAGCTACACTACCGAACTATCGCTCGTATACAGTGATTAAGTATCGCTCGTATACAGTGATTAAGTATCGCTCGTATACAGTGATTAAGTATCGCTCGTATACAGTGATTAAGTATCGCTCGTATACAGTGATTAAGTATCGCTCGTATACAGTGATTAAGTATCGCTCGTATACAGTGATTAAGTATCGCTCGTATACAGTGATTAAGTATCGCTCGTATACAGTGATTAAGTATCGCTCGTATACAGTGATTAAGTATCGCTCGTATACAGTGATTAAGTATCGCTCGTATACAGTGATTAAGTCCAATGGTGCAGGAAGTGGGTTCCGTCCACCTCTAGCAGCACTACATCATTAACTCAAAGAAGTTCTAACAAAAGCGCTGCCTTTCTTTCCTATACAAACATCAAATAAACTAAAGACACATTTTAATGACCAGTTCTCCAGTGTAACATCCAATATCCACTAATATTACATCCAATATCAACTAATATTACATCCAATAACCCTAATATTACATTGAGAGAATTTATCTTATTCATTTTTTATTATTGAGCCACACAGTTTTATTAATTTATTTTTTTTTTTTTAAATTTTTTACATTTCAAAGACACGTGCTTTTTCCTGTAACCTAATTTCGATTGCGTTAAAGAGTTGTTCCTCTATGGAATGCAGATGTGGCCAACACCATTAGTGACGTCATTCGTCTACAACATAGCAGCAGACGGCTGCAGAGCCAATCAGAGCAGTCTCCCGCCACTTGAGAGTTGCCCGATAAGCTAACCAAAGTTTACGTCCCGGTACACTTTTAAAAACAACACCGACCGGCACGACGCAATCAAACCTGCTACCGGCACGATCCAATCCGATCTGCTACCGGCACGATCCAATCCGATCTGCTACCGGATCCACTGAGGGACTCTGCCATACAACCCCCGTATTCGATAGCGCAGCTTGAGTGAAACACCTAGATAAAATTTGTCATGACTAGACTGCAATGCATCTAGACTTTGGAAGTCAAATTCTTGTGAATATAAAGAAATTGGTTAAGAAACTTGATCGGAGTCATGTACAGTTCTTGTTACAACTAGTGCTTCAGGCTCATGTTACAGCTAATGGTTCAGGCCCATGTTACATCTAGTGCTTCAGGCTCATTTTAAAACTAGTGCTTCAGGTTCATGTTTGAACTAGTGCTTCAATCTCCCAACCTCTCTTCCCCCTCGTGAACCAAGCTCCGCTTACGCCCCCCTGCCCTTTTTTTCCATTTGTGAGAACCACTGCAGAATAAAAGCTCCGTGGTACCTCATAGTTGGCTGATGGTAAATCTGGCTCATTTCTCCTCCCCACCTTCTCATCCTCCCCACTCCTCATCTGCCCCCACCGCAACACACCCCTCCCGGCCGCCCCCACGGCTCGTGTGGACCTCTGGTCCATGATACCAATTCTCGCAGACTTTTCCCCTTCAGAACGTCTTAACAAACAGCCCAGAAACACAAAACAGCACCTAGCACCACCCTTTATATAAACATGGAAACGGAATCCACCGCGCCCCCAGGGCGGACCCCGTCACTGAAACTATTTTTATTATTAGTGCGAGCAGTGGCGGATCTAAAATATACATGACGCCACAAGAGGGGGGGGGATTAGCCGCGTTATCGTAAGGGGGGGGGGCGTATTCAATTAGTTCCACCCCCCCCCCCACCTCCCAATCCACCCAAACTTGTGACGCCATTTACAATGCGAGAACACCGTCAACAGAGATATGGTGTTAAAACCAGCACAACGCTACTTGCATTATTTTCATTATTTTCCGTTTGCTTCTTTCTCCAAGTTTACACTTTGCATTTTCTTCGGTCTCGGCGTTGGAATAAACGCTACAGGAAATATCACTATCAACTATTTTTTTTTTTCATTAGTTAATTATATCAATAAATAATTCTTGTAAGAAAATCCATTATGTTGTTTGAGAATCGGGAAATAAACGTAATCACCATCTGGAAATCTGTTCCAGTCTGTGACGTTAGGCAAAGACCTCTATAGTCTGAAGTAACGTGAGGCTTGTTCTTGTTCTTGTTCCAAGGGAATGGCTTCAAACAGGGAGGATGTTTCTGCTTTTTTTTTTCTTCATTGGCTTTTAAGGGTACAGCTTTTGTCAAATCTGAGATAATTCATTTGTGTAATGATCAAGATTACAAATGGAGAATTTTAAAAAAAAAAAATTTTGAACACGGACAGCGTTGTTGTTAAAGGCGCATTATATTTTATCTTGCAATAAGTTTCGTTTCGCTTCACATTGGAAATTTCATTAAAAAATTTGACCCAATGACCCAATAAATTAATGACCCAATAACCCAACGACCCAATGACTCAACGACCCAATGACTAAATAACTCGATGACCCAATAAATCAATGACCCAATAACTAAATGACCCAATAACTCAATGACCCAATAACTCAATGACCCAATAACCCAATGACCCAATAACTCAATGACCCAATAAATCAATGACCCAATTACTCAATGACCCAACAACTAAATGACCCAATGGCTCAGTTAGCCATTAACTCAATTAGTCCTTACCTCAATGACCCAATAACTCAATGACCCAATAACTCATTTAGCCATTAACTCAATGACCCAATAAATCAATGACTCAATAACCCAATGGCCCAATAACTCAATGACCCAATAACTCAATGACCCAATAACTCAATTAGCCATTAACTCATGACCCAAAAACTCAATGACCCAATAACTCAATTAGCCATTAACTCAATGACCCATTAACTCAATGACCCAATACTCAATTAGCCATTGACTCAATGACCCATTAAATCAATGACCAAATAACCCAATGAACCAATAACTCAATGACCAAAATAACTCAATGACCCAATAACTCAATGACCCAATAATTAAATGACCCAATAACTCAATTAGCCATTAACTCAATGACCCAATAACTCAATGACCCAATAACTCAATTAGCCAATAACTCAATGACCCAATAACTCAATGGCCCAATAACTCAAATAGTCAACAAACCCAACATAATTATATAATAATTCAAATCCTTCTTTAAACTGAGCTCTGTATTATTACAAGTGTTATGACTAAAGGTTTGATCCTAAAGCAGATACAAACAAAGACATTTTAAAAGATCCTAAATAAGTCATGTGTCTGAGAAGCATCTATATATATCATCACGTGAAAAGAAAATAAGGATCTAAAAACAAGGTCCGCGAAACATTTCTATATATTTTGCACCGCCTACAAATTGTTTGGGTCTCGTACTATTTTTTTTTTACATGACCAAAAACGACAATTCATTTGAAATGTAAACACAAAAATTGGCTTCTATATTTTAAAAATTAACATTGAATTAGATCTACACAGAGACCTGTATAACCTATAAAAAAAAATAAATAAACGTATGACATCTTGACATAGAGTGACATGCTAAACAAAGAAACTTTAAACATATAAACATGTTATATGAATATTTATATCATTAAAAAAATTATGTGAATGGCTCCTTAGTTCTTATAATTCCTTTCCCTCGTAGCCCTTGAACCGCGACATTTCAATCTTTAGGGTACGAGCACCTCAGGTTGGGAAACCCTGAGACCAACGTTGTTCCCTACTCATTAAACCCAATATATATATGTATTAGATGTTTTATATTCCAACGTATTTTCTTGGAGATTGGATTTTAACTATCAGACACAAATTGAAAAGTATTTTTATAAAATAACTAAGCTATTTTACATGGCGAAGCATTTTTTTCAAAAAATCCATAAACTCCTCAAAGATAGACGAAGAGTTCATCTTTGAAAGTAAGTGGTGCAGCTGAGGTAAATTTTTAATAAGCATAGCCACTTTATTATTAGATAATAAATATCTTATTTTACTTCAATATCTTATTTTGATTTGTGTGATCCTATATTAATTACACACATTGCCTGATTGTGAAATAATTCAGACAGAAATTACACAATTCCCGGCATTGCATGGAGTGTCCCCATCCCATATATCCCTTGGTGTCCCCACCCCAGCAATATTCCATTGTTTCCACGCCCCTGTGACGAGTTCTCATGTCATGTCCTTATGTCATTATTCCTACATCCCCATGTCGTTTTGCCCCTATCCCTTTATCATAATGCCCCTATCCCTATGTCATTATGCCCCTATCCCTATGTCACTATTTCCATATCCCTATGTCATTATGTCCCTATCCCTATACCCTGATACCCATTTACCCTGCGCCCGTATTCTGATGCCCCATCCTGAGATCTATGTGCACCATCTGCTCATCCCGCTTTAATCTGCCTTACCATAATAATTCTTACATTACCACAATGTTCTTACATTACCACAATGTTCTTACATTACCACAATGTTGACAACCCGAAAGGTTGTTACCAGATGATTTTTTTTTTGCCTGTTCAACTTTTCACAATCACTTCCCCGGCAGAAAACAAGTAACCTTTGTGCACTCATAATTACCTGTCATCCTTGTTTTGATTTACACCATCTAGTGTTCTGAAAGGGTATTTACAAAATTCCTGCTCAACCCTTGAAACAGGACGGCCCATCGCCACTCTTAAGGCTGGCCAATCGCTACTCTGAGAATGATCCCTCACATCTTTGCTGATTATAAATGACCAGAGTTTACTGTTATACTGCAGAGTTTTTTTTTGATACAGAGTTTGTTGTGGAACACCTTTTGTTACGATACAATATTTGTTTTGATTTTTTTGCTGGCATCCATTCGTCACAATGTGACGATGGTGTGGATTATTCTTCAAGGATTATAAGCTGGTTCCCAACAGCGAATCTCCTCTCTCCTCTCTCCACGCCGCTGGATAACCCAAGGGAACATAATTGGATGATACATCTTGACACCAGTTGCGTCGCAGGAATATTGTCGGAATGTTTCATTGTACCAATGTTAACCGCCTATGGGACTCCATCTCTGGAGTTTGCTGGTGATGTTTTTGTTTGACTGGAATTGAAGTTTGTTATGATACAAAGTTGTTATGATACAGAGTTTGTTATGATACAAAGTTGGTTATGATTAAGAGTTTGCTATGATACAGAGTTTTTTTTTATGATACAAAGTTTGTTATGATACAAAGTTGGTTTTGATACAGAGTTTGTTATGATACAAAGTTTGTTGTGATACAAAAGTTTGTTATGATAAAATTTACAGCCAGTGGTTTCTTACAGCTGTTAGAAGACATTAACCATAATTCCCGAGCTGTCATATTTATAAACTTAGCTATAAATGACCAGCCAATGGTTTATTAATGTTCTTTCAGCCTATAATCTCTGGGCAGTTGTTTTCTTATGCTGTTCAGGTCATAATGTCCATCGTGTGGTATTCCTCAAGTTGTTAAGTACGGACGTCTGCCAGTGGTTTGCTGACGACCGCAAGAGAGGCCGGTGCGCGGAGCAAAACAATGCAGTAAGCGGGCTAATCAAGGCGCCGTGCTTGTACTGCAGTGTGTTTGCCAAGAACACGTCGTGGGAGCGACTGAGATGAAGTAGGACACGATACAAACGACCAAAGACCTCCTAACTTGGAGGACCAGGAGGGCTGATAGGGGTGTCCCCAACCGTCTTGTTTGGGCAGGTCCGGACAAACTTGGGACCAAGCCCGGGCAATTTGTTGCTGCGGCGTCTCTGATTAGAAAAGTCCCCCGGGTACATTTGGGGTGTAAACAGCGACCATTTGACCTAAACATCCTTTCCGGGGGCCTCGACTTGAATTAAGAACTACTCAGTAGGAGAGAGCTGGGTAGGCAAACGAAGACATTGTCCAGGGCGGTACGTTTGATGGCTTGTAGATTTGGTAGGTGACATTGTTAGGGGTCGAAAGATTAGGCTGGTGGCAGTTTTGATGGGCGCTGCATTCAGGGAATGACTACTTACGCCTGGCCGAGCCGTACCTTTAACACACGGGTTGATCCGGCGCGAAATATGCCGCGCAGCCCATTGATCTGTTTGAAGATGTCGATCGTTAAATTAGAGTCCAGATTGTCAAATGACACAAAATTTGATCTGGGCATGCGCTCAGAGGCTAACTGAAAAGTCTGACGTGGAAGAAATATTTGACAGAAATATCATCATCGGTGTAACCTCAAGGTAGAAGTACAACTGAAATTACTGAGCTGACTGTTGGCATTACTGAACAGACAATTCTAAAACATACAATGTTTACTTATCTAGAACATACACTGGTGGTCACTTTTCTACAACTTACAACAGTCTTTTTTTCTACAACATACAACAGTCACTTTTCTAAAGAACACAATAATCACGTTTTACAACATACAAAATTCACTTTTCTACAACATACAATGGTCACTTTTCTACTTATGCAATGGTGGTCACTTTTCTACAACGTACAATGGTCACTTTTCTACTTATGCAATGGTGGTAACTTTTCTACAACGTACAATGGTCACTTTTCTACTTATGCAATGGTGGTCACTTTTCTACAACGTACAATGGTCACTTTTCTACTTATGCAATGGTGGTCACTTTTCTACAACGTACAATGGTCATTTTTCTACTTATGCAATGGTGGTCACTTTTCTACAAGATACAACGGTCACTTTCCTACAACAGCTAAAGTCCATCATCCTTATTTCCTGTAGTTACTTAATTTTATTGTGCAGATTGTTGTTGTTCTTGATGTTGTTGCTGTTGTGGTTTTTTGAGAAGCTCAATGATCTGTGGAGGTTATGACAGATGCCCCGTGACGCCACAGTGACAGTGATTAACATTTTACGCTGCGGTCCAGGTGTCTACATAACCCACGAGCCCCGCCCCCCCCCTCCCACCTTCCAGTCGCCCCTTCCCTTTATCTCAACCCGTTCTTTTCAAAATATTAGTTTCTCTCAGCTGCTGATCCCCAAATACACACGCCGGTCAGTGGACATGGGCATTCCAAACATAACATCAGTGCGGGTCTCCCTCCAGGAGGAGCAAGATAGAGGAGGGGCAAGATAGAGGAGGAGCAAGATAGAGGGTGTTAAGGAGGTATCCGTCAAACACGCCACTCACTCATCCATACCTCGGTGTGGTGTGAGAATGTGGTGCGTAGAGTTTGGAGTGTGGGGCACACGGGGCAGTGGTGTAGTATTAAGGTTTGTGGGGGGGGGGGGGGGGGGGGGGGGGGGGGGGGGGGGGGGGGGGGG
>CAXITT010000029.1:1471883-1484367 GCA_964033795.1 Lymnaea stagnalis
CCCCCCCAGTCCAAACGCGCTAAAATCAGTTTTTCCTTTTTGATAAAACATAATTCCCAAAAGCCTGCGCTAAACACGAGATTCTTTATAACAACAATATCGCAAGTGCGTTTGGTGCTAAATATGCTCTTTTGTTTTTTCTGAAACAGTTGGTGAATAAAATCTGCGGTGTAAAAGCAGGTGGGTCATTACGATATTGTATAGTTCAGGAGCGTGGAAAAAAATTGTGGTTGCGAGTTTTGAGGGCTCGGGGAAAGGGGGGGGGGGACACTAATTAGGAATTTTCTAAAGTGAGTTATTTGTATGTAAGAATTCTTATATTTCGCATTAAATTTTTCAGGGCTTCGCCCCCCCCCAGCCCAAATTGCTCTATATTACATTTTATAAAGGATTTATACGGATCTCCTTGTTTTCAGGGACTGTTTATTTATTCTATTTATTTTTGCACTTTTTTTGCATTCTATTTATTATTTTGCATTTCATTTAAAGCGTCTTTGATATCCAGTTTGCTTCTGGTGTGTCCTCCTTTCTTTTCACAACCGGCGCTCCCCCTACTCAACATGTTTTATTTTAAGAATACTGAGTGGGGGGGGGTGGGGGAGAGCTATCTCACAACGAGCATCATGCGTGACGGTTGAACTCTGGTAAGAATGTTGATGTTTTTCTTATCCTGGCCGATGATAACTGGTGTCTGATGTTCTGAGTTCACAAGCCACTGGCTAAATGCTAGGAGAAGGTTTCATTGCTGATGTTTTCATCAATGAAACAGCGATGAACAGCCAGAACTTGTGTCTTTCAATGGGGTTTGAGGTCGTAAGTGTCTTTCAATAGTGTTTAGGTCGTAAGTGTCTTTCAATAGTGTTTGAGGTCGTAAGTGTCTTTCATTAGTGTTTTAGGTCGTAAGTGTCTTTCAGTAGTGTTTTAGGTCGTAAGTGTCTTTCAGTAGTATTTTAGGTCGTAAGTTCACTTAATTCACACAGTTCATTTGGTTTACAGTCCACTCGATTTAAACAGTTCACTTGATCTACACGGTTCACTTAATCTACACAGTTCACTCGATGTACACAGTTCAATCGATGTACACAGTTCACTTGCTGTATACAGTTCCCTTGATGTTAACAGTTTACTTGACGTACACAGCTCACTCGATGTACACAGTTCATTCGATGTACAAAGTTTTCCAATTTCGGCGTCATAACTTGACCTCTCCAACAACACGACCAGATCTGACGCATAAATTATGACCCCAGAGCTTCACAGCTTTGATATAATGAAAGGGTCTCGTCTGTCACTTGGTGTCACTTGCTGTCACAAATTACCTGCGTCCGGTGACAGGGAGGCTGGATTGAACCTGAGAGGTATATGGGTGTGGGAGACTGGGTTGTACCGGAGAGGTGTATGGATGAGGGAACATGGGTTGAACCGGAGAGGTGTGGGGATGAGGGAGGCTGGTTTAAATTGAAGAGGCGTATGGATGAGGGAGGCTGGGTTGAACCGGAGAGGTTTATGGGAGAGGGAGGCTGGGTTGAACCGGACAGGTGTGTGGATGAGGGAGGCTGGATTGAACCGGACAGGTGTGTGGATGAGGGAGGCTGGATTGAACCGGACAGGTGTGTAGATGAGGGAGGCTGGATTGAACCGGACAGGTGTGTGGATGAGGGAGGCTGGATTGAACCGGACAGGTGTGTGGATGAGGGAGGCTGGATTGAACCGGACTGGTGAGTTGATGAGGGAGGCCCTACACACCATCGAAGTTTCTTCTTGCTAACTTTGTTTCAATATCAAAGCTGACTTTTGGTTAATAATTGCTTCTCCGATTCCAAAAAATAACGTCTCGTAAGGATTACTAAATATTCAAATTAAAAGTACGTTTGATGCTAAAGGGGCCATAGAAATAATATGTCTTCATCAATTGGGCCCTACAGAAAACTGTAACTTATTCATGGTCCCTCTATTTAATAGTTGTGTTCATTTGTTAAGACAAACACAATATGTCTGAGAGAAACTACGTCATTGAGACGTATCTATTTATACAGTGTGTGGTTGTACACTATGTCATAGAGACGTATCTATTTATACAGTGTGTGGTTGTACACTATGTCATAGAGACGTATCTATTTATTCAGTGTGTGGTTGTACACTATGTCATAGAGACGTATCTATTTATACAGTGTGTGGTTGTAAACTATGTCATAGAGACTATCTATTTATACAGTGTGTGGTTGTACACTATGTCATTGAGACTATCTATTTATTCAGTGCGTGGTTGTACACTACGTCATAGAGACGTATCTATATATTCAGTGTACAACAACGACTACCACATTTTGCACGTACCTCTATTGTAATGAAATGTTTTGAGAAACTTATTCTGAGACAAATTTTGAATGAAGTAAAGCAAAAACTTGACCCCCCACCAATTTGCTTCCAAACCTTCTAATAGCACGGAGGATGCTATCTTACGATTGTCGGAGAGACTTTACCATCACCTAGACAGTCAAAAAAAATATGCCAGAGTGCTTTTCTTAGACTTGCATTTAACACTATCCAACCACACCTTATGATAAAGAAACTGTCCTCGTGAGGTGTAAATTTAAATATTCAAGCTTGGATACTGAACTTTTTAACAAATCGACCACAATATGTCAAGGTAAATGAACAATTACCTCTAACCTGAGAAAAAAGCACTGGGGCACCACAAGGCTGCATTACCCTGTACTGTATACCATATATACAAATGATATTCAACGCTCAAGCGACACCGTTCCAATCTTAAAATTAGCTGATGATACCACCATTGTTGGCTTTATATCTGAAGGAGAAGGCCTATACCGTAACTTAGTTACACGCTTTATCAAGTGGTGCGTTGAAAATTTTCTCCAGCTGAATATCTCAAAAACAAAGGAAATCATTGTGGATTTCAGGAGGGGGGAACACCAGATTACAGATCTCAACATAAAAAATCAAAGTGTAGAGAAAGTAGAGGCATACAAGTACTTAGGTTTCACCATTAATAATAAGCTAACATGGCATGAGCATGGCCAAATGCTATATAAGAAATTCAACCAAAGACTGTTCTACTTTAAAAAAAACTGTACAATTTCGGCGTAAACAAGCAAGTCGTTAACTTATTCTACAGTGCAACAATTGGAAGCCTGCTTAATTTCAGTATTACCTGCTGGTGTGGGAATTCAACGTCTGATATTAAACACCACATAAACCAACTTATCAAGAAAGCTAGGAACATAACACAAACTAAACATCCTTCACTTGAAGAAATATTTGAAGAAAGATGTTTTTGCAAAACTAAACACATTTTGGATGATACATCCCACCCTCTTCATCACAGATACTTAGGATCGGGCCGTTCGGGACGAATTCTTTCTATCAAGGCGAGGACTGACAGATATAAAAATTCTTTTGTTCCCCACTATGTACGAATTTACCTGCGTGCTTCCTCTGAAGTCACACATCTGAATGAGACCTAATAAGTCCCCGATTACGCTAAGAGAACTCACTGAATGGCTGTTTAAAATAATTTATTACAAATGCCTTGTGTTCAAATTGTTTTATTTTTGTGCTGAAAATGTATATTATAATGCAATCAAAAAACATTTTCATTTATTAGGATCAATAAAAGAATCTTATCTTATTTTATCTTATATATCCGCTTTTATTTTATTAAAAGCTTAAGAATTATTATTGTAAGTTACAAATACATTTAAAGTAACAAATAAGGAACTATCTCAAGCATTTTATCCAAGTTGGAAATTTATGGAAAAAAAATTAAATAAACAAACTTTGATCAAAGATTTGCACCGTAAATCACATTTATCGGGAAAACCCAAACATCAGTGGTTTTCATTGTGTTTTGTTTTTAATATTACGAAATAAAAGTAAAATTAATTTGTTCAAAATAAACATGCAAATGACGTCATAGCGCGAATCGCCTATTTTAGCCAAAACTCTCAAGTTTCTTTAGTGACAAAAGTGATACAATTAGTGATAACTTAGATTAAGTACTTTATGGTCATGTTTAGGGGGGAAAAGTAGTTTAGGGGCTTGAAAAGGAGTAAGGTAGGCGTATAATATATAGCAGATAAATACTTCCCAAAACGTAATGATGTCAGAAACTTAATATCATTACATAGAGACTTCTTTTTAAATTTAGGAATTGTGGTGAGTTTTTGAAAAAACCGGGAGAAATTATCACAACGGACCTACCATTATTAAGTAGTAAATTTTAGAATGTTCGAGTCGCTAATACAATGCATAATACGACTGGAATTTTTTTGTAGAACAGACTATAAAAAGCAGAGAGAGCATTATTTTTGGGACGATAAGATATTTTTCTCTTTACGGGACCACAGGCTAGCATTGATTTTTAGAGAGTGTTATTCTTAATAGAGCTGTGTTTACTTATAGTCTATGTGTGAATTCCTTTCATCGTTGTACCTTTGTTTGGCACATTGTAATTTTCATCCACTTTTGTACTGGTGCAAGAAACACAATACACTGTAAGTTTCTGTAAATTAATGATTTTAATTATATTTCTTTTATTTTGTAAAATTTTTGCAACAACTCCAAGAAAAACCAAAAAAAAAAAAACAACAACAACCCTTCAGTTAGCCGAAAATGCTGTCCCTCAACATACAGCAAATACTGCCCGTCAACATACAGAAAATACCAGTCAAGGTGGCCACTCACTCTACCCCACCCTTCTTGCTTAAGTGAATACAGATTACAAGCAGATCTATGTCTATGTTCAAAATCAAATCCCAACCCCACAAAAAAATTGGATCCCTAAAAGGTGCGGTGCCCCTGGGCACATGCTTCATTTGGCACTAATAAAGAGGACAATAAAAAAAAATTAATAATGAGAAGTAGGCAAAAAAAATCATCATGTAATAATGAAAAGTAGGCAAAGGAAAATGTTCACATAACAATTAGACAAGAATACTGTGTGTGTAAAAAATCATAACATCTTTGCTCATTTAGAGGTAAGTGAAAAAAGGTGCTACCTTTGCTGTCACTCTAATAAGAAAAATTATAACAAGGTAATAAAGTTGAAGATAATAGTCATATTGTTTACAGATTTAGTTATCATTCAAAGACTCCTAATAGCTTAACACCAAATTTAGTCATGTGTCCGTTCACTCTTGGCCAGCTAAGTTTTTTTCTCTTCTCTTGAACCGAAAGCCTGCCAACTTGAAAACTAAAAGCCCAACTGCCTTGATTACAGCATCAATTGTAATCTAATGAGAGAGAAAAAATACAACAATATTATCAAGTATTCGAGGGGGATTGTAAAAAAAAACGAAACAATTTACCTGAAAATACAAAATTTAACATTTAATTCATCCCAGTTTTTAGCTGTCATAGCATACATTTTTCAAACATTTTTTCGTGGCTTATCATTTTGTTCCAATACGGGGTAAAAGTTTTGTTTTAACTCATGAGAGAACTAAACTGAAGACTGACCCAAAAAGCAAAACAAAATAAAGACTGCTAAACTGATGTATTGGCAAACAAGCCAATTTCCAAAGGTACAGACCACTATTATTTTTGAGGTTAGGGTCATAGTTCTCAAATGGTTGTCTTTTCGCAGTTTAATAAAATTGAGAGTCAACAACTGGATGAAGAAGGAATGAACTCTTCCTATACTGTATATAAATTTTATGTGGAAAAATTGATCATGGTAGAAAATTAAATCAAAGAAAACATTGTCAGCAGTTAAATTTTTAAACCAAAAATATCCAATTGGTCAAAGCTGCCTTTGTCTACCATCTTTTCCAGCTGGCTATTATCTCCTAGATGTATATTGGCCTTTGATGTTTATGTTTGCAAGGGATGAAAGACTTAGAATGGGTATTCTTGTATGTAGTTTTTGTAATTTTGAGTTTTGTATTTCAGTGTGGTATAATATATATTTTTTTCATTTCTCTTTTAATATGGTTGACTTTGTACCACGCTTCGAGCCTTTGGGGATGAAGCGTGATTTTCAAATAAACTTTATTATTATTACTATTTGTAAAGCCCTTGTACTAATTATAAAGTGTAAAGCCCTTGGTACTATGCAATGTAAAGCCTCTGGTACTATTTGTAAAGCCCCTGGTATATCTGTAAAGCTCTTGGTACTATATATTACTTGCACTCCATATGAAAAATTGAAAATGTTAGTTTAATTCTAAAAAGAGATAACATGTATAATATACAAACATTATTTTTCATAAATATTACAATATGCTACAAAAAATAACTACTGAGACCACCATCTTATGACATAGTTTGTACAGATAAATGATACCTGATTTTTTGTGTGGATTATTTTCTAGGACACATCGTGACATGTTATATGCCAGAAGAGCATTTACTCCCAGTCCTGCCACATGCGCCCTTATGATGGCCATCACCTCCAATATGAAGCTCTGCATAAAACCACCTACAACTCCGTACTGACGATAAAAGTTATAAGACAACAGATTATAAAGGTTATAAGACAGCAGCCTATACAAGTTATAAGCAGACCTGCCAACCTGCCGAGAAAAAAAAATCTGTAGTGGGGTTTGCACGCAGGGGGGAAGTGGGGCCACTGAAGTGGGGCCACTGCCCCCAAGGGCTGGCGCCTCGTGGGGGGTTGGTTTAAGATCTATATACCAAAGCACAAGCCTTTTTTTCTATTAGTAAATAAAGAAATATAAAGTTAACTTCATTGTCTTTGAAGAGTCCACAGAACAACACAGAACAACACAGAACAACACAGAACAACACAGAACAACACAGAACACGAGAAAAGCATTACTGGAAATGTTTATATACAGAATAATCCATTTTATTTACACATGTACACACACACAGGCTGCTAAGACTCTTAGTAAGAGTTCAGTTTTCCAGCATATCCCTAGTGGCCTTTTTGCAACAGCTCTTTAATCAACTGAAGGTCAGCATTGCAATTGAGTTTAGTTGATAGAAGGTTAGAAAAAGTATCAACCTTCATGCTTGCCCTTGTTTCATTGTAATTTTTCTTTAAAATCTTCTTGCATTCTGCAAGTCTGGAAACATTTCTTTGACTCTGGCATTAAAACGATCGGAGTTGGCTAGAGAAATATTTCCTTCAATTTCAATGTTTATTAATATCATTGCACCCATCACTTTCAATAGATTTAACCATTTAATTAAGAAAAGCTTTAACAAAAAAAAGTCTGAATTATATTTTAGTCTTGTAAAAGGATGAATGACGATCGCATCAATTAATGATTGAAGAATGGTTTGAAGATCGCGGTACGCTTCGATAGCAACAAGACAGTGTCTACTCATCAGGGGACTGGACACATAGTGCGGGAGATAGTCATCTGGCGGCCATGCTCCATTTTATAAAAAACAAAGTCACTTTTTAACCAATTGTTCATTATATATACCAGCAATGGATCTAGAATTTCTTTTTTATAATTGAACATGTTTCTTTTACCTGTAAATGCCCAGACTATCTTGAATTTGTTAAAATGAAGTACCGTAAACTCTGATCGACAATTAGCGGTCAAATGACAAGGCTGCAGACAAATATCTTGCGTAACTTTGTTACGGTGGTCATGTGAGTTGGTCAAATATATAATATTAATAGCCGTACGCATATCTCGAGAATTTATTCACTTATTCGTCCGGTCGCCCGGACATTCCTGTCATACCCGATTTGTTTATTTTTTTTGTTTGATTTTTTTCGCTTTTGGATTTTTATGACGGGTAAAAAATTATAAAGTTCGAAAAATCGGAATTTTTAAGGGGTTTGTCGGAAGGTCAGAATGAGGGGTAAAAAATCCGTATAATTCCGACAAAATCGGAAGGGTGGGCAAGTCTGTATAAGACAACAGATTATAAAAATTATAAGACAGCTGACTATAAAGGTTATAAGACAACAGGTTATAAAGGTTATAAGACAGCAGCCTCTACAAGTTATAAGTCAACAGATTATAGAGGTTATAAGACAATAGACTACAAAAGTTACAAGACGGTGGTCTGCAAGGTATCTCTACTGTCTAGTGCCAAACTAATGACACAAACACAATTTAAGTCATTCAATGTGTAAACACAACCTTTTATTGTCATACAAATTTCATCTTGACCCGTGCATTAAAACTAAAAGGGATGCACACGCTTGTTAAATCTATATCAAGAGGTCAACATGTGGGCCTGAATGATACATTACTTCTTTGACAGCTGTACTCTCTCTGCTGAGAAAAAATTGTAGTAGCCCAGGCACTTGTCCACACGTCCATTGTAGATGACAGTCAGTGGCGTCAGCTCTATCCCTAGGGGTGGCTACCAACAAATAAAAGGTTTCAATCACCAGACCAGCAAAGTGTTTCTTTGGTTGAAATAAATCCCCCAATGAACATCTCTGTTAAATACTTCCACTTCTAGCAGACATTTACATGAAAATAGAAATATTAAAGTAGAAAAGTCATTTTGTTCATAGTAAAATAAAAGTGCTAAACTGAGTAAAAAACTCCCAAACTACCAAGTTTGCAAAAAAAATAAACTGACCTTTGCCCTTACCCTTATGAGAAAATTTTATGATTTTTTTCCTCCACACTTAGGATTATGGTATATTATTTTTTTCATGAAAAGGGAAAGCACTTGGACATTTCCCCAATTTCCTCAGCAAATTTTAGACTACACAAATAAAAAGAGACTGAATTTAAGGGCTGTTTAGGCAAGGAATTGAGATAAGTGATGGCAGTAAGTCAGTAAGGCAAGATGGAGAGTGAAGACATGCAGAAAAAGTAATACTCCTCTGTTAACTTACAGGAACTTTTTGTCGAGGTCCATCCTTTAGATGTTTCAGAGCTATAGCAGGAATAAGACAAATAACATTTAAAATCCTGATTAGTTAATCAATAGTAATCAGAAGTAAAAATTACATGATCAGTTGATCAATAGAAAACAGAAGTCATTATTATGTGATGAGTTGTTCAATGGATTACCGAAGTCATTATTATTTCATATCTAGTTGATCAATAGATTACAGAATTCAATATTATAAGATTTGTTGATAATTAGATTACAGAATTCAATATTATAAGATTTGTTGATAATTAGATTACAGAATTCAATATTATAAGATTTGTTGATAATTAGATTACAGAATTCAATATTATAAGATTTGTTGATAATTAGATTACAAAAGTCAATAGGGGCCTGTCTTGTTTATGGTTGCAAGGGATGAAAAATTTAGAATGTGTATTCTCATACTCATATGTAGTTTTTGTAATGTTGTGTTTTATATTTCAATGTGGTAAAATATAGATTTTTTTCATTTTTGTACCGCGCTTCGAGCCTTTGGGGATGAAGCTTGATTTTCAAATAAGCTTTATTATTATTATATAAATATTTTTAAGAAACATGTATTGATGTTTGAAATATAATTGCAATGTTTTATTTCTATACTATAACCAGTATTTAAATTTAAGAATGTAGGACACTTTCCTCTATCTGTTAATGAAGAAGATCGTTGCAAAATGCCTGGCTGTAAAGGCTATGCCAGAGTAAAATGTGAGAAATTTAATGTGCATTTGAGTTTTACACAATAATCCAGCTATTCCAGAAATTTGGTTTTAGTATAACAAGGTAACATCACACTTATAGTGATTTGTTATCACTTGGCGACTTTGAGTTATCCGCCCACAAAGGTACACTGTTGCCATTTGGCAACTTAGTAACAAAAGCATTATTTTTTTAAATGTTTATCAAAAAAAACTTTAGAACATTAACTAATATCCTGTTTGAAACCTGTCTTTAAAAGATTTTTTTTCATTTGTTAAGTATTGAGTAGGCCCTATAGTGCACCATATAGGGTTAAAAATATTTATTTTTGGAAACTTATTCAGTGCGGAGTTCGGAGTATCCCTTGAACTTGAATTGAAAGTATTGAAAGCTTGGCAAATTTCCAACAAAAAAAGAAAAGTTTATTTATTTTTGAAAATATTTTTGCTGGGGGGGGGGGGCGGCACTTGGCTTTCCGGGGGGGTGGGGGTATGGGGCAGGGGGGGGCAGACCCGGAGATATAGCTGATCCTAAATATTAAGCTTGGACCCCACCCTTTTACTGTTTTACAGAGTTACTGAATGAATATCTTTGAAGATTTTCCCCTAAAAACAACTGGTGGTAAGTTTGTATCTAATCACTTGGTGATTGAAGTGGTAGAGTGGACGTTAGGCAATGTTATATTTTGAGATCAATTCCCGGGGGGGGGGAGGGGGGCCAAGTTTTTTTGTTTTTTTTCCATTTTAATTAAAATATTTTATATTTAAATTATAATGTTCATTTGCGACAGTAGTTTCATGAGAAATATTTTGTAGCAATTTAAACAATTTAAATATATGTTATATTCAGATTATTAAGTGTTTCAACAAGTTGTAAGACATTATAAAACAAACTGAAAGTTTCTGAAAGCGCATGTTTAGTGTATGTAAAATGTATAAGGGAAAAATTTTGTTTAGTGTATGTAAAATGTATAAGGGAAACATTTTGAATTTTAAGTGATATTTTATTGTATTTCAACATTCTTCGTGTTGTTGAATATAAAACATTTTACTTTTACGAACACACAAAGAAAATACCAGTATATCAATAATAATATATCAATAATTTCAAATTAGCTACCCATTTTATGCCTTTTAAGATTCACAATCATAGAATAAAACTTACAACAATTAATAAATATATGTGTATTTAAAAAAAAATTGGGGGAAATAAAGTGGTTAACTTAAAAAATAAATCATGGCATCACGGGCTAACATTACACCCTCGGCCCCCTCCCTTCCAATAAATACTAAGAAATACCAAGAACTTACTCAATATATTCCTCCAAGGTATTAAATGATTTTTAAATAAATAGCTTTCATTTTTTTAACAAGAGTATAACATTAAATCTACAAGTACCGGTTTGGCCAAAAAGTTAAAGACTCGCAAAGACCATGGTTTTGCTACTTTAAATCGCTGTGGTGTACGCAGGCCACATCCAATGATTTAGCTAGGTACACCGCCGCGGTGTACGCAGGCCAAAGTCAATAGTTTTGCTAGGCACATCGCCGCGGTGTACGTAGTACAGGCCTTTAAAATATTATTTTTGGGTGGCAAAGTCAATGACCGCCGGCTCTTATAAACTCTAGCTACCGCACTGATCACATTCTGTAATAGCTACCAATGTTCCCTCTAAGGTTTGCTGGTTCGTGTGCAAAATCATACAGTTTTGTGCAAAGCTTTCCAGCATCGATTTTTGTGTGTGCAAAATTTTACAGCCCACAAATACAAACACACACTTGCATAGAAATTTGCTGCGCGGATACTCAAAACTGCTTCGCGGCGTCTGTAAGATAGCTGCGCGGCCGCGCAACTTAAAGGGAACATTGCTAGCTACCCCACTGATCATATGCTATAGTAGCTATCCCACTGATCATGTACTATACTAGCTACCCCACTGATCATATTCTGTACTAGCTACCCCACTGATCGATCATATGCTGCGCTAGCTACCCCACTGATCATATGCTGCGCTAGCTACTCCACCGATCATATGCTATGCTAGCTACCCCACCGATCATATGCTGTGCTAGCTACCCCACTGATCGTATGCTATCGTATCCGGAAATTTCGTCGAAAGAAATTTTGTCGACGGAAAAATTGATCGACGGAAGTTTGGTCGAACGGAAATTTGATCGAACGGATGTTTGGTCAACGGAATTTTGATCGAATGGAAGTTTGGTCATAAGGAAACTTGATTGAAACGAGTGTAAATAAAAGGTTGCTTACATTTGCCAATGCTCAGTTCACACATTCAAAAGTTCGTTAGTTAAATTTCGTTTTGAACGCACTGTATTTTTCTTTCGACGAAATTTCCGGTAACAGTGTCAGGGGAACCATAAGCTGCATTTGCTATTCTAAGAGTCGTCCGTGACAGGAGGATCAATCAACAAAAAAAATTATTTAAAAAATAAGATTATAAAAACATTAAAAATTTAAGAACTCTTGATCTTGGTCGTACTATGGGGATGTTCTTATGAGATTGTAACAAAGTAGTAATCCAAGACTCTGCAAGTGGCAATTTACTCTAAATACCCCCCTCCCCCCTAATTCTGTCTATTGATTTTTGTCTTTTCCCTTGACGACCTTAGTGTTCACACAAAGACAGAACTCAGCTGCTCTGGTCGATTTGACGTAACCTTTCCGCGATGCTCGACTTATCGTGGTGGTGATTAGGTGTTAATTTCCAGTTTTCTGTGTGATGTTCAAATGTTTTTGAACCAGTGGGATAATCTCAGAGGCGTAGCCAGATTGTTTGGAGCTCGTGGACACGATTCATTCCACCACCCCACCCCCACCCCCAACACTATTTTTTTAAACCCTGAAACCTTTTTTTTTTCATAAATAAAATGGATGTAAACCTCATTTCGGTTTGACGCCCGAGGACATCTGCCCCCCCCCCCCC
>CAXITT010000029.1:1484636-1507232 GCA_964033795.1 Lymnaea stagnalis
TTCTTTTTTTTTTTTTTCTATATCCGCATATGAGCAAATGATCAGTTCAACCTGAATGGAGGTGTAGTAAAGTTGTTTCATGGATAGTCAATATTGCTCCAGACAAGTAAAAAAAAAAAAAAAATTCCCAAAGTAACACCATGTGCTTTCAGTAAATGTTCCAATTTTAATTTTTTTCAAAACTAACATCAAGGCAGTATTTTTCTAAATATTCGGTCAACGATAGTCATTTTGGTCTTTCCTGTGCACAAGTTAAGTGCCTAACACTATGTCCATTTCTTTTTGGTGGAAGATATCTGCACACTATAGCTTGCATCTGCCAAATATTACTGTTACCTGTTGACTGTCATTTCATGCTAAGGTTACAGTAAGATTTTATCACAATCTTCTATTGTACGTACGGGTTGTCTTCCTCGCGCTTATCTTGGCCTGACCCTGACATGTGTACAAGTTCAGTTGTAAGCTGGGGTTCGGCGGATAATTGACTATCAAGCCCACTTTCAAAATTATTATCAGTTACACCGTGGTTCTCAAAGTTGGCAGGAAACTCCTGAAGGGGCGCTGAAAATCTTTGGAGTTTTCAGAGTGTGTTGATCAATTATTATTGTATCAGGAATTTTTTAATAAAAATATGTTTGTGTTAAATAACTGGTCACGTTATATACTGTCATGAAATGTTATTGACTTTAATGAAATATTGTTTACTATTTTGATGGTCTGCATAAAACCTGCTCAACAAGGAGATAATACAAAAATGTCACACACGACTAGGAGAGAGAGAGAGAGAGAAAGACCTTTGATGTAATTTTCAAACAGTTGTAACAAGGAGAGAGAAATACCTTTGATGTAATTTTCAAACAGTTGTAACAAGGAGAGAGAAAGACCTTTGATGTAATTTTCAAACAGTTGTAACAAGGAGAGAGAAAGACCTTTGATGTAATTTTCAAAGAGTGGTAATCAACAACATATCATTAATATTTATCAACATACGGTTAATACAAAGGTCGCTTACGATGAATTCGCAGCCCAAGGTTATGGTCCATTGGAAAAATAAATAATTGGGAACCGTTATTTAGAAAACCAGTCTGCTTTTCTTGAGAGAATACAGACGCACGCCGTGTCCATTGTCCATCTGTCGGGAATTGTTTCATTACCATTTCAAAATCACAGTAAAGGTAGTTATGTTTTGTTTTTTTCTGTGCCCTGTGTCTGCTTATGTGTTGGTTGTACTCGTTAGTTAAGGCACTGGTCAGTGACAGTTACTTGAAAGTTGAATAACTGTAACGCCGGTTCGGTTGAAGCATTTATTCTAAAGCATATGTTAGAGAATAGGGCTACATTGACTTTTCAAGAAGACTACAACTGATAGGTACGCATCGTTCAACTTCTCGTGATTGTATTGTTAAATTGGATTACGTCAAAGAACAGGCATTGTGTTGTGATATGTTTTTTCTTGTGAGCATAACGATGTTTTTTGTGGGGTTTTTTAATCGTCATTTTGTGAAAGTTTGTTGAATTAACGCATGTAAATTGAAACTTTGATTCTATTAATTACAGAACGATGCAAAGATTTGGAAAGTGATTCGGATCAATAATACAATTTTGGGGATGGGGGAGGGGTGGGAGTTGGTTAGTAGTAAAACAAAAATGAGGACGCCGAAGGCTCCCGAGCGAAAGTAGGGGAGTTTCTTTAAATAGAGGAGGCCAGTTTATTTCTAATATATATATTTAAACACATGTTGATTACCTATATCAATTAATACTATTTTCAGTTGCAAATTACTATGAAAATAATGTCTTTGGTGTTGCTCTTTAGCATTTAATTTAACGACCTATGTTTTTTTCATTGAAAGCATAATAAAATTATTTTGGTTTCAAGGGATTTGTAAAAAAAAATCACTGACTATCTTTTTTATTTATATTTGTTTGACTAGGCGTCATATTCAACAGCTAGGCAATGGACATCAGGTTTGATGGAAAACGTGCCCTAGTCACCGGTGCTGGAAATGGTAATAATAATTAATCTTTTAAAGGAATTAAAATTGATATAATTAATTTAGTTCAGTTAACATCTAAGTAAAAGCTTAAATGCATTTTTTGGGGGTCTTGCATGAAAAAAAAAATATAGCGAATTGCTTCCCTTACAATATTTACGTTTTGTTTCCTTTACAATATGTTCGAATTGTCTCCCTTACAATATAATAGGACTGGGAAAAGCCATAGCGATAAAGCTTTTTGAATGTGGCGCCGAGACCGTGGCCGTCAGCTTGATTCAAAGTGAGCTGGACAGCTTGAAGGCCGAGGTAAGAATCTTAGCTGGTCACGGGTGAGCTTGCTTCGGTCTGACCATAAGTTAGTTGAAGAGCACGCTCAAATGCAGCAACTTAGATTCACAAACTTTTTTATAAATAATGATACTGATTACATTTACTTCGAATCATTTTGCTTCATAAAGTGAGTACCTCAATACATTTCTGCACAGACTTTCTTTGCGTAATTAATTTTAAGACATTTTAAATTATGTTCTATTTTTATCGAGTTGAAACTCTTCAGTCTTTTTTTTTTTTCAAGTTTTTTCTTTTTACTTTCTTTTTACTATGTATGTCTTTTCTGTGTAATAACTGAAAAAAAATGTTAAAGTTATTTTAAGAAAAATTGTGTTGACAGTATCCTGTCATTGAATATTTTTGTTAACAGTATCCTGCCATTGATTATTTTTGTTGACAGTATCCTGCCATTGATTATTTTTGTTGACAGTATCCTGCCATTGATTATTTTTGTTGACAGTATCCTGCCACTGATTATTTTTGTTGACAGTATCCTGCCACTGATTATTTTTGTTGACAGTATCCTGTCACTGATTATTTTTGTTGACAGTATCCTGCCACTGATTATTTTTGTTGACAGTATCCTGCCATTGATTATTTTTGTTGACAGTATCCTGCCACTGATTATTTTTGTTGACAGTATCCTGCCAGTGATTATTTTTGTTGACAGTATCCTGCCATTGATTATTTTTGTTGACAGTATCCTGCCATTGATTATTTTTGTTGACAGTATCCTGCCATTGATTATTTTTGTTGATAGTATCCTGCCATTGATTATTTTTGTTGACAGTATCCTGCCATCGAAACACTTACATTAGATCTGAACAACTGGGACAATGTTGAGCGAGAAATTAAGGCACTGGGACATTTTGACCTACTGGTCAACAGTGCCGGTGTAACACGATTAGCTCCCTTGATTGAGGTTAAAGAAGCTGACTTTGATTTGTGAGTATATTTGGGTATTTTTTCTACGTCGTTGTTCCTTCAGAAACGTACAACATCTTTTCACGGAGGAACCATTTAAATTGTTTGATACTTGTGTTGTTATTCTATTGAATCAAAATGTACTTTGAAAGATTCCAGTTTAGGATGTGAGTGTTATGTCTGAGTAAATGATCCATGTTTAAGATCTGAGCTAAAGTTCTGAGTTAAAGATCCATGTTTAAGATCTGAGTTAAAGTTCTGAGTTAAAGATCCATGTTTAAGATCTGAGTTAAAGTTCTGAGTTAAAGATCCATGTTTAAGATCTGAGCTAAAGTTCTGAGTTAATGATCCATGTTTAAGATCTGAGCTAAAGTTCTGAGTTAATGATCCATGTTTAAGATCTGAGCTAAAGTTCTGAGTTAATGATCCATGTTTAAGATCTGAGCTAAATTTCTGAGTTAAAGATCCATTTTTAAGATCTGAGCTAAAGTTCTGAGTTAAAGATCCATGTTTAAGATTTTAGTTAAAGTTTTGAGTTAATGATCCATGTTTAAGATCTGAGTTAAAGTTCTGAGTTAAGGATATGAGTTAAAGATCTGCGTTAAAGATCAGAGTTAAAGATCTGAGTTAAAGATTTGAGTTAAAGAGCCGATTTAAAAAATGAGTTAAAGATCCATGATTAAGATCTAAGTTAAAGTTCTGAGTTAAAGAGCTGAGTTTAAGATATGCGTTAAAGATCACAGTTAATAAGCAGTTTTCAAGATGTGTTAAAGATCTGAATTAAAGATCTGTGTTAAAGATCTGAGTTAATTAATGTTTGAAAATTACCCCAAAAAAATTTAAAAAATCAAGTCTTTTATTCCAATGAAAGTAATATTTATGCACAATTTTTAATTTGAATCCGCAGTGTGTTCAACACGAATATCAAAGCACTGCTCAATGTGTCTCGGGTATGTTGTTTTTTTTAATCACTTTCTCCCAAGTATTTTAATAATCCCAACAGTAAACATAACATGTTCATTTAAAAATTGCCATCCGGTTAGATAAGGCTGCCGAGACTTGTGGTCTAGGGGCGGCAACTGGAGGACACCCATAACGTTGAGGCTTTTGTTAGTCAATCAAACATTATTTTAATTGTAAAATTCTAAGGGCGTACAAAAAAAGTTATCATAAAAACAAAGTTATCATAAAAACAACAGCATTCTTCCCTTCTCGTGATTTAATTTTTTTTTTTGCTCTTCAGTTTTTCCTTTAAAATCACTTATGATTTTAAAAAATTGTCATTCAAATTGTAAAGTTAAAATTTTCTAAGAATAAAAAAAAATCTTTAAAAAATATCGAACGTTTTTATTTTTGTTTTTGGTTTAACAATTATTTTTTTACAAATTTTTTGAAGTTATAACAGAATCATGGGCGCCCTCAGAAAACTTTATGGGGGGGGGGGCAAAAAATCGAATTACTTTTCCGGGGGGGGGGAAAAAAATTTTAAGAATTTTTTTAATTAATTTTATTTTTGAAGTTATAACAGAATCATGGGCGCCCTCAGAAAACTTTATGGGGGGGGGGCAAAAAAATCGATTAACTTTCCAGGGGGGGGGCAAAAAATTTTTAGTAATTTTTTAATATAATTTTAATTGTATGGTGAACGAACGGACAGGACATCAGCTTAGTTACTTTCTCTTTATTTTCTCTTTACTTGAATATATTTTTTGTCTATTTTTGTCTACAAATTTGTATCCAATCAATCCAGGGGGGGGGGGCAAGTGCACCTCCCTTCGGGCGCCCATGAACAGAATAATAGTTTTGTTGAATTCTACTGCTTGGGGAAATGAATCTTAATGTGAACATTATCCAACAAGTGAATTTCCTATTGTCCCACAAAATGACTTTCCCAATATCCAGCAAGATGCTTTCAAACTGAAAGAAATAATTTCTGTGTCTGTAACCTAATATTCATGTCACGGTGAAGTCAATAAATCATTTCCTCTCAGACTGCTTTAATTTAGACTGGCAGCTTCCAGCGGTGAACTTAAGATTTGTGTCAAGGTCCGAACAAAAACTATTTTAGGCTTTTCCTTACGTCATTTTAAGTCGTGCAATGAAAATAATTAAAATTTATCTCCAAAGGTCAAATGTCATGCGTACCAAAAAATGGCATCGGTATAAACACTGAGAAAAACATGTTTAAAATGTATGCATTGAATTGTTTCTGTATTCATACTGCCAGCCCGTACATAGCCGTATGGTTCGAGAGTGTAATCATATTGCCAGCACATACACAGCCATTATGGTTCGAGAGTGTAATCATATTGCCAGCACATACACAGCCATTATGGTTCGAGAGTGTAATCATATTGCCAGCACATACACAGCCATTATGGTTCGAGAGTGTAATCATATTGCCAGCACATACACAGCCATTATGGTTCGAGAGTGTAATCATATTGCCAGCACATACACAGCCATTATGGTTCGAGAGTGTAATCATATTGCCAGCACATACACAGCCATTATGGTTCGAGAGTGTAATCATATTGCCAGCACATACACAGCCATTATGGTTCGAGAGTGTAATCATATTGCCAGCACATACACAGCCATTATGGTTCGAGAGTGTGCCAAGCTTGTTATTGATTTAAGACTGCTGACTTTCAGATGAGAGTTATGGGATGGGTTTTTTTTAGTGGTCACTGGGTCAGGGTTGGCATCACAGAGATTAAGCTCGGCTGGTAGTTATAAAAAATGCAAGAAAGAAAATAGTTTATTGCAAACGTTCATAGGACTACATATTGCTATTAGAATTTTGTAACAAATATTTGGCAATGACAAAACAATCATTTCAATCAAAAAAAGCTATTTAACAAACCCCAAGAAGTTGAAAATAAATATATTAAAAAATGTAATTTAAAACTTAATTCAGTGACTGATTAATTCATTAATTGTTCTAGTGCACATAATACTGATAATATACTAAACATAATTTCTATAAAGTAGTCAATCAATTACACGACATATATAATAGATTGAAAAATTATATGCACGTAGTTCTGTTAAGTAATTCATCACCATTTACTACAACAACAAAAAATCTTTAAAACCCGATTGACTACGTGTAGGAATCGTAGCACTTGTTATTTTGAAGCGTTATTTCCCTAGTCAAAGTATTATTTCCCTTTAATCCACTTAACGTCCCACACAAACTGGAACGAGTCACGGGCATCTTCAAAAAAAAAAAAAAATCTATTTTTTAATTTAAATTGTTGCAATTCTGGAAAGTATTTTTTTTTATCGATATACTGATTAGATGAAAAAGAATTTGACAATATAGGCTGTGATCTCACACTGTCCGAGCCAATGGAAAGAACTCACATATTTTTTTATTTTTTTTTTACATCGATCTATGGCGCTGGTCCTTCAAATCATTATAATACATAAAATAAGATCCTCACTGATACTGATAAAGAATGAACATTTTCTTTTAGTTTATACAGAAGAGTTGGATCCCCTTCAACATTTGCTTTGATGACTAGGAACTCAGACCATTAACATTTTAAAAAAAAAAAATGGCCTTCACAACCGTCTCAGCGTCTACTTCTGATGTCCTGTGTGCAGAGGCGTAGTGATTGGGGGGGGGAGGGCAGGGGGGACAGATGTCCCCGGGCACAAGCTAGTTAGGGGCGCCAAAATGGGCTTTGATATTATATTATTGGTAAAAATAATGGTTTGAGAGTTGAAAAAAAGAAAAGGGGGCGCTTAAAAATGGATCTTGTCCCCGGGCGCGAATCTCCCTCGCTACGCCTCTGCCTGTGTGCGTTGATTTCCTTGCTCCAAAATAACTAACTAAAATGAGTATCACAATTCTAAAAGGAATTTTTAAAAATCTAATTCATTTTTTTAAAACAAATAATCTAAATTCATTTTTGTTCTTTGACTTTATAGGTGGTTGCCAAGTCTATGGTAGAGAAGAAAACGGGCGGTGCCATAGTTCATATGTCCAGCGCCGCGTCTCTACGGGCTTTGCAAGATCATGCCGTGTACTGTGCCAGCAAAGGGGCCGTGGATTCACTGACCATGGTGATGGCGCTGGAGCTTGGGCCTCACAAGGTAACCGTCAGTTCAGTGGTCAAGAAGATTTTTTGTTTTTTTTTTTCAAATTGGCGAGGGTTAGGGTTGTCACTCGAGATACGGGTGTTTAGTTGTCAAAATGTTAATACAAACAGATGACATTTATACAAAATATATGACAAAGACATCCCAATAATATTACATGTAATACAAAACCTTATTATATCTCATATACAATTCAACAAACGTTCCTGTAATAAATTGTTCAAATTTAACATGTAAATGACTTCCATCAATCAATGTACTTCCAAACATCAGCACAAATCTTATCAAAATGTGGACAAACTTTCCGCAATTTAAAATAGTTTACGCTCATTGGAGGCAATGTTGGCCTGTCAGTAAAACAATTACTTGTGATTAGTTGAAGGACACAGAATAGGTCAGTAGGACACATAACTGAGTCAATAGGACACATAACTTAGCCAATGGGCCACAAATCTGGGCCAGTAGGAGCCAGAATTGGGTCAATAGGACACATAACTGGGCCAATTAGGACACAGAACTGGGCCAAATAGGACACAGAGCTGGGCCAAATAGGACACAGAACTGGGCCAAATAGGACACAGAACTGTGCCAATAGGACATATAATTTCAAAATAGCAGGAGTGAGAAAAGGCTTGTGTAAAATGGCGGCTCAAATCATGTGACAGAATCTATGAAACTTGGTGCACGAAGAAGATGTCAGGAGCAATGCCAACATCAAAGCTGAGAATTTATTTAATAAGTTTAAAGTCTTCAAATGGATGTACACAAATATGTTCTGGTTGTGTTCTCGTGCCAGGGTATCATTTACAGAACATGTCCCCCTCCCCAGAACATGCCGTCCTCCCCAGAATGTGCCACCATTCCCAGAACATGCCACCCTTCCCATAGCATGCCACCCTTCCCAGAACATGCCACCCTCCCCAGAACATGCCACCCTTCCCAGAACATGCAACCCTTCCCAGAACATGCCACCCTCCCCAGAACATTCCGCCTTCCCAGAACATGCCACCCTCCCCAGAACATTCTGCCTTCCCAGAACATGTCACCCTTCCCAGAACATGCCACCCTCCCCAGAACATGCCACCCTTCCCAGACAGACCATGCCGCCCTCCCCAGAACATACCACCCTCCCCAGACCATGCCGCCCTGCCTGAACATGCCACCCTTCCCAGAACATACCACCCTTCCCAGAACATGCCACCCTCCCCAGAACATGGAACCTTTCCCAGAACATGCCACCCTCCCCAGAACATGCCACCCTCCCCAGAACATGCCGCTCTTCCCAGAAGATGCCACCCTCCCCAGAGCATGCCACCCTTCCCAGAACATGCCACCCTCCCCAGAACATGCCACCCTCCCCAGAACATGCCCAGATTGACTAATATACCAATGTCGGCCAGGGCAAAGGTTGAAGGGTAGAAGCCATATCTCTACACGTGTACATGTCATTCCTTGCCCTGTACACATTTTAAATCTCCCAATATTCTATATTCTGGTTTTCCTGAAAGCATGGGCACAAAGTCTTAACAAATCTCAACATCTGACACACGGTTTATTTCGTCATGCGTCATTTTGCGTGCGATCACAAGTTTACATCCCACCTTACCCCCTGACAGACCAAGTTAGCGTTTCTAGTTGTCAAGGAGTTTGATTTCTAGCCATCAACGCAGCGTTCCCGCGTCAAGTCCGTACGTTACAAAGAAGGAACCAGAAGGTTTTGATCCCCTGACCTCCAGTACACGTCCCCTACCCTCCAACGGCCAGCGTTGTAAGGGCTTAGCTTGATTCCCGACCTGACCTCGTGCGGGACGTAGCCCCTGTCTGCGAGGAAACTGCTTAGCCGTCTGATCCCGTCTGGCGGGCAGGCTGTCTCCGGAAGCATCTGTCTCTCCGTCATCTGTCGCCACTCCATGAAGATATAAGGCACTCTAATAGCTGAGAAGAATTGCGATGCGGTGGCCAGAGCCTTGCATTCGTACCCCTCTGTGGACGATACATGAACATTTTAAATAATCAAACTCGATTGTAATATATGGACAGGAATCATTGGGGAGTGAACACCTTAAATCCCACCCCTTAAAGTAATCATTTGATTATAATGCAAATGAAGTTAACGTAAAACAAAATCTCAAGGCACCGAGGTTTGTCATTGAACATTTCATAGAGCCTATCATCTTACCTTGATGAAGACATGGTTTTCTCACCTGTGTCCAGTTTGATGATGGCAATTATTGTTATCTCACCTGTGTCCAGGTGACAATATTTTACCTGTGTCCTGTTTGATGACAATATTTTACCTGTGTCCTGTTTGATGACAATATTTTACCTGTGTCCTGTTTGATGACAATATTTTACCCATGTCCAGTTTGATGACAATATTTTACCTGTGTCCTGTTTGATGACAATATTTTACCCATGTCCAGTTTGATGACAATATTTTACCTGTGTCCTGTTTGATGACAATATTTTACCCATGTCCAGTTTGATGACAATATTTTACCTGTGTCCACTTTGATGACAATATTTTACGTGTGTCCAGTTTGATGACAATCAATATTTTACCTATGTCCAGTTTGATGACAATGAGTATTTTACCTATGTCCAATTTGATGATGACAATTTTTGACGTCACCACGTACAGCAGGTCATCCAGAGTAAGCGTGGGAACCGTACACTGCCCGCCCATGGAGCTGGAGCTTGGCCACAGCTGATCACATCTGTCTAGCGCTCGAATCCCACCCTGGTTGTCGTCGCTGCGTGACAGGCTGACGTTCCGGTGTCCGTCAGACAGGGCGTTGGCTAGTAAAATTATGTTGTCATTCCATCGGTCGGCCCGGGCCCCTGCGACGAATCGATTCAGGTTCTCAGTCTGCGGCTCTAAGGCGACGACCCTGTGCCCCATGGCTGAAGCCAACAAGCTGTAGTATCCTAGATTAGCACCGACATCTATGACCGTCGCTTGCGGGAACCGCTCCAGGGCCGTCTGGAAGGCTTGAGTGATGTACGGCTCCCATATCCCGCTGGTCAATAGTGAGCTGGATATGTACTTGTCTCTCTCCGGGGGGTACACGCAAATCGTGAAGCTCGGGGCCGTCTTGGATACGACACATCTCGCCCGTGTGGCGTTGGCGCGTTTTAATTGTCGGTGTGCCGCTTTGAGGTCAACGAACCGGAAGCGCCCCGGAAGAGTGGGGTGGGTGTCGAATATGTGGAAGAGCTGGCGCTGGTTGTAGGGGAAGCTGTGGGCGCCATCCTCGCGTGATGACAGGAGGGGCCGCAAGGACTCGTCGACGATGAAGTCGTCCCGCCGAGAGTTGATGGCCAGGTGCAGGATTAATGTTACCAACAGGACGAGAAGAATGGTTGCCGTGCACGCTGTGGGGGGAAAACAGGTGAAAACAGTTATGAATGAACAACCATTTGAAATGAGTATTGGTTTGTGGTGGCACTATAGATGCACAATCTTTGGTAATTGAAGCAAAGAAAAAATTCAAGTGTTGTCAAGGATTAAAAACTTTTTTCTTTAAAATATTATTTATATCCTTTTAAAGTTCACCCGCAGGTGAACCCGCTGTGTAACGGTCCTCAAATTTGAAAGACGGGCCACATGTTGACTGATCAAGGGCCTTAAGTCCGTCTGCAGTTTTTGCGTTTTCTGTGGTTTTCGAAGATACCTATAAGTACCTAATTCTGACACTCCCTTTCATATGGGAGTCCAGGTGTTTGATCAGTAACTATAAAAGGGGCTTCTTTCAGAAGCTGGCTACTTCTTAATTTCCCAATTATAAAATCCCCTGGAAAGTTTCGTTGCTCATTGCGGTTAAATATGTTTGAACTTTTAATAATTATACAATTATATATATATATATATATATATATAGATATATATATATATATATATATTTTAAAATTGGTTCTGATTTTCCGGTAAATAATGTAAAAATCCGAACAAATCATTCTACTTTAGAATTGCACCAAATTGGAAAAATCAATAATAAAAAAATATGACAGGCATTCCATAAGGAGGTAAGAATTTAATGTAGTCATAAAAAGAACTAAACTCGGCAAAGGATTCTAATAAAATAACTTTATGTCTATCAATAAAATGAATAGACGCCTACTCGCTGTGTATTGCCGTGGCTATTACGAGCCTTATGGCTCTCACGGCTGCCACGGCCATGCCTGAAATAATTAGAGCCATGCCGTGGAGAATGAATTAAATCGATTTTTTTCTCCTAAAATGATGACGATAAAGTTTAATAATAAATGGTCATTGATTCAACCCACCTGCCCCGAATCTGCCCCACACAAGGGAAGTGTTGTCGAATGGTTTGGAAAGGTTTTCGATTGCGAAGCTCAAACAATATTGCCAGCACTGCTGTACCACAAGCTTAAAGTAGTGACATTGGTGGAATTTGACGAGGCCATCTGTACCTCATCTCAGCGTTGTAGTTGTGTGTTAACTAAGTACGATAGGTTAACCCTCCTGCTATGGAAATTGGGGGGGGGGGTAATCCTATTATGATAAGATCAGCTTGGACAACAATTTAGTTCACGGAAATTAAAGAATCAACCAGTGCTTTATCGTGTCTCTGTATTCTGTGGGATGAAATATTAATTTTCTCATTTTTCATTGACCTGGTAAACTGAGTTCAATGTGCCCGGCGGGCCTTTTGAAAAAAAATCATCAATGCTTAACATGGCCAAGAAAAGTCCAACGTCTTCGTTTGGCTCAGATTTGTTTCCGAAAAAAATATAACAACGGAACTATACAAAAAATATTGCAATTTGTTCTTTTTGGTTCCATCCTACACACAAAGGACATTGACCTTAAGGGCAACTTTCGTTTAAATTTTCCAATCGAATTGAAAAGAAATATTCCAGGATATGATCAATTATTCTGCCCTTGGGGTGAGGGAAGAACTTAATGACTTCAGCTGAAATAAACTACGTGCTTGTGCAGTGCTCTGAGAAATAAAACGCATAGGCCCAAAGCTAGGTGTAAAATGATGAATTTTTAAAGGCATTTAAATCAAAATATTTGGTGCAGTTAGGAATGTTAGTCTCCCGTACGCCATTTGCCCAATGAAAGATTTGAGAAAGCCACCTTAAAAGAACTTGTATCATTTTGGAGATGATACCACGCACTGGCCTTGGCCTTTGTTTTACTTGCTACCACGAAACGGCATTGGCCTTTGCTTTACTCGCAATCACCCACATGTTGGGAAGGATGTGACAATCTTTCAGTAAAACGTCAAAATGCCCAGCTCGAGAAATGGTTCTACGGCGATATCATGGCAGGGGCTCGACATCATGTCCACACTTATTGCATTCTCAATGGTTCTATGGCGATATCATGGCAGGGGCTCGACATCATGTCCACACTTATTGCATTCTCAATGGTTCTATGGCGATATCATGGCAGGGGCTCGACATCATGTCCACACTTATTGCATTCTCAATGGTTCTATGGCGATATCATGGCAGGGGCTCGACATCATGTCCACACTTATTGCATTCTCAATGGTTCTATGGCGATATCATGGCAGGGGCTCGACATCATGTCCACACTTATTGCATTCTCAATGGTTCTATGGCGATATCATGGCAGGGGCTCGACATCATGTCCACACTTATTGCATTCTCAATGGTTCTATGGCGATATCATGGCAGGGGCTCGACATCATGTCCGTACATACCGTACTTCAGCTTCTTCTCTTCTATAATCTCCTTCTGCCCCAAACCCACCCAATTCACCCCACCCCCCCGCCCCCACTTTTTGCTATTGATGTTGCTAGCTCAACTATCGATAGGACATAAGCGCCACATTTCGGTAATAATATTTTAATAGTTTAATTAAAGCCGTAAGAATTTCTGACACGGGTCTATCTCCACAAAATGTTCATCAACTCAAGATTCCGAAGAAGAAGAAAAAACAACGTTTGAACGCCACAGTGTAGAAACCACGTGACCAAGTCTTGTGGAAGATGCCAACGTTTCTAACAGCATTCCTTTGATAGGTACATGATCTTACGTTACCATATTATATTAATATTACACTACCTTATAACTTAAATATTCAACTATCATATAAATTATCTTATTACATCATATGATATCTTATTTTTGAAATCTACGAATTTCAACATGACAGAATAACTTCAACTGTCAGTTTTCATTTAGCCAATGGCCGTCATTTCGCCTTAAGCAGCTCCGCCGAATGCCTTTGATGTCATGTGAATAATACTCGATAAATAAAGCAGATTAAATGTGTGCCTGGACTCGACCATTTTAAATTAATCTTCGGGATGACAAAAACTAACTTGATTAACCGGAAATTCGCCGACGGGTCAGAAATTCGTTCCGGATGATTGCGTTTTCATCAGCCAGCATCGCCTTTATGGTGATGGGTTGAGGGTTGAAGTTGCCAGTAGCTATTGATTGATGGGCGAGATAGCTCTTCTTGGACGAATGGACTACAGACAGATTCTGTTCATAAAGCTGCACTGTGTGAACAGTTGGGCTACAGGCGAGCAACTATTCACAGGCGAGTTCTGTTCATAACGATTCTATGTGTGAACAGTTGGGCTACAGGCGAGTTCTGTTCATAACGATTCTATGTGTGAACAGTTGGGCTACAGGCGAGCAACTGTTCACAGGCGAGTTCTGTTCATAACGATTCTATGTGTGAACAGTTGGGCTACAAGCGAGTTCTGTTCATAACGATTCTATGTGTGAACAGTTGGGCTACAGGCGAGTTCTGTTCATAACGATTCTATGTGTGAACAGTTGGGCTACAGGGGAGCAACTGTTCACAGGCGAGTTCTGTTCATAACGATTCTATGTGTGAACAGTTGGGCTACAAGCGAGTTCTGTTCATAACGATTCTATGTGTGAACATTGTGGCTACAAAAAGGTTCTGTTCATAACGCTGCACTTTGTGAATGGTTGAGAACAAGGGTGAATGCTTCTTGGCGCCCTAGATTTCATCGCTCTAGGAAACTGTGCACAAAACAAAGAGCATGTTCAAAAATGTAAACTTCTTCATGGTATGCATCCTTTTTCTTTTCCCTTAAATCAATGTTTCCCAAAGTGTGGTACCCGTCCCCTGGGGGTAAGGGGAGCGTTTGGTGGGGAGGCGCGCTGCAAAGGAAAAAATAAATATTTAAAAAAAATTTTGTTAAGTATATGTAATTTTTTTTTAAACAAGGGGTACCCAGTGTTACGAAATTATTGACAGGGGTACACATGTGTCAAAAGTTTGGGAACACTGTCTTACATCTATGTGACCGCATGCATATAACCAATAGGAGCACACACACCCCCCCCCTTGCATAAACTAGAAGCGCCCCTTAAGCTGTAGAGAAAAAAACCCGACAGACATTTTATCAATGACAGATTTTGTCAATGTTAAGACATTTATGTTTAGCCCTACTGGAACAAAATGTCGATTCTTCATCTCATACATCCGACAGTGGGATCTTTATATTGACCTATCTGGGGTCTGGAGATAATCAATAAAAAAACAGAAAGTACGTTAAACCGTGAAAGAAAAAAAAAAATATTAAGCTTTCTATTGCATTCGAGATGATAACATTGGTCGGGCATACGACAAGGTTACACGGTCCGGCATACGACAAGGTTACACGGTCCGGCATACGACAAGGTTACACGGTCAGGCATACGACAAGGTTACACGGTCGGGCATACGACAAGGTTACACGGTCAGGCATACGACAAGGTTACACGGTCCGGCATACGACAAGGTTACACGGTCAGGCATACGACAAGGTTACACGGTCCGGCATACGACAAGGTTACACGGTCCGGCATACGACAAGGTTACACGGTCCGGCATAGGACAAGGTTACACGGTCGGGCATACGACAAGGTTACACGGTCAGGCATACGACAAGGTTACACGGTCCGGCATACGACAAGGTTTTACGGTCCGTCATAGGACAAGGTTACACGGTCGGGCATACGACAAGGTTACACGGTCATTCATACGACAAGGTTACACAAGGTTACACGGTCCGGCATACGACAAGGTTACACGGTCGGGCATACGACAAGGTTACACGGTCAGGCATACGACAAGGTTACACGGTCCGGCATACGACAAGGTTTTACGGTCCGGCATAGGACAAGGTTACACGGTCGGGCATACGACAAGGTTACACGGTCAGGCATACGACAAGGTTACACGTCAGGCATACGACAAGGTTACACGGTCCGGCATACAACAAGGTTAAACTGTCAGTTGAAGCATGAATTTGGTTTTCTTTTTTCTTTCGATATTTCTATTACATTTTACTTTGAAATGTCAGTGACTTTAAATAATAATGTTGTTTTTTTTAAATATTTTGAAAACTATTGTGGCCCAGTCCAATGTGTTTAGCTTTATATGTCTATAATCACACACACACACTCACACACACACACTCACGTGCGCACACACTCACTCACTCACACACACACTCACGTGCGCACACGCGCACACACACAGCCACACTAAAAACCAAAACCGAAACCAAACCGAAAGTTAAACATTCTCTCTCGGTCGAAACAGAAAAAGAAACCATCAGCATAACGAGACTTTCGGCCGAAACCGAAAGATATGTAAACCCATCTCAAAATTTTAAAACTATGTCGTGGAAAAAATGATACAATGAACAATTTGACGTGATCAAGGGTCCTCACATATTCAGGAGGTAAGCCGTTCTCCAGAAATAACCATTACGGCGAGCCTGCACTTGCGGTCAGAGTCGTTCAACAGCAGTTCGTTCAGCGTAAATTGGCAAGTCATTGAAGTCAAACAAACGAACGTTGGGGGTCCAGAGACAACCGTTTATCCGAATTAGTTACCTTTCTTTGCCCATGAGGATGATTGATAAATGAACCGAAACCGACATCTAAAACATACGCACACATCCGCAAGCACTCACTCACACATGCACTCACACATGCACTCACACATGCACTCACACATGCACACACACACACACACACTCACACATACATACACTCACAAATACACGAAATACACGCACGCAGGCTCACGTACGCACCCACACACACACACACACCTCTGGAAATGATCAACTAAATATAAACCACATTATCTTTGCAAAGGAGTGGAACTGTCCAAGTCTAGGAGCTATGCCAAGGGTTTATTTCAAAATTGTTTAACAGAAGAGTGTTTTACGTCTTGAGCCCTTGTCTTGCAAAACACTTGAACGCCAGGATTACGACTCTAGTTTCCTACGTCAGAAATAGTTTTCTGCAACGAATAAAACACTTGGCACTTAATAATTACGACATCTGATCTTTCGTTTCCAAAACACAGGTTTAGTGGGGGGTTTTAAGCTTAGCGGCCTAATGGCGTTGACTGATGCAGAAAGCTGTCCATGATTGCTGTAGCGCTACAGCCCATGTAGGTCTTTGGCCTGCCTCACCACTTCCATCCATCCACGCCTTTGGCGCTTCAGCCCATGTAGGTCTTTGGCCTGCTTCACTACTTCCTTCCACTCAGACCTAACTGATGCTTTTCTTTTACCTGCCTTGATTCCCAGCTGCTCTAGATCTTTTTCCACATCATCCACCAATCTAAGCCTAGGTCTGCCTTTGAGCTGTTTTCCTCTAAATTTTCCTCTCTTCACTCCTCTGTCATCTGGCATTCTTTCTAAGTTCCCGCCAAACGTAGCCTGTCCTTTTTAAAAAAAAAAAAATTCTGCCTCTAGTGTTGGATCCTGATATAGACTATAGAATTCCTGGTTGGTTCCTATACAGAAAGCTAAGATAGGAAACATGAATCTGGTTATTCATGCATCGTTAACACGCTATTTAGCCGTGGAATCGGATCTATATACCCGGAGGCAAGTCTGGGTTGATTTGGTGCTAACCTATTGAATACTTGTTTGCTTGAGATCAATGATTTTAGCTTATAATTATTTTTGGACATTCAAGGATCGATTTCAACGTGCACTGAAGTCATGTTTTCTAAACTAAATAAAATCTCAGAATATTTTAAGGCGCGCTGTTTAATTGCGATTGGTGGGTTGTAAGAAATAATTCCTCCATAACAGTTGGCCAGTACTAAGATCATCTTTCTTTATAAGTCACTATGCATTTTGATGTTATCTGTTATTATTATTTTCATTTAACATGTGAGTTGGAGTAAAAATGGAACATTCGAAAATAAAATGAGTCTTAAAAAGAAAATACGCAGAAGGTAATTAATGTTGCCCACTTTAAATTATTTCAAACTTTGCTATACATTTAATTAACAAAACTGGATCCAAAATATTGCAAGACTCAGGAAATTTGGTTGGGGGTGGGGGTGGCTTAGTTGGCCCATACAGTCCCAAGGGCTTAGTTGACCCATACAGTCCCAATGGCTTAGTTGACCCATACAGTCCCAAGGGCTTAGTTGACCCATACAGTCCCAAGGGCTTAGTTGACCCATACAGTCCCAAGGACTTAGTTGACCCATACAGTCCCAGGGCTTAGTTGACCCATACAGTCCCAAGGGCTTAGTTGACCCATACAGTCCCAGGGGCTTAGTTGACCCATACAGTCCCAAGGGCTTAGTTGACCCATACAGTCCCAAGGGCTTAGTTGAACAAACACTACCGGTAAAGAGTGTTTTGTAAACTAAAGGAACATAAACTCATGATCACCTCGGCCATAGACAAATCGATTGATTTACCTCCATCACCTTGACCCTGAGGTCACCAAATCCAAACCTAATGTCCTACATCAGGTTTTAATCACGAACCATTCCAGCAGCGCCTCGTTGACTAGATCAATTATAGGCTCCTGGTCGGCAGCATCCACTCGTGGATATCTGGAGTGGACCTAATGAGTCGAGACTACTGCCAGAGGGTCTGGGTGGACTCAACGTGGTGAGTAATTTTAACTCTTGAGTACGTCCGCCTGTCGATAATAACTTTCTTTGGTGTCCTTCACCCTGAAAATGTTTAAGATGATGAACTGTTGTTTTTTTCTCAAAATTTGGAAGCAATGATTGTTTTTCCTCAATAACTTACAGAGACTATTGTTATGACGGCACAACTTAAAAAATCAACTTTAGTTAAGTCTCAGATGTTCAAATGATCCACGTATAAATATAGTTGGTTTTTTGTTTTGTTTGTTGTATATGTGTCCGCTGTGTGGACATAATATATTAAAGAGATATCGTTGAATGGCAAATGGTAAAAAACTCCCCCCCCCCTTTTTGGAATCAGCTTTAAGCGAAGAATGTGCCGCGTCCATGCTCTATGATCATAAATGGATTCTACGAAATTAGATTAACTTGTACCGATGGGAAATGATATTAGGATAAACTTCGCTGTCCGTAGTCGGTAGAATGTTAGCGTATAAGCACCGATCTTGGTTCCCTGACCCCGACATGGGTCACTCGTGCCAGACTGCATTGAACCGTCATCTCTGCTTTCATTGGTCCTTTATGCCAGCTTTCATTTGTCAATCAGTTATCTTTTTATTGGACGTTCAGGTTTAATTTCATAGGTCATTTTGACCAACTCTGTGTGGTCCTTCAGGCCAGCGTTCTTTGTCAAAATGGTTAGTTTTCCCATCTCTTATATTGTTTCTTTCTCTAAGACCAGCTTTCATCGTTCAAGCAGGTCTGCCCCCCTTTTTTTGTGTGTGGTTACTTTGGTCAGCTTGCGTGCAATTTTGCTTTACTGGTTTAATAGTTTTGTTGGAAATATAATATGCTTAGGTGCAAGATGAACTTGATGTTTTGGTGTAAAGTAATTATATATACAAGAAATAAGTGGATACGATACCAGGTAGCTTAAACCTCAGTTAAAATAATACAAAGATTTTTTTTAAAAATATAAATTGGGGTATAAATTGGGTATTTTCAAATATCTATAGATCTTCTTTTTTTGTTGTTGACCTCAGTCTGGTTTAATGCAATGGGTTAACATAATCTACCCGAGGAGGACACATGGTGCCCTGAAGTGGTGCCCTGGAGTGGTGCCCTGAAGTGGTGCCTTGAAGTGGTTGAATCACAAGGATTGTGTTGGGATTTTATCATCGAAAAATTGTGTCTTTTAGAGAGTTTAATAGTCAGTGCGTCCATCGCATGCCAAAAGTCTTGAGGACTGCCCGTTTACTTTGATGGTCCCCAATTTATTTCCTGTTATTCTGGCTAATGTGATACTTTCAGGTCAATTTTCGTTCATGCTATTCGGTTTTTCTCATGGTCTCAGGAAAACTTTCCCATGGTCTGAAGCAAACTTTCCCACGGTCTGAAGCAAACTTTCCCACGGTCTGAAGCAAACTTTCTCATGGTCTCAGGCAAACTTTCCCATGGTCTCAGGCAAACTTTCCCATGGTCTCAGGCAAAATTTCTCATGGTCTGAAGCAAACTTTCCCATGGTCTCAGGCAAACTTTCTAATGGTCTTAGGCAAACTTTCATTCTTGTCTTCTACGAAACCCTTCAAACCCGGGCACCGAGGAGAGGGGGTGGGGTATTAAACATACCGTGACCCTCCCCACCCCTTCATAATCGCTAACACATGGCACTGTCCCAAAAGCTCATTCTGGCTAAATCCTATGGCACAAAGTAGTCAAATTATGTATACACTGAATATCTAGTTGAAACATAATTACATATCGCTAGATGTTGTTGCTTGAACACACATCATGGGAAATGAATGAATTTTTTGCATTGCATTGATAGCTGACATTTTAATTGTTTGCCTTTCATCTCTCCTAGACATTCACCTATTTTGGTCCTGAATACGTCGCAGTGGTTCCTGTTAATTATTGCACACCTACATATATGAATCATTGAATCGTTTCAATTTATTAAATATCATACGTAAGTGACGTTAGGTGTCTTTTTCAACAACTTGAGAGCCACATGTATGAAAACTCTGTTCTTGTAACATCATATATAAGAGTAGCCGTAGGTGTCGTTTTCAACAACTTCGAGAACCACTAATTTGAAACCTCTGTTCTATTAATGTGAATTAGTTTCGTCGTCTTCATTACCACATACATAACTGTTGAGATTTCTTTTATTTTTAAAACCTGACACGGCAACAAATAGTTAATAATAATAAGAAGAAGACTATTTTCTCCTATTATCATATTTTCATTCCTTTTCCTTGCTGGCATAGCTCTAACATGTACGTCTGCCTGCAGTGGCCATTCTTTCATTATCCGCGATTATTTCAGGAGAAAATACTCTCGCAAACACCGGATCTATTCATATGACGTCATTAGAAATAATTTCTGGGGGAAGTTTATCAACAATAGCCAATAGAATCAATACGATTCTCAGCCTACATCGTATGGTGCACTGTCATAAAACATAAATATATATGAGGTACGTGTCATTTAGATAACGAATATTACAACATATGATTACCTTCCCAGAATAATGACAACGTATAATTTCCTCCCCTGAATAATGACAACATATGATTACCTCCCCACGATCATTACGCCGCATGATTATCTCTGGTAGCCTTCACCGAGATTACTCTGTCAAACTGAAAACCTTTTCATTTCATTAACAACTGATCAATAACCTACTCATCATCGGCGATTCCACAAAAATATATCAAAGTTGGCAATGGAGCGACCGGGGGGGGGGGGCACACTACAAAATAAAAAGACGTGCTGCTATCACCACCGAGATTACTCTGTCAAACTGAAAACCTTTTCATTTCATTAACAACTGATCAATAACCTACTCATCATCGGCGATTCCACAAAAATATATCAAAGTTGGCAATGGAGCGACCGGGGGGGGGGGTCACACTACAAGATAAAGAGCAGTGCTGCTATCCCCCAATAGACGTGAATCTATTCTAAAATGTATTTTATCCTCAGAGAAATTTCTGATACGTTCGCGTTGCAGCCCACTGACCACTTGCCGCATTCAACGGCGAGAAATTATCGACATTCAATAGGCCCCTCTGTCCGCAGGTGACGCCCATGTGTCGATCTAATGAAGTTTTCAAATCAACTCTTTCTCCGAGCTTTGTTTGAAGGCTTCATTAGAAAAACCATGACCACTTGTGGTGACGATAAGTCGCATACTCTCACACTCACTAACACAGTTTCCGTCTTAAACCGCATTCATTTAGCTAAAAGGGTGCCCAGTAATTATTGCTCCGACCCTCAGAATAAACAGACCCATCTATCAGGCTCTTGCAAGCCGATCTGATCGATAAAATCTCGATTGTGGTAGGGGGCAAAACGTTGTTTTAACAAGGGCGAGACTCCGTGTTTTACGAGATAGGCCATGAAATCTAGTGGAAGGAGACTCCGTGTTTTACAAGACAGTCAATGGAAGCTAGTGGAAGGAGTCTCCATCTTATACGAGATAGGCCATGGGAGCTAGTGGAAGGAGACTCCATATTAAATGAGATAAGCTATGGAAGCTAGTGGAAGGAGACTCCATGTTATACGAGATAGGCCATGGAGATAGGCCACAGAAGCTTGTGGAAGGAGACTCCATGTTATACGAGATAGGCCATGGAAGCTAGTGGAAGGAGCGAATATCTTGTTTTGTTGAGGAATCTGGTTAGTTCATTGTCTTGTTTGTTTTTTGTTTTTTGTTTTTTTTATGGTTTCTATGAAAAATCTTTAAAATACGTAAAATCCAGTAGAGGTTTCAGCAAATATTTTGTGTAGGAGATACATCCAGACAATATTTGAACGTTTTTTCAGCCATAAAATAAAATTTCAGTGACCTAGATCCATGGGATCAAGGAGAGAACATGGAGGGATCCTCAAAAAAAATTATTTTTTGTACACTGAATTATGAGTGGACGTAGTAAGACGATCGATTCGGTTTGGTCGTTAGCTATAGTCATGCCACGTTATGGAGGAGTTTGGCAACTTCTGGCGCTCTCTGAATAACGTGTATCTATCGCCTATATCTCAGATATTGCCAGTCATTTTCATTCACGGAATCCCTGGGGCGCGAGAGAAAAAAAAGGGGAACATTTTGTGAAGGAATATTATAGCCCAGAGATTGAGAGAACCAGAGAGGCGTTGAGCGAGCTGGAATGAATGGGTCGAGACAGCGATGAATGGTGCTCATGAATGGGCTAAACTTCACCATCAGTATCACACAAGTTGTGAACAAGGAACGGACACAAGAAGGACAAAGATGTCAGCGTGAAGATTCGGCTCTCTTAGACTATAACAAAAAAAAAAAAAAAAAAAAAAAAAAAAAAAAAA
>CAXITT010000029.1:1507378-1530071 GCA_964033795.1 Lymnaea stagnalis
CCCCCCCCCCCAATATTTCCTTAACACTTTCCTATATTTTAAAATAACAATGACGGCATGTCTTGAAACAGGTCGATGTTTTGATGTTGTTGCAGAGTCAGAAAATGTTTATGTCACAGCCCCCCCCCTCCCCCATCCCCACCATCCCCCCTCTTTGACTCCCCCGGTTTCTGGCATCTCGGAGTTAAAATAACTTGAGAGATCTACAAGATGAGAATGAGATATTGAGCCCATCGTCATTTGAAAGCCCTAACCATAGATGGCTGGTGCGTTAATACTCACTGACACAACTAACATCATTCCAATCACTTGTCAGAAATACGCTAACTCTCGTAGACAAATAAGTTGGGCTCTGAACCGGTTAGGATGATAAAGGATGGTGTGTGTTTTTTTTTTCAAGTGCTCATTAACGTAATAATGTAGAAATCAACTGGACAAATATTCAGGACAAAATTGATGTATTTCATTGTTAGAAAAGAATGAATTTCTTATAAGGGAGAATTTAATTTCTATGAGTCTAGAAGCCAATGAAATGGTGTCATCAATTTAAACATGGTTGGTAAATTTTAATTATAGCGCTGGTATATAACAAAATTTGCTAACAGTAAAGGGTATTGTGAGATTCATCCATGGAAGATGGTATTTGACTGTCGTAATGGAAGATGGTAGCTGATGAACTGTAGACATTAAATGTCCTAGTGCTAGAACAATGGCTGCTTGGTTATTTGACATGCTCCAGAGAGTTTTAATAATGCAGCATGTTCTTGTTTTTCAGCAAGTCCACACATCACTTTTGACACATTTTCCCTCTTCTTAACCTTACTATTTATTTCCCCACGCCAACTTCTTTTTTTTTAATCCTTTATATTAACTTCGCTTTTCTTCGAGTGTTTGTGGTAAAATCTTCGGACGGCTAAATGATCCACTTTCCGACATCCTATCGAGCTGAAATTTGGCATGTAGACTCGTTGCCAATGAAAATACATTTCAAATTCCGGCGTTACTCCCAACCCCCAAATAGTTTTACTGTTTCTCAAGGGGAAGATGACTGAACTATGGTTTTTTCAATTGGTGCGTGTTTTGGTGTGGAGATTAATCGTGTAATTGATGCTATTTGCTTTGTGTTTGTGACGTATTTGGGTTTAAATATATAATTTAGTCTATTAGATTTCACATGCACAAAGTTTGATGAAAGCCATTCCCATATCAAAAATCAGTAGCCACAATCACATACATGAGAAATCACGTCCATAATTACATAAATGCAAACAGAAATGCATATAAAGGATTTAAACGAAAAACATTTTTTGTTTCGGGGTTTCTTTCATTTAAAATCTAAAACCTCCTAAAAACAATCACTTTTCAAAATAACAACTCTTCAGTATCTTTAAAGAAGCCTTTATAACGAAACAAACATGGTTTTAAATCACAAAACTTTTTTGTTGTTGTTGTTTTGCTCTCAAAATGTACGTCAACGTCTGTCTCAAAATACGTGCGTCGACTACTTGGAGTTTATTTTTATGATCTGTATTTATGAACGTCTTCTACACATTTCCTTTGAACATTTCTTTGATAGCTTCACTTACCTGTCGGGGTTTTTAAAACAGAAATATTCTCAGTTAAAGGCTGTGGCTGATAATGCAATAATTCACTCCTACGAAACGTTGAGAGGCGAGCTTTAGAAATAAAAGAACATTTTAGTTTGTGCCCAGGAACGCTCATATCAAGTCATTGGCAGGATTGCGTCTAACCAAGCCGACCGATGAAGTTTTTAAACAAAATTTATTCCGTGGTTTTCCTTAAAAACGTCAATTCTGGAAATTGTACTTGAGTTTGACGTTTAAGAGATACGTCATCTTGCGAAGACGTGCTGCAGGTAAAACAGATCGATTCAATTGCCTTTTTTTCTGTGTTATTTCAGAGATATAGCCATTGATTTGTACTTTACAATATCAAGTATTGGCCGTTTTCTTTAATACATCAAGCCACTGCTGTGTTCTATTTTATATCAATTCTTCGCTGTGTTCTTTCATACATCAAGCCAATGCTGTGTTAAATTCTATATCAATTCCAGGCTCTGTTATTTCATACATCAACCCACTGCTGTGTTCTATCTTATATCAAGTCTTGGTTGAGTACTTTTATAAATCAAGCCACCAAAATTGATCTCTTTTATGCAGCAAGAACAACATAAGTTGAGTTTTTGCTTTTGATTTGGAAACGACAAGTCCTTATAACTCATTGTACAAAAGACCATAATAACTCACGGCACAAGAGACCATTATAACTCACTGTCTTAACAAAAGTACTTGACTGTCTTTTAGGCAGTGCCATTGAAAGTACTAAGCACTAAGTTTTGCCCGAATGCCCTGTTCAGTTTCACCCATTAAATTGTACCCTGCTTTACATCTTCCAAGACTGACCAGTTCGACCTACATTCATTTACTGGCCTGGCTTCAGGCAAGGGCCATCAAGATGGATAATTGACATACACTACACTTCTGGAAAATGTCCTCCCATATTTAGTGAACCTTTCAAGTTTTGTGCTTTATTTCAGGTTAAACTGGAAATTCCTAAACTTCTTTACATACATCTAGGACAGAACCCGAGCGAAATAAGCCGAAAGTTTGTATTTTGGTATTCATATTCATTGCGACATATAAGTTCCCAGCCTTATTTCATATGGCATTCGACATATCACGAACTGATTTTGATCATTCGTTATGACAACACCAACCAGTCACAACGCAGCATGAACATTCAAACATTCAACGCTGACATTGTACTTTACAAATTATTTGTTATGATATTTAACCACGGTTTTAATCCACTTTGAAATATTTAGATATATAATTCTAAGACTCTGAGAAGTGGCACATCTGACCTCTTACAAAGAAGGAGCTCTTATCTGACCTCTCACACAAACGAGCTTACATCTGACCTCTCACAAAGAAGGAACTTATATCTGACCTCTCAAAAGAAGGAGCATATCTGACTTTCTTAAAGAAGGAGCATATCTGACCTCTCACGGAGAATGAGCATATCTGACCTCTCACGGAGAATGAGCATATCTGACCTCTCAAAAAGAATGAGCTTATATCTGACCTCTCACAGAGAAAGAGCTTATATCTGACCTCTCACAGAGAAAGAGCTTATATCTGACCTCTCACAGAGAAAGAGCATATATCTGAACTCTCAAAAAGAAAGAGCTTATATCTGACCTCTCAAAAAGAAAGAGCTTATATCTGACCTCTCACAGGGAAAGAACTTATATCTGACCTCTCACAGAGAAAGAGCTTATATCTGACCTCTCACAGAGAAAGAGCTTATATCTGACCTCTCAAAAAGAAAGAGCTTATATCTGACCTCTCACAGAGAAGGAGCTTATATCTGACCTCTCAAAAAGAAAGAGCTTATATCTGACCTCTCACAGAGAAATAACATATATCTGACCTCTCACAGAGAAGGAGCTTATATCTGACCTCTCACAGAGAAAGAGCTTATATCTGACCTCTCACAGAGAAAGAGCTTATATCTGACCTCTCACAGAGAAAGAGCTTATATCTGACCTCTCACAGAGAAAGAGCTTATATCTGACCTCTCAAAAAGAAAGAGCTTATATCTGACCTCTCACAGAGAAGGAGCTTATATCTGACCTCTCAAAAAGAAAGAGCTTATATCTGACCTCTCACAGAGAAGGAGCTTATATCTGACCTCTCACAGAGAAAGAGCTTATATCTGACCTCTCACAGAGAAGGAGCTTATATCTGACCTCTCACAGAGAAAGAGCTTATATCTGACCTCTCACAGAGAAAGAGATTATATCTGACCTCTCACAGAAAAGGAGCATATCTTACGACACAAACGTTTCACACTCTTTTCTTGTCGATAGTTGTTTTTTTTTAAACATGCTTTTTCTCTTTAAAATAACGTCTATACTGATGCCAAGAAAAGTCGCCCGATTATCTTATCTTGTCAGCACAAGCAATCGATACTCACTGTAGGACCTGAAGAGGGGACGCAAGGGGGGAGGGTTTCGGGGTCTTAGAGATCCCTCAAGTATAATACACAAGTCAAACACAGCACCGCGGACCGTTAGCCCACTGATTTGTTGACGCAGTCATTTATGACAGGGGGAGACAACTTCTCAACAGGAATAACATTCAGCCGCTTGGATGCATCTATCAATTCTGTCTTTAAAGGAAAGATTTTTTCTGTTGTTGTTTCTATTTCCTTCTGAACTTTGGGCGTTTTAATAGACTTGGAGCATTGGAGATTACGATGCCAGAATATAGAGACGCAGCGGGCGATGGTCTCGTTTATAGCTTTAATGGCGACACAGTTACTGTACATATAATTTATTTAGATATTATTTTTTAAATTATTATTTATTTATTTATTTTGTGCATTCTATAAATCAATTTTCCCCCTAGGTTTTTGTTGTTCTTGTCTTGGGTCAAATCTGATCATCATTTTTCTTTAATCCACTTCGCGCAGACGTGTTATTTTGGTGATCATTCCGTATTAGGACACTTTTTGGGTTTGTTCGTGCGTACCACAGACCCATGTTAACGTTACTCACCCATATTCCTCGTATTCCTATGTAACGTATGGCCAACTGATGACGGTCATATGCTTTTAAACAAGTGCATCCCTGGCAACAATGTAAATGGGAGACAAGATGTCAACACGTACGTTACTTCATTGTAGCTCTCTCACCCCTAACATTTGTATTTATTTTAAATTTGATGTTTCTCGCACTAAAGAGCGAAATGATAGACGGCGTGGTGACAACTTTGTGTAAACGTTTTTTTAAAAATAAAAAATAAACATGTCGAATAAACTCATAGCACCATCTTGAGATGGATACACCACCACAACAACGCCCATCAAGGCGTAATAGTATACAGTGACGTAGTAAGGGGTGCAGAGAGGCGGGGGCGGTCCACCTTTTTTGTTTTGGACAACAGCAGAGTTATTTCCTAGGAGCGGGGGGGAGGGGGTGGGGGCGCCGAAAAAAAGATTAGCTAACTCCGGGTGGCCCCAACCCTAGCTAAGCTAATGATCGTATAATCTTGTATTCGTATAATGTTGTATTCGTATAATGTTGTATTCGTAAAACGTGGTATTCGTATAATGTTGTATTCGTAAAACGTGGTATTCGTATAATGTTGTATTCGTATAATGTTGTACTCGTATAATGTAATATTCGTATAATGTTGTATTTTTATGATGTTGTATTTGTATTATGTTGTATGCGCATAATATTGTATTCGTAAAACGTTGTATTCGTATTATGTTGTATTCGTATAATGTTGTATTCGTATAATGTTGTATTCGTATAATGTTGTATTTGTATGATGTTGTATTCGTATTATGTTGTATGCGTATAATGTTGTATTCATATAATGTTGTATTCGTATAATGTTGTATTCGTAAAATGTTGTATTCGTATAATGTTGTATTTGTATAACGTTGTATTCGCATAATGTTTTATTCGTATGATGTTGTATTCATATAATGTTGTATGCGTATAATGTTGTATTTGTATGATGTTGTATTCGTATTATGTTGTATGCGTATAATGCTGTATCACCTAGAACAGCTATGCAGTGATAGACCTTTGTTTCCTGACCCAGACTCTTGCAGCCCAGGTCAAGGTCGTGAAGGTCATCATCACTCCATGCCACCTGGAGCATTTCTCAACGAAAACTGACGTAAATTTTAACTCGTAATTGTTATTGAATCACCTTAAGCATGACAACCTCTCTTGAAACTGTTCAAGTAAGTGATAGAGTTGAGCCCCTTTATCTTGGCTGTGGTGGCTGGAGGGAAGGGGGGGGGTCAGCTCCATACGTGCCCCCCTACCCACCTCCGGGGCTATTTGTGTTCATTTTACAGACATAAAGCTGAAGTAAAAATAAATCCAATATCGTTATTGCTCTCGTTATCAATAAATGGGGGGGGGGGTGAATATTGATTTAGATATATTCTTTAAAAATATTTTCTTCAAACGTTAGGGGAAAAAAACTGTTTTCAAACACATTTTCCATTTTCTTGTTATCAAAAGAAAGAGAATCTGGGCAATGGCTGACACATGAAACAGGTGGTTAGCTCATTCTTGATAGTGGTCAAATAAAAATTTAGCAAAAGTGTATGTCATCACGTGAAATAGTCTCGTCATGTCGTCTGGTAAATTTGTCTCGCCTTGTCAACTGGTAAATTAATCTCACCATGTCATCTGGTGAATTAACCTCGCGATGTCATCTGGTGAATTAATATCACCATGACATCTGGTGAATTAGTCTCACCTTATCATCTGGTGAATTAATCTCACGATGTCATCTGGGAATTAGTCTCACAACGTCATTTGGTTAATTAGTATCACCAAGTCATCTGGGGAATTAGTCTCACCATGTCATCTGGGGAATTAGTTTCACATTTCATCTGGGGAATTAGTCTCACCATGTCATCTGGGGAATTAGTCCCACCATGTCATCTGGTAAATAAATTTCACCATGTCATCTGGGAATTAGTCTCACAACGTCATCTGGGGAATTAGTCTCACGATGTCATCTGGGTAATTAGTCTCACCATGTTATCTGGTGAATTAGTCTCACCATGTCATCTGGCGAATTAGTCTCACCTTAAAATCTGGTGAATTAGTCTCACCTTGTCATCTGGTGAATTAGTCTCACCTTGTCATCTGGTGAATTAGTCTCACCTTGTCATCTGGTGAATTAGTCTCACCTTGTCATCGGGTGAATTAGTCTCACCTTGTCATCTAGTGAATTAGTCTCACCATGTTATCTGGTGAATAAGTCTCACCTTGTCATCTGGAGAATTATTCTCACCTTGCCATCCGGTGAATTAGTCTCACAACGCCATCTAGTGAATTAGCCTCATAATGACATCTAGTGAATTAATCTCACCATGTCATCCAACAACACCATATCAGACTATAAAATAAATTCATATGGCGCCCCTGCATACAAAGCCCCTCCCCCGCCCCCCACCGCCCCCGCCCCCAACTTTTCCAAGCACTGCTCCTTACCTTGCCGCAGTAGACGAGTAGATGGTAGTACCATGGCATGCTGGTAGATTGGTGGGTGACCTTTGACTTATACACTATCCGAGTGCAGTCATTGACACAGTTATCCCAGCGATTGAGCTAGATGTCATCCAGATGTCATCCAAGTCATTGCGGGGATGATGCAGCCAATCTTTTATCAAATATATCCCTGAGCACTGAAAATTAAGAATGAAAATAGTGTTACATCAGTGTTTCAAAAAAAAAAAGAATATTTTAAAAAAATCACTGCTACAAAAACATCATTTAAGAATCGTCAAGAATAATCAGGCTGGCTAACATTTACAAAATCTATCCAGCACTTTCGTAGGAAGACAGATTCGGGATAGTTAACATTTACAAAACCTATCCAGCACTTTCGTAGGAAGACAGATTCGGGATAGTTAACATTTACAAAACCTATCCAGCACTTTCGTAGGAAGACAGATTCGGGATAGCTAACATTTACAAAACCTATCCAGCACTTTCGTAGGAAGTCACTTTCTTTCCTTTCTTCTTACTTTGTTTCTGTCTGTTTTTTTTGCGCCCACACTTATATTTTCTCCTTTTTTAGGTAGGATACATGTATATATATATATATATATTATTCAAAAAATGTTTATACTTATTTAAATGTTTCTTTTTTATACTGATGAAGGCATTGCCGAAACGTCTACTTGTGTATTATGTAAAACTATTATTAAAGCTAAACATAAATTGTTATATTGACGATGTATAGAATAGCGCTTGGTCTTGAACAAAGCGGGTAAACCACATTAAAATCTCATGTCACCAAATACAAAGATAAGAATGCAGCAAAGAGCATTCCAGCGTGTGTACTATATGACACTCCACTACTCCATTCCCTTCATTGGCTACTTATACAGGCACGCATTGACTGCAAGTTGTCTGTTCTCTGTCACAACTTTTTCGAGGATTCCTGCCCTTCCTATCTAACCGAACTTCTTTCTGTCTATTCACCCTTCGACAGCTTCGCTCCTCTTCAGACACGCGTATTCTGTCCGTTCCCAAGACACACACTAAAACATATGGTGAACGATCTTTCTCTTTCTGCGCCCCCAAACAATGGAATCGCCCCCAAACACTGGAATTCTTTGCCACTACCCATCCACAATAACCCAATTCCCCCCCCCCCCAGGCCTTCAAAACTGCACTAAAAACATATATTTTTAAATTATACTACCCTGACTGATTCCCCTCCTCTGACCGATAAACGATCTTGCTGGCTGCCGTCCACGGTTTGCCTTGTAAAAGTTATGTGGTGGGGTGGGTGAATGTACATTGCTGTTCTTTATTTCATAATTGTATTTTAATTAATGTCATGATTATGTCTCTTTTGATAAAATTTTTATGTACAGCGCGGTGAGCCCAGCCCTAGGCTGAGATACCGCGCTATATAAGACCTCTTATTATTATTATTATTATGCGACACAACTGATCTCCATATTCCCAGAACTGTGTCTATGAAGGCAGCAGCTAACTGAAAGTTGGTAGAAGGACCAATTGTTGGCAACGTCTCCGATGTATCAATCAACAAAACAATTTTGTTAAATTATACGACGCACGAACACCACCTGCTTTCCTTTAAATTAAGGGCGTAGAAGCTGATGCTCGTTAGTGTACGCTAGCGTTATTCCATTGCGTTAGTCCATTGCGTTAGTCCTTTGCGTTAGTCCATTGCGTTAGTCCTTTGCGTTAGTCCATTGCGTTAGTCCATTGCGTTAGTCCATTGCGTTAGTCCATTGCGTTAGTCCATTGCGTTAGTCCATTGCGTTAGTCCATTGCGTTAGTCCATTGCGTTAGTCCATTGCGTTAGTCCATTGCGTTAGTCCATTGCGTTAGTCCATTGCGTTAGTCCTTTGCGTTAGTCCATTGCGTTAGTCCATTGCGTTAGTCCTTTGCGTTAGTCCATTGCGTTAGTCCATTGCGTTAGTCCATTGCGTTAGTCCATTGCGTTAGTCCTTTGCGTTAGTCCATTGCGTTAGTCCATTGCGTTAGTCCATTGCGTTAGTCCTTTGCGTTAGTCCATTGCGTTAGTCCATTGCGTTAGTCCTTTGCGTTAGTCCATTGCGTTAGTCCTTTGCGTTAGTCCATTGCGTTAGTCCATTGCGTTAGTCCATTGCGTTAGTCCTTTGCGTTAGTCCATTGCGTTAGTCCATTGCGTTAGTCCATTTGCGTTAGTCCATTGCGTTGGTCCATTGCGTTAGTCCATTTAAAACAGCACGTCTTTGTGTTGTCAGTTCACGGGGCTTACCTAAATTTAAATGTTTTTGTTAATCAACGGGGGTACATCTGCTTGAAAAATAGATCCGCTCATATTTTTTCTCATCGTCGTATGACCCCAAAAAAAATAAAAATAAATAAAATCCTTCATCGACTCTTCTTTGTCACCGACCATCAAAACCCTATATTTAAGCTATATTTAAAGGTCTAAATTTTCTTTGAAATATATACCGTACTTGAAATTTTCAACAACAAAAAAATACGCCTTCCCAGCATAAGGCCCATCGCCCACTTTGATGGTCTATAAGGCCCATCGCCCACTTTGATGATCTATAAGGCCCATTGCCCACTTTGATGGTCTATAAGGCCCATCGCCGACTTTGATGGTCTATAAGGCCCATTGCCCACTTTGATGGTCTATAAGGCCCATCGCCCACTTTGATGGTCTATAAGGCCCATTGCCCACTTTGATGGTCTATAAGGCCCATCGCCCACTTTGATGGTCTATAAGGCCCATCGCCGACTTTGATGGTCTATAAGGCGCATCGTCCACTTTGATGGTCTCAACGCTCCCTACTATTTGCAAAGCCTTTCAGTGCTCCCCCCCCCCCACCGACCAACACGCTCGCTTGAGTCGGTACCAAAAACACTTTGAGAACCACTGGTCTAATTTAAATAAAGAGGTTTGTTGGTGTTTCGTTTGTACCTAACATTGCTTGTAAATCTATCGCAGGTACGTTGTGATATTTAAAGTACTACACTGTACTAGGAAATAGGTGGAGACGCTCTGGAAATATACTCTATACTGTTGACTACTGACCAAAAATGATCAAATGTTTAGACAATCAACAATAAATTTGTAGAGTCGATGCTTAAAGCGGTAGAAATAAAATGGGTGAGAATGAACATGTTTGAAACATTTGCCCCAAATTTATGTTAAACAACCCTCAACAGCAAAGTGTTTCGTAGAAATCCTTTATAAATGTAATATAGAGCAATTGGGGTGGGGGGGGGGGGTTGGCTGAAAATTTGACATAATATACATACAAGTAAAGCACTTTATAAGAATACCAATTAGTCCCTCCACCCCAGGCTCGAAACCACACATTTTTTTCAAGCCCCTGAACTATATTAATACTATAACGACAATTTTAGAAAAAACAAAAGAAAATATTACGCACCAAACGCACTTGAGGTATTTAAAAAAAAAAAAAGAATAATCTCATTTAAGACAGNGTTGGCTGAAAATTTGACATAATATACATACAAGTAAAGCACTTTATAAGAATACCAATTAGTCCCTCCACCCCAGGCTCGAAACCACACATTTTTTTCACGCCCCTGAACTATATTAATACTATAACGACAATTTTAGAAAAAACAAAAGAAAATATTACGCACCAAACGCACTTGAGGTATTTAAAAAAAAAAAAAGAATAATCTCATTTAAGACAGTTAATAAGAATTTCCCTTCATGTTACCTTGGAAAAACAGATTTTTGGGGGGTTTGGGCTGAAAATTTGAAAGAATGTGTTGTTACCGGCAAGGAAATTATGTGCCAAGTTTCAGATCGATGTGTTGACGGGAAAAGGGGTCAAATAGTCGTCCGAAGATTTTGCCAGTCTGCCACCCAGTCCGCCACACAGCGAAGTTATGAAGAATTTAAGAAAGGACCGCACCACAGTTTTGTGATCTATCTCCGTAGTTATGTCATCTATGTCATTAGTTCTATCATCTATGTCCTATGTCATTAGCTTTGTCATTTATATCAGTAGTTCTGTCATCTATGCCATTGGTTCTGTTCTGGCACCCATATCCGTTGTTCTCTAATATATAGATTTTATGTCAATAGTTCTGTCACCTTTGTTAATAGTTCTGTATTCTGTCAGCAGTTCTTTGACATATATCAGTTGTTATTTCATCTATGTCAGAAGGTCTGTCATTTTGTCAGTAGTTCTGACATATATGTCAATAGTTCTCTCGTCTGTACCATCGGTTACGCCTTTTGTTTTCAACCGGAAGCTCTCGATGCTTAACACCCCCCAGAATTAAATAAAAGCCATCCTCAGAATAAAAGATGCGGACATGTTTTTTTTTTAAGCTGTCGACCAAACACATTCATATGTGGCCTGCTAGAGCCAAACACATCCATATGTGGCCTGCTAGAGCCAAACACATTCATATGTGGCCTGCTAGAGCCAAACACATTCATATGTGGCCTGCTAGAGCCAAACACATCCATATGTGGCCTGCTAGAGCCAAACACATCCATATGTGGGCTGCTAGAGCCAAACACATTCATATGTGGCCTGCTAGAGCCAAACACATCCATATGTGGCCTGCTAGAGCCAAACACATTCATATGTGGCCTGCTAGAGCCAAACACATCCATATGTGGCCTGCTAGAGCCAAACACATTCATATGTGGCCTGCTAGAGCCAAGCGTTGATTAAGTTTGGACAGAAGACATTATTCACAGACATTTCTGTGCACAATGCGCATTGGGCGCATTGCCTTCTACTTCTCTTGATGATGCCTTGTGGCAATACTTGAACAAATCATTTAAAATCAGGTCGAGGTAGGGTTGGCATATCACGGAATTAATGAGTTATGTGTTCGGTATGTCCCGTATTTGATCAAAGATACATTGTTTCTACCATGAAGTTTGAATAGTTCTTATAAGTTGTTTGTTATTTTTTAATGTATTTTCCTAAATCTATCATCTATCCTAAATTTTCACCTTCTCAAAATTTTTAATTTAAAACTGTGAACATTGTTTTTACCATACATTGCGCAAATGATGTGGATATCCCTTCACAAGGATTTTTTATTAAAAACTTATTTTATTATAACTATTACGTATTTTTTACATCATATTTATTTCAAAATTTATTTTTAAAATCCTTACGCATTGAATTTTTTTTTTTTAAACTCCCCTCTCATTTCATTTTTTTGGTTTAAACATTAGTTGTCAGACTAGGTCATTTATAAACCAAAATACTTTGTTTTAATTTGGACTGTATGGTCATAAGAGTGATGCATTGACCTGCAAATGAATCTATTGCAAACTACGGACAATATCCAGATAAATCTAAAGGAAATGTAAAATCAACGACCGTAATTCGAAATCTGAAACAAAATTCGTGTATCTCAAAAAAAAACAGTTTTCTTCCTAAATGAAATTTAAAAGTCCAAATTCCCAAAACGAAGCATTTGTTGAACACACAAAAATTAATTGATTTTTCAGATCCGATAATAATCAAAAACAGAAATTATTTTTTAGCCTTGTTTAAAAAACAAACACACAAAGTAAATGCTCTATCCCATGGCCTTCATTCACCCTTTTTAAAAAACCGAGCTGTTATCCAATATGAATGGATGTCCCAGAATATTAGATTGTAAACACGTCCAGCGACCATCACGCGCCACTACGTGAAATCTCGCGGGTCTGGGGGGATGAGAATTCCTCTGTTGGCCTCACCCCAGAATTCTGTCTGATTTCACTCCGTGCTTAGCCTCGCTTTGATGAACGGCGCATGGGCCTGATGTCATATCCGGTAGCCCTGCATGTTGCTCGCGGGCTCATCTGAGATTTTAGTGAACGTGAGGGGATTGGGGGGGGGGGGCAATCACGGAGGTTTGTACCTGGGGGAAAAGGGGGGGGGGGGGGGGGAGGGGGGGGGGTTGGGGTAAGGGGAAAAGGGGTTTTGGGAATTTTAGTGAACGTGAGGGGATTGGGGGGGGGGGCAATCACAGATGTTTGTACCTGGGGGAAATAGGGGGGGCAGAGAGGGAAGTGAGGGTGTTTGGGTTAAGAGAAAAAGTGTTTTGGGTAGGAAGAGATGATTGTTGGGTGGGGGTTTGGGGGTAAGAGTGAATCAGCAAATGAAAAGCGAGAGAGAGAGAATGAAAGAGAGAGGAGGGAGAGATAGGGAGAGGGAGGGTGACGGAAGGAGAGCATGACGAGCGCCTCATTAGTTCTTCTGACATTTATGAAAAGTATCTTGAGGTACATCCTGACATGATTGCCCCCACGTCATCTTCTCCTGCGTATTGTATGACACATGTCATATTGTGGTGTGTCTTTATTGGCATGACTCATATTTCAGTGGCTCTTCATTGACATTTGTCCATGTTTTGTTCGTCTCTCTTGACATTTACTTCATCAATTGCCGTGAATCGTAGGGCATAAAGGACAATTCAAAGTTTGATGCACATCATCTCTTAATACAGACTGAATTTTGGTTTCATATTTCTATGTTGAAAACTGCAACTGGAAAGGGGATTTTACTTAGTGTATCTGCAATGATTTTACAATGTCCTAGCCCATCAGCCGTACTCCGGGAATCATCAAAGACATATTTCGGCAGTCATACTCCGGCAGCCATCATAGTCATGCTCGCGCAGTCAAACACCCGCTGTCAGATTCCCGCATCCATGCTCTCGTAGACATACTCCCGCAGTGATACTCCCGCAGTGATAGTACCACAATCATACTCTCGCAGTTGTACTTCCGCAGTCATACTCCCGCAGTCATATTACCGCACTCATATTTCAGCAGTCATACTCCTGCAGTCTTACTGTGAGTGTTATGGTAGATGTCGAGTTTATAGATGGAAGTCGTTATTGTTATGGGACTCTTCCATAGTAACTTAAGCAGGACGTAATATCAGCTTCCTGTGAGAGTCTTCCATAGTAACTTAAAGCAGGACGTAATATCAGCTTCCTGTGAGACTCTTCCATAGTAACTTAAAGCAGGACGTAATATCAGCTTCCTGTGAGAGTCTTCCATAATAACTTAAGCAGGACGTAATATCAGCTTCCTGTGAGAGTCTTCCATAGTAACTTAAGCAGGGCGTAATATCAGCTTCCTGTGAGAGTCTTCCATAGTAACTTAAGCAGGACGTAATATCAGCTTCCTGTGAGAGTCTTCCATAGTTACTTAGGCAGGACGTAATATCAGCTTCCTGTGAGAGTCTTCCATAATAACTTAAGCAGGACTTAATGTCAGCTTCCTGTGAGATTCGTCCATAGCTACTTAAGCATGACTTTAACATCAGCTTCCTGTGAGATTCGTCCATAGCTACTTAAGCAGGACTTTAACATCAGCTTCCTGTGAAATTCGTCCATAGCTACTTAAGCAGGACTTAATGTCAGCTTCCTGTGAGATTCGTCCATAGCTACTTAAGCAGGACTTTAACATCAGCTTCCTGTGAGATTCGTCCATAGCTACTTAAGCATGACTTTAACATCAGCTTCCTGTGAGATTCGTCCATAGCTACTTAAGCAGGACTTTAACATCAGCTTCCTGTGAAATTCGTCCATAGCTACTTAAGCAGGACTTTAACATCAGCTTCCTGTGAAATTCGTCCATAGCTACTTAAGCAGGACTTTAACATCAGCTTCCTGTGAGAGTCTTCCATAGTAACTTAAGCATGACTTTAACATCAGCTTCCTGTGAAATTCGTCCATAGCTACTTAAGCATGACTTTAACATCAGCTTCCTGTGAAATTCGTCCATAGCTACTTAAGCATGACTTTAACATCAGCTTCTTTTCCAGGTTTCATAGGAAAAATTCCTATAAAAGAAGGATATGAATACATTTCATATTTCTTACCAAAGTGTAGAAAAGATCCGCGTGACCTTGATGACGTCATTTTGATGGAGTGATGTTTTGTTCATCTACTCCGTAAAGGCCTATAATATATTCAAGGAGAGGGCGCGACGTCAGAGATTTGTACAACACATCAAACCTCCGTGCGCCCACCCTCAGCCCCCGCGCCCCAAAATCCCGTACCCAACACCCCCTCGATCCGTTATTAGAGACGTCTTGTCCCGGTGAATGAATAATTCTCAGCGTTTGATGGCTGTTCTGTGGAGGATGTCTGACGGCCGATATTCATCCCATTATGTGTCCTCTGTGAGCCTGGACGTCTGGAGCCTTTAAGGCCAGACTTTCGAGTGTGATTATCACCATGGCAACACATCTTTAAAAATAGTTATTGATTTAGGTTCAAACCACCAACTACCAGATATTCTCATGCCACCACAAGACTGATACCGTCTTGGTTCTGTTGGCACAGTTTTTAAAAAAAACGAAATGCTCCCCACATGCTTTTAAAGGGTTAATTTTTTTTCTGAAATCACGCAAAGATCATTTATTTATGGTCGTGTGAGGTTACAACTCTCTGGCGAGTGTCTGGTCATCCTAACACAAAGACTTGTATTGTGGGGTCATGCTAACACCAAGGCGAACATAGTGTGGTCATCCTAAAACCAAGGCACGCATTCTAAGGTCATCATAACACCAAGGCGCACAATGTAAGGTCACCATAACACCAAGACACACATTGTGGGGTCATTCTAACACCAAGACACACATTGTAAGGTCATCATAACACCGAGAAACACATTGTAAGATCATCATAACACAAAGACACACATTGTAAGGTCATCATAACACCAAGACACACCTTGTAAAGTCATCCCAACACCAAGGCTCTCATTAATGACCATGGTCACTGCCGAGTTGTAGTAAATTCAGCCTAGACGCAATATTCTATTTTACCCTCAGACTTTCAACTCTATTTTTGCCATAACCTATGACATATGACCTATGACCTATGACCTATGACCAAGGTATTGAAAGACCTTCCCGGCTTTGGTGTTGCCCCTTTTCTGGGGTGTGGTGGTTAGCTTGTTAAATCTTCGACGGCGGTGCTTCAGTTTGTATAATGGGGACTTACACAACGCCATACAACACTACAATGGTTAGGCCTACTAATCGTTTGGGCAACTAAGAGATTAGTACGCCCCTAACTAATGTTAAATGTCTTTAATTTTAGGTTCCGAACTCTGGAGTTGCTTGGGGAACCTTTGAGATCTAGAATTACATTAAAAAGCTCTGTACACTGAACTCAGGAATGGAACTCACGTGTCCTGGAAGGTTTTTAGTTTAAATGGCCGATGTAATTGGTGTAAAGCTATTTAACCTCACTGTGTCCTGTAAATCTATAGGGCCCTCGAGGAAAGAGATTTTTAAAGACAGCTAATGACATCAATTGTAAAGCCTGGGTCTCTTGTCAGTTCGAGCCTGTCCAGCTTTCCTGACTGAGGGGGTTGTGGCAATGATTGAAGTAGCTGTGGTTGTGGTGCTGACTGTGGTTGTGGTGCTGAGAAGTTGCTGAGGCTGCAATGCTTTAAATAGGGTAGGCGATGGTATGAGATTTGATCAGTGTGGATGATATGTTATCCGATCAGTGTGGATGGTATGGCTTTTCTCCCCCTCCCCCACCTTCATTATCTTTTTACGTTTTAAAATTTTATTTTTTTCTGCACAAATGTGTTGGTTTCATCTTAACCACTAAAACAGAACGTTAAACTATGCACTTACGCACTTTATTCAATACTAGCCAATACACTCGTGCTTCAATAGTTCAGGATTGGGGGGGGGGGGGGGCTACATTCTTGTTGGTGCGCACCGTTGTTNGGGGGGGGGGGGGGTGCTACATTCTTGTTGGTGCGCACCGTTGTTAAAAAGTAACTTCCGCATGTTCAAATGCTGTGCACAATCCAAACAATGATTAAAAGCCAGTGACGCCATGTGTCTTAAAGATTTTCACCAAATGTATTTCACCATTTAACCACATTCCAGCCCTAATTTGGCAATCTTTACCGAGGCACCTTCTGAAAAAAATTTTAAAAGTCCATTTAAAATATTTAGATACTTTAGTGATATCAGCTTCACTGCCTGAAGTTTCTAGGATGAATGAAAATGCCTAATTTTGATTACTTAAAAAAAATTAAGACCCCCCTCCCCCCAGCAATGATCCCCAAGTCTTTTTTTTGGGGGGGGGGGGGTTGGGGGTTGTATCTTGTGGCTGATAAAGGTTTAATTTTGTCTAGGAAGTCTAAAAGTGTCTAGTTAATGCACTTTTTTTTTCCATTGTTACCCCCCCCCCCCCTTTTTTGACAGACACATTCAGGGTGGTGTCGTCTTCTTCTGGTCAGGATTTTGTCATCTTAAAGGGAATACCCCAAAGATGTTGAGATAAAATGTTTCTTTGAAATTGGCCTATACGTGTGGTGCCATCTTCAAGAGGGAGCGGTTGGGGTGCTTGGGGCGGTTGGCGTGCTTGGGGTGGTTGGGGTGCTTGGGGCGGTTGGGGTGCTTGGGGCGGTTGGGGTGCTTGGGGTGGTTGGGGTGGTTGGGGCGGTTGGCGTGCTTGGGGCGGCTGGGGTGCTTGGGGTACTTGGGGCGGTTTGGGTGCTTGGGGAGGGGCGTTTTGGGTGCTTGGGATACTTGGGGCGGTTGGGGTGCGTGGGGCGGTTGGGGTGCTTGGGATGGTTTGGGTGCTTTGGATACTTCGGGTGGTTGGGGTGCTTGGGGCGGTTGGGGTGCTTGGGGTGTTTTTATAGTTAATCTACATCTAATATATGAATCTAATATCTACATCTAAAATCAACATCTAAAATCTATAGCTAATATCTACATCTAATATCTACATCTAATATCTACATCTAATATCTACATCTAATATCTACATCTCATATCTACATCTAATATATGAATCTAATATCTACATCTAACATCAACATCTAAAATCTACAGCCAATATCTACATCTAATATCTACATGTAATATCCACACCGAAAACACCCTTTGTCTCTAGGCGTATATAAAGTTGACTCGGTTGAGTCTAGCAATTGCAGTAAAGAACTGACCTATGCTAACCGTACAGACCGCACTACGAGCTGAGCCGAACCTTCTATCGCCATTTTAAAAAAAAAACGGATCTCATTATATTAAAGACATGTTTGTTTTTTATTTGCTGCAATCTCTCATCTCTCACAAATCCATTTTTTTCAACTGTTCCTCTGCCTCTGAGATTTCATATTTCCCTCATCTCAGAGGATGATTATTCCTTGTCCTAAAAAACCGGTCTATATATATAAATATCTTTCTGAAATTTTTTTAGCCACAGATTGGACGGCGTGTTTGAATTCTCTTATCTTTTTCAGTAGTTGAAACATGTATGCTTTCTCTCTCTTTAGCACGCTGCCCATCTATCTCTATCTCTCACCCTCTTTCTTTCATCATTTTTGCTCTCTCTCTCTCTCTCTCTCTCTCTCTCTCTCTCTCTCTCTGTCAATTACTCAATTCTCTAACTGACCTTCTGTGTTTTTCTCTGCAATGTGTATCTCTTTCAGTTTTCTCTGTCACTCTATTATCTCACTAGTTTTAGCTAACTACCTCTATTTTTTCTGTCTGTCTGTCTCTCTCTCTCTCCCTCTTCCTTCATTAATACCAAATTACCTCACTCTCGACATCCCTGTAATTGAATCCCCACCCAATCTTCTGAAACCTTACATCAACAAAATGTTTCGAGATTAATAAATATCCCTCCGCGCCACTCCCTCCCCCATCCCAGCTGAAAAGCCCCCCCCCCTTGAAAAGCCCCCCCCCCCTTGAAAAGCCCCCTAGAACCGTTCATGGCATGACATCATGGTCATTCTTTCAAGTTTTGTGCCTTTCAGACGATCACAAAGACACAGGACAAATATCGTTACTTGATCAATCAATAAAATCATACAAGGTAATGCAGTAGCTGAACTTGCTATGGTCGCGCCCCACTGCTTACAACACAGCATCCCCAAAAGCCCCCTTAAAATAACGCAGCCAAACCCCTCCAGGGATGTCATTTGGGTAGGGCAGGGGTGGCTTTTTGCCCCCCCCCCCGAATTTGCAGGTTTTATTTAAATAGCTATGCACTGTCAATGTGGCGCCTCCAGTAATACACAACTTAACAAGCCGGACAAGTTTTGGTCCCCCCCCCCACCCCCGAAAAGAAATATGAGCGAACATAAGTCTTACAAGTTATTAGTGTTCAGGAATTTTTCGAGCACCACAAGGAGTTCACAAGTTGGGAACCGTTGCTTTATTCCGCCACTGAGGCCTGAGAGGGATGTCATGCAGGCTTAGAGCAGTGGAAACTAAAATTAGTTTAGACGTTTTTTTTCAATTCTACTCAAAGATCTCCTAATATTTGCATTGTGCAATGGGAGCGTTCAATATCGAGCGTCAGTCAAAAGAAGAGCGCGCCTGTGTGTGTATGTACGTGTGTATTTACTCTGTGTGTGTATGTGACGCCCATAACCACTTACGTACAACACCTGCTCTAATTGTCTCTTTGTTTCTGCCTGGTCTATCTTGGGATCTGTTTTGAAGTACAAGTCTAGTCTACGTACGTAGTATTGCGGTATTCTTGGCTGCTTGCTTGCTTGTGTGTGTGTGTGTGTGTGTGTGTGTGTGTGTGTGTGTGTGTGTGTGTGTGCGTGCGTGCGTGCGTGCGTGCGTGCGTCTATTTGTGTATGGATATTGTGTGTGGGTGAATGTGTGTTATGTGTGTGTGTGTGTGTGTGTGTGTGTGTGTGTGTGTGTGTGTGTGTGTGCGTGCGTGCGTGCGTGCGTGCGTGCGTCTATTTGTGTATGGATATTCTGTGTTGGTGAATGTGTGTTATTTTCTCGAGGATTTTATAATATCCTATTTTTGTGTGGTCCGTCTAATGGTCGGTTCATTATGGTAACTTCCTTGTGGTCACTCTAATGTTCAATTTATTATGGTATCTCCTTTGCGGCCATACGACCACAAATATATAATAAGTGTGTGTGGTCATGCATTTACAATGCTTGGACGTACTAGCTTAATAAAAAGTAATCTTAAAATAAATTAATAGATAGTCAGGTATATATATATATATATATATAGATATATATATACCTATTTAATAATTCTTGGCATCCACCTTTCTCAAGGAATCAATGGTGTCTTTTAGCTAGAACGTCCTAGCATTTTTTTATGGACAGTAAACTGGTTCCTAGTCAGCAGGCCACCTTTCGTCTCGAAGCTGGTGAGCCCAACTCTTCCAAGGCTTGGCACCAGGAGCGTCACATGAGTTTCTGGAATTGCCAATGAATCAGTGTCATGCAGGGCTGCAATCTCTGGATTTTTTTCTGTTTCTTCTTTGGCATTTAACCAATGGTCTGTAGCCGTCGGGCGTCGGAAACTTGTATCAGAGTTACCTTCTCTAAGATGCGAGCCAACCTCGGAGGATTTTCCGGCGTTTTGTTCGTCTGGGTATTCCTGAAGTTTGAACCCCGGCCCACAAGTTTTATCTGTCACGTTATGGTACTGAACCACTTGTACGACCGATTGGCCATCCAGCTATTATATGACCGCTTGACCATCCAGCCATAACATGATAGCTTGGCCATCCGGCCAGTATATAGCATAAGACTGAGAATATAACTGTATCAAATGTTCGCCATAATTGATAAGATGGTCAGTTAGGTTGTCCTTTGATATTTTTCACAAAGATCAAAGATAAGACCTGAAACTCAGCTTCAATGCGTGTAATTTGCTCTACCAACATTTGTTTTGGAACTAGTCAAAAAATGAGAGAGACACAGAACGTTGAGTTTGTTCTTTTGTATGGCTTGGAAAGATGGCGGTCCGTAAGAAAATGATTGGGAAAAAACTTCAAACCTTCGTAAATAGTTGCCTGCGTATATTCCCCAACATCAAGTCCGCCTCCACAAAATCCCAAACTACAGCAGATACATAGGCCATACAATAATAAAAACCGATCCAAAATATAATAAAACAATCACTCGTATGGATTCCTAAAGGATTAAGATGGCGGTGATTTCAGAAATAAAAATAGCACAGAGAGATCTACACGGATGAAATAAAGCGTTAGAGAGTCAACTTACTTACGTTGTTTAGCTCTGTGATCTCTTGGGATTTCCCCCCGTCATCTGTATGTTCTATTTAATTCGTCAAGCATGGCTTATTTCACCTATCGTGTTTTAACCATATACCATAAGACCCAAGCTAAAACAACGCAACATCAGCTCCTGTATGCACCATTTTTTCCCATCCCTCTTTCTCTCCTTGCCGTCCTCTGTTTTTCATTCTCTCCCTCCTCTCTCCCTTCTCTCCATCTCTCTATCTCTTTCTCTTAATCTCCCTCCCTTTGCAGCGCCCCTGCCAACAAGATATTATGTAAATATGTTTTTGTTCAATCAACCTTAGTGTCTTCTACTTTACAAGTGGAGTGTAAATAAAATATTTGCCTCAAATCTTTTTGGCCACCAGTGGAATGGCTCTAACGAGTCTACACAATGGTGATATCTGTAGCTTAGATTTACCCTAACGCTGGATTACGCCCCTTGAAGGCGGGCATTTTTATCCTATTAGACCTAATCCGATTTGAGACCAGTTGGATTCAAGACTGATCTCAATAACTTCCTCCCGGATCCCATCTCTGATCACCTTAACCCCCCCTCCCCCACCACCAAACTGCTATTACCAGGGGTTTATGTTTGATCCAAATGCAAAATATTATTTTTCCCTTTAAGTAAACCGGTAGACGCGGGACTTAGGGCTTAGGGCTCAAAAGGACTCAGAATTTAATCAAATTAAAGAGTTTCGGTTTGAGCCCCAGATCGATAGGTTCTAGATCTAGATCAGCGGTTCCTTAGTTATGAATGATCCTAGGTCTAGATCAGCGGTTCCTTAGTTATGAATTATTCTGAATACTGGGCAGGAGAAATTTTTGATAATTTTAAATTAAATTTTATGATTTTGACTGTTAAACAAGATTTTTTTATTTTGACAGTAAATTAAAATTCGTGATTTGATTCCATTAAACGTTTTCCTCAAGTCTTCTCAACATTAAAATAATATTTTTAAAGTGCTTTTATTTCCTCTGACATTCATCTTTTCCCTTTATTATCTTTATTTTAAGTCGCTTTTTAAAGATACTTTTATTTTTTACTATCGATGACCCAGTTACGAAAATACTTACTCGTGATGAAATTAAAAGCCGTGGGTTGCATGGACCAACTTGGCGTTGTGCTCTGATTAAACTATTGGCTACTCATAATGTCTTTCAGTGGTCACAATAACTGACCAACATTAAATATTGACATTTTGTCTACTACCAGATGCCATCGATTTCCGCCCCCCCCCCCCACATCTCCCCCAACTCATCTCATTTCCCACTGCAGTGCCGCTTACTAAGGCCGGTAACTATGAGTGTTTTCCCTGATCAGATCTCCTGTTGTTAAACTCTCCAACCAGAGTTGTCCTTCCTTTGAAACGCGCTGACATATTCCTGATCTCCTTCTCCCTTAGAATGGTCTTTTCATGAATGGGGCGTTGGATCATGGTGGTACTGTCAGTTGTAGAATCATGGAGAATGGTCATTTTTCAAATCATGGAGTATGGTCTTTTGTAGAATCATGGGAAATTATCTTTTTGTAGAATCATGGGGGGGGGGGTATGGTGTTTTATAAAATCACGGGGGGGGGGGGG
>CAXITT010000029.1:1530140-1560092 GCA_964033795.1 Lymnaea stagnalis
TTTTTTTTTTTTTTTTTTTTTTTTTTTTTTTTTTTTTGGGGGGTGGTCGAGTTGTGTGGATGTGTTTTGGAAGTGGGTGTGCGTGTGATCATTTGAAACAATCAGTGCATCGTGACATAATGGGCCAGTGCATCGTGACATAATGGGCTTATTCAGCAGTAGTTTTTAAATCAGAGTTCAGGCTACTTGTCACATATACCAAACGCACGTCACATCCACATCTCTATTTTTGTTTTATAATAAATGTAGCATGGTACCCACTAATTAGAGCTAGGGTCCACTTAACCTCTGGGGATGGATGGGGGTCTGAGGATAGAGGCCAGGGGTTTAGTGAATGTTGACATTTTTTTTTTTAATGTCATCATCGAACTGAAAGGTTTTTTTTAATTAAAAACTGGAAAAGTCTGACATTGATTACCATTACCAACAATACGTTTCCACACCTGTGTTAAAATATTACAAATCGTGTCCATCAAAGGGTTATGAAAGACTTCATAACTGCATTTACTCTTTGTCATTTCAATTTTGCAGTTGAAGAGAAATTTATGTGCTGATAAAATATTATTTTAAATAAAATATTTAGCAAAATAAAATAATATTTTTAATAACTGAAACTGTGAGAAACCCCGAGGCAAGACAGTGGTCCCAGATCTGATCATAATGTTTTTTGACATGACTATAAAAAGAAAGACATTTGTGTGGACTGCACGGGAAAAAGCACCTCTATTAGTGTAGTTAGCGGAGAATATCCAGCAAAATATATAATAAAATTACAAGTCTATAATTGTTTCTATATTGTGAGCCATTTTCTCCCAACGTGTGGGGGGGGGGCGGGGGGTGTTCTAAAAAACGGAAGGAGATGTTCTTAAAACTGGTAAATAGGGGAGTAGTTAGCGGAGAATATCCAGCAAAATATATAATAAAATTACAAGTCTATAATTGTTTCTATATTGTGAGCCATTTTCTCCCAACGTGTGGGGGGGGGGGTGGGGGGTGTTCTAAAAAACGGAAGGAGATGTTCTTAAAACTTGTAAATAGGGGTAGAGAGAAAAGCTCGAGTGTCTAGACTTAGTTGTCCAGTGGCCAGACTCGGCTCTGTTACAGCCATTAATACGTGATCCATGTCTGTTCAAGACCAAGTCCAATTACTGGAGGATGCCACGAGCTCTTGTTTTTTTTTGCATTGAAATTTAACGATGTTACTTACCGCTGTTGGATTCTGGTTCCGTTACGTCAGATATCATTTCCTCGGAGTGTGTGTGTTTTTGTTTTGTTTACTTTACTGATTATATCACACCTAAAAAAAAACAACTAAATATGATAACACTCATAAATTGTTTTGTTCCCGGTGGCTCAGAACTACTTGCATTCCAATAGTAATCAGGATGTGTCGTTTCTTAAACGGCTGTGATATAAGTGAACGTTTGTCAGGCATTTCAAAACTATAAGCTTGCGTAGATCTTGTGTGAGAGAGCTGACGTCAAATATGGGTTATAAACACCGCCCAGGTGAGACCATCACAGTTAGTATCATCGGTCTGACTTTTGGACTTTATCATCGATCTGACTTTTGGACTTTATCATCGATCTGACTTTTGGACTTTATCATCGATCTGACTTTTGGACTTTATCATCGGTCTGACTTTTGGACTTTATCATCGGTCTGACTTTTGGACTTTATCATTGGTCTGAGTTTTGGACTTAATCATCCGTCTGACTTTTGGACTTTATCATCCGTCTGACTTTTGGACTTATCATCGGTCTGACTTTTGGACTTTATCATCGATCTGATTTTTGGACTTTATCATCGGTCTGACTTTTGGACTTAATCATCGGTCTGAGTTTTGGACTTTATCATCCGTCTGACTTTTGGACTTTATCATTGGTCTGACTTTTGGACTTAATCATCGGCCTGACTTTTGGACTTTATCATCGATCTGACTTTTGGACTTTATCATCGGTCTGACTTTTGGACTTTATCATCGGTCTGAGTTTTGGACTTAATCATCGGTCTGACTTTTGGACTTAATCATCGATCTGACTTTTGGACTTAATCATCGATCTGACTTTTGGACTTTATCATCGGTCTGACTTTTGGACTTTCTTTGTTTCGTTTCAGATCCGCACCAACTGTGTCAACCCAACAGCTGTGATGACAGACATGGGGCGGTTAGCCTGGAGTGACCCAGCCAAAGCCAAACCCCTGTTGAGCAAGATTCCTTTGGGACGTTTCGGAGGTGATTTAATCGATCAATCAATTGATTACAAGAAGATTGAAAAAAATGTCTATGATAAATCTGTATGGCCATAGTAAAAACTCGCCCCATATCCTTCAGAGTATCGATGGTCCTAAAGATGGTGGTAGAGATGGTGCTATAGACGGTGGTATGGATGATTGTATAGACGGTCCTAAAGATGGTGGTAGAGATGGTACTATAGACGGTGGTATGGATGATTGTATAAGCGGTCCTAAAGATGGTGTAGAGATGGTGGTAGAGATGGTGGTATGGATGATTGTATAGGCGGTCCTAAAGATGGTGGTAGAGATGGTGGTAGAGATGGTGGTAGAGATTTTGGTAGAGATGGTGGTAGAGATGATGGTATAGATCAGTGGTTCTCAACCTTTCTGATGCCGCGACCCCTTTAATACAGTTCCTTATGTTGTGGCAACCCCCACCCAAAAAATTATTTGCGTTGCTACTTCATAACTGTAGGTATACGTGTTTTCAGATGGTCTTAGGCGACTCCTGGGAAAGGGTCGTGCGACCCCCAAAGGGGTCGCGACCCACAGGTTGAGAACCGCTGGTATAGATAGTTGTACAGTTGGTGGTGTAGGTGGTGGTATAGATGGATGTATAGATGGTGGTATACATGGTGGTATAGATGGTGGTATAGATGGTGGTATAGATGGATGTATAGATGGTGGTATAGATGGTGGTATAGATGGTGGTATGGATGGTGCTTAGAGACGGTGGTTTCGATCATTAGCAATGTTTGAGGCGCTCAGTAAGCCTTAGCAATAACGCCGGCGTACTGAATTAGTCAAACCATAATTGCTTTTTTCAAGTGTCCATCATTTACTACATCCTTTCGCCCACCCATAACTCCATCCTTTGGTCCATCCATAACTCCATCCTTTGGTCCATCCATAACTCCATCCTTTGGTCCACCCATAACTCCATCCTTTTGTCCATCCATAACTCCATCCTTTGGTCCACCCATAACTCCATCCTTTGGTCCACCCATAACTCCATCCTTTGGTCCACCCATAACTCCATCCTTTGGTCCACCCATAACTCCATCCTTTGGTCCATCCATAACTCCATCCTTTGGTCCACCCATAACTCCATCCTTTGGTCCATCCATAACTCCATCCTTTGGTCCACCCATAACTCCATCCTTTGGTCCACCCATAACTCCATCCTTTGGTCCACCCATAACTCCATCCTTTGGTCCACCCATAACTCCATCCTTTGGTCCATCCATAACTCCATCCTTTGGTCCACCCATAACTCCATCCTTTGGTCCACCCATAACTCCATCCTTTGGTCCACCCATAAGTCCATCCTTTGGTCCACCCATAACTCCATCCTTTGGTCCACCCATAACTCCATCCTTTGGTCCATCCATTGCAGTGCCCATTCATCTTCAGATTGTTGCAACGTTGGTCAACTTATAATATCAGCTTTTGGTCCATTGCTTCCCCAGACTGTCAATGGGATCAAAGCCTTCCCTAGAATGTCAGTGGGGTCAATGGCTTCCCTATACTGTCCGTTGAGTGGGGTCCACGTCCTTCTTAGACTTTCAGGGGAGTGGGGTCCACGTCTTTCTTAGACTGTCGGGGGAGTGGGGTCTATGATTCCCCTCAGACTATCAGTGGGGGCAATGGATTCCCAGAATGTCTGTTGGTGTCGCCCATTGGCTTCCCTCGATAGTCAGTGGTGTGGAGTCCATGAGTCCCACACACTGGCAGCGGGATCTATGCCCAGAATAGTTTAAGTACTGTTGTTACAGGTGATCATTCGGTGGGCGCCTAGGTGACCAGGGGTCGGCAAACGGCGGTCCATGTGCCGGATCATCGCGGTTTCAGATAATCCGACCCGCCAGGAGTATATGAAGTTAAATAAATCATGTTTCAACATACATTAATATCTATGTGAAAACACTATGGATGCCCTTATCCACCTGATAGAATCAAGAAGGTTGCGGGTCTTGATGTAATTCTTTAATGGAAAAAAAAATTATAAGTCGTTTTAAATAATATGGAATTATCTTATCAAGTAAAAATTTAAAATTATGGAAGTTGAATTTCAAGTCAATCTGGTCAAGGATCGATAATGGGTTGTTTCAATTAATTACCATGCTGTGAAAAATTCGCGCAAGAAGCAACAGTACCAATTTACAAAGTTTTTTTTTTTTTGCAAGGAGTGAATAATGATTTGAGACAGCAGTTTGAGGACCGTTTTTCCGACCTCGATGCCAGTGGGGAAAAAAAACTTAACCAATTTCAGTTTGGCACCCAGTACTTACTTGTGTGAGAACACTTTTCCAAAAATGAAATATGCAATATCTAGCTACAGAGCAGTCTTATCAAATGAGTGCAGAGCAGTCTTATGTGATGAGTACAGAGCAGTTTTATCAAATGAGTGCAGAGCAGTCTTATCAAAGGCGTACAGAGCAGTCTTATCAAATGAGTGCAGAGCAGTCTTATCAGACGAGTACAGAGTAGTCTAATCTGACGGGTACTTGCAAGCAATTTCGATAATAAGGAGTTCCAACTCAATAATCACATTATGTCAGAAAGTCAGCCGTAGGTCACTTTGATTTTAACACAATCAATCCGGCCCTCGGAGACCTTCAAGGTCTTTTTACCGGCCCTCGTCACACAAATGTTTGCCGACCGCTGTGCGAGACAAATAGACCTCACGCTGGTCTCGCGTAGAGACAAAAATAAAACTCTATTTCAAATGAAACACGTTTCTAGTTTCAGTTACAATGAAAGACTATTGTAGTCAAAGAAATAACAATGTCACGGTCACGAATGTCCATCAGCTGAAATTAGTTGATGAGTTGTGTAAATTGTACTTCTGCGTCTCATTCATTATGTGCATTCATTATGTGCATTCATTATGTGCATGTGTTATTTGGAGTTTCACGTGATTAGGCCAGCCTCGAACTCATCCCAATTTCTTTCTTTTTTTTTTTTTACAAACATTTTTCAGAGGTTGAAGATGTCGTTAATGCTGTTCTCTGGTTGCTAAGCGACAGGTCCAGCTATGTCAATGGACTGGCGTTACCGCTGGAGGGAGGCATGGTCGTGGGTTAAGACGTCTACAGTATATTGCTGGCTGATGACCAAAGACTAAATTTGGAGCTAAATTTGCTTAATTCCCGGACTACGATATCAATCCAATGGGATTATTTTTGTTTTTTTTAAATTTTACATTTGTGGGATTTCAGTAAAAACTTTAAACAAATCAAATCAACTTGCCTAAAATCTATGCCTAGCAATGGGTATTTGGTGTTGGCGAAATAAAATTATTTCATATTTATCTTTCACTCTATTATATTTCATTGATTTCAATGTGACATGCCATTCATGGTCAATGTAATTCCATTCATGGTCAATGTAATGCCATTCATGGTCAATGTAATGCCATTCATGGTCAATGCAATGCCATTCATGGTCAATGCAATGCCATTCATGGTCAATGCAATGCCATTCATGGTCAATGTAATGCCATTCGTCTCTTGCTATCTAATAAAAGAATTGTAATATAAAATTTGACTACATTGTGTTCTTGAACTTGTATGGGATTATACGATAATGGGATTATACATCTGGGATTATTCAACAATGGATTATAAATTGGGATTATGCAATAATGGGATTATACATTGGAATTATGCAATTGTAGGATTATGAAATGATGGGATTATACATTGGGATTTCGCAATAATGGAATTATGCAGTATGGAATTACACAATATAGGGATTATACATTGGGATTATGCAATAATGGGATTATACAATAATTAGATTAAACATTCGGATTATGCAGTATGGGATAATACATTGGGATTATGCAATAACGGGCTTATTTAGTATGAGATTACACAATAATTGGATTATACATTGGGATTCTGCAATGATGGGATTATACAGTACGGGATTATCCAATAATGGGATTATACATTGGGATTATACAATAATTGGATTATACATTGGTATTTTGGAATAATGTTAAGTGAGAGCGCATGTCCATCCTGAGTTGTTGTGACACTATGACGTGTGGGGGGGGGGGGGAAGGACTTTGGTATTCAGAGATCGGAGTCTGAGACGTCCAATGATGAGAAAGCAGGATACAAGCTGTGATTTTGTTTGTAGTTAGTGCGATTCAGTCAGTTAGAAATTGTGAGAGACACTAGGAACGATTACTGAAAGTATTTTTGTCTTCCTTATAAACAAACACAAGAACGCATGGCCAAATAAAATCTGGATGATGTTTCTTCTGATGAAGTTGCCCAACTATGGAAATGGTGTCACAAATGTTGACCATGTTTTTGGAAGCGCCCTACAAAAGTGAAGCTGGAGTCTCTGTAATGGTCAACGTCACGGCCAAAAAAACAACAACATAACGCTAAGACTGGTGAACATTTAGGGCGAGGGGGGGGGGGGGCTACAGAGAACCGCTTCAAAATGAGAACATCGCACGTATCATTCAAATCAAAACGTATCATTCAAAGAGGGCTACAGGTTGTTCTTCGTTTTATTCATATTCTTGATGAGCCGACAGACGGAAGTTGACTTGGGAGACAATCCGCGACCAATATACCGTTGGACACATCTCCAGTCTTATCGCTAACCCATCACCAGCCGACCATAATGCTTTTGGATGTGTACATCTTTATACATTAAGGTAAGAAGTATTAAAAATAAGAATAATTTATGAAAAATGTATGTTTAAAAAGAAGGTGTCATTTGCGGCCCTCGGGTTCACCACGGGGGAAAACTGTTGGGCTACGTGGTCAAAAAGGGTGTACAGCACTGATATAGAGTATACACATATAGACAGCACTGATATGGAGTATACACATATAGACAGCACTGATATAGAGTATACACATATAGACAGAACTATAGAGTATACACATATAGACAGCACTGATATAGAGTATCACATATAGACAGCACTGATATAGAGTATACACATATAGACAGCACTGATATAGAGTATACACATATAGACAGAACTATAGAGTATACACATATAGACAGCACTGATATAGAGTATACACATATAGACAGAACTATAGAGTATACACATATAGACAGCACTGATATAGAGTATACACATATAGACAGCACTGATATAGAGTATACACATATAGACAGTACTGATATAGAGTAACACATATAGACAGAACTATAGAGTATACACATATAGACAGCACTGATATAGAGTATACACATATAGACAGCACTGATATAGAGAATATACGTTTAGACAGCACTGATATGGAGAATACACATTTAGACAGCACTGATATAGAGAATACACATTTAGACAGCATTAGAGGATAGAAATTTACCAAAATCTGATCATGTGACAAATGTTAATATCTCTGCCAAACTACTACTAAGGGAAGCCTGATTTAATATTGTCTTAACAATCATGGGCGCATAAAAGCATCTTGGTGCAGTGCATTGAAACACAATTCACTTACAAAAGTAAAAATTGTGTGTTTCAGAAGTAGAGACTTGGCCGCAGCATGTAGACAATAGTGGAACACGCCTTCCAAATTATCAGCCGTGACTTGTTTGTTAGAGTTCCAGTTTCTGGCAGTTGTGTTCCACACTTTAAAAAAACAAAAACTCTTAGTACATTTTAAATAAATTTGTGTGCGCCATGTTATTTTAGGCGTACACATTACTCCAGCCATCACGTAGGCCTCGAATGAGCTTGTTATTTCATGTCACCCCACGTCGGCGAGAGAAGATATCCCTGAAATCTCTCACTTGTATGACTATCCCCTAGTTGATGGCTTATTTTTTTTTCTTTCTACTTTGCTTCTTTTTCCCACTCAATATTTCTAATTACTATTATGCGAAGCCACTGTACAGATTTGAGCCCAAATGAGTGAGGGTATCTCATAATAATAAGTCGTCATTCATAGTTAACTAAATTTATACCTCCCGTCTTGTAATCCATAAAATGTCTTTCTTTTCGTTACATTTGACCGAGAAACCCCTACCCAGAGCGAAAACCAAAAAGTTGCCAAGTTGCCACTTCCAAATGTTCATTCATCTCTCCGGAATAGAAAATTTAAATTTCAAGGGACGCAAATTATAATGCAGATTACACTAAACATTGTTATTTCCCTTAACCATAATCAAATTGAGAAAATAATAATATTGACACGACAGCGATGAATGCGTTTTCTTTATTTCATTGTGCTGTCAAGTGAGCGCTGCCGACTGCCGACTCAATGAAATATAGAAATATTCTTTTTTTTTTTTTTTTTTTTTTTTTTTTTATTGACAGAACTAAGATGAACCTGGTGGGACCAACAAGTTTACGAAAGAAATTTCAAATAATGTCCGATTCAATATCAGTGATCTTCACCACAGGACCGTCACGTGATTTTTTAGGCCTCCTGCCGCTCTTAGGTTTTTGTGCCCCCCCCCCCAATTCATGTATTGTTCAATTCGTTTTCCACATAACAACGTGGGCCCCTCAAATATCAACAGCCCCCTGCAGCCATAAGGGTTGCAGGCCCCATGTGACGGCCCTGATTCACTACTCTTACTTTCAGACCTGTTCGCATGCCGTTTGTAACATACAATGTCAGCATTCTCCCGACCCCCCCCCCTTTTTTTTTTACTCTAACATCAGTTCAATGTGCAGGGTTTGCTGGCTAAGTCAAATATTCCCAAGTAGTGTCCCATGTCATAGATACACTGTTGACACTTATATCAAAAGTTATAAGGCTGTTGCGTTAAAAGTCAGGTAAGAAATAATTCTGAGTAAAGCCAATGTATCTTATACGTAATCTTGTGGGTTATCCTAGGCTAAGACCCGGATTAAGGCCAATAAGGCCACACTAGGCTGTTTGTCAATCAGTTATGACGACCTTGACATTTTATCTAAAAAATAAGATTTAGTCACCATGTAATTTTTTTTTTACAAATGAAATACAAATTCTAACTTGAAAACACAAATTCTGAATTAGTTTTTTAAGAAATAGCCTTTCAGATTCATTTCCAGTTGGGGCAGCTTCTGCTATCTTCAAAGTGGCTCCCCATGACATTACATGTCATAAATGTCAGTTGCTGGAGAGGGATTAATGCTCTTAACGTCGAGGTCCTTTCCCTGAAGCAAATGCTTCCTCGCATCCCCCCCCCCCACTCCCAGAGTCCAACGCTATGGAATTCAAAGTGGCCCCCCAAGACATTACATGTCATAAATGTCAGTTGCTGGAGAGGGATTAAAGCTCTTAACGTCGAGGTCCTTTCCCTGAAGCAAATGCTTCCTCGCATCCCCCCCCCCCCACTCCCAGAGTCCAACGCTATGGATTTGTGCGAACTCAAAATGACTTACATACACGAAATCAAAACACAAAAGTGATAACGTTATCATTAATCAATTCATCCACTCTTAGCGTTTATGAAACGAATTTCGTCTCAGCCCCAATTACACTCGCCAAAATAAACAAGAGGCTACAGGAATGCCCCATGTCTTTTCTGACGTATCAATCGCTCAGCACTCTAGTGATAAGGTACCAAATACCGTGCCTCAGGAACCAGTTCCTCGCACGGGGTCACCAGCACGCACACCAACTGGGCCGTTGATATCCACGAAGGGCCACTTATTGATCGGTGCGCGATCCAAACTAATCAAAGACGGAACTGGGCGAGGGTACCGTGTACCGTGTTGTTACAGATCGTGGTAAATTTTGGTGTGACCCGTTGAGACCGTTGAGGAGTTGTTGAAGTAAGACGTGACTGATTTCCCTATGAGTTTGTGCTTGGGAACGGTAAGTAACTAGATTGTGAACAGCGAGTGATTTTATGAGACAGCGAGTGACTTTATAAGACAGTGTGTGATTTTATAAGACAGCGAGTGATTATATAAGACTTATAAGTCAGGCGTATACGCATTAAGTGCTGTCGCAATTTTATTTTAAAATCAAGTATCACGAAGTCTAAACTTTTGAACTTTTGGCGGTTTCCATAGAATAGTTCAAGTCAAACCTGACAGATTTATTTTGACTGATGCCATTTTGATAAGCTACGTGGAATTACGCAATACTTAACACTGGCAGCTAGTGAAAAAGGTCGGGCTGATTTTAACCGCAGATACTAGAGAGAGGTCTTGCCTTGCGGACCGAATCAATAACACTTTGCTATTACGGTCTTAGATCAGGGCCAGTGGTTGAGTGTTGAATTGTATCCTAGAAAACCCGTTCCGCTCGCGCAAACACGTGAGTTCATTGTGGTTGGAGTATTCGGCGGTTCATTTGTAAGGGAAACAATTGTCCCAGCAGTTAGTGTTGTCTCATTGGCACAAAGACTTGACACATTTAAACCAGTGTTAAGAGTGGAACTGAAATGTTACTTAGCACTGTGTGGCAGTTTACAGATCCTTTCAGGACTGCGTTAGCTTTAGGAGTACCACGGTGTTTGAGAACTGTTAGCTGAGACTTGCCCCAACTCTTTCAAAGTCTCCAAACACACGATCCACAGTTCTCTCCTCTGTCTCTCCCCCCCCCCCGGCACACACACAGTCTCTCTATATATATTTATATATTTACATCTTTCTCCCCATCTCCACCACTCTTTCTCTCTCTCTTTCTCTCTCTCTTCACCACTCTCTTTCCACCACTCTCTCTCTCTCTCTCTCTCTTTCTCTCTTTCCTCCACTCTCTCTCTCTCTCTCTCTCTCTTTCTCTCTTTCCCCCTCTCTCTCTCTCTCTCTCTCTCTCTCTCTCCCCCTCTCTCTCTCTCTCTCTCTCTCTTTCTCTCTTTCCCTCTCTCTCTCTCTCTTCCCCTCTCTCTCCCCCCCCCTCTCTCTCTCTCTCTCTCTCTTTCTCTCTCTCCCCCTCTCTCTCTCTCTCTCTCTCTCTCTCTCTCTCTCTCCCCCTCTCTCTCTCTCTCTCTCTTTCTCTCTTTCCTCCACTCTCTCTCTCTCTCTCTCTCTCTTTCTCTCTTTCCACCACTCTCTCTCTCTCTTTCTTACTTCCTGACTCATAAACACCCTTGCCTATAAACACAAGACTTGGAGCCCACCTTTACTGAAGTGGCGTTAGACTGAATGGCGCCCCAAAGATAACACTACAATTGTCTCCATACCCGCTAAGGTTTCTCTCTCGCGCGCACGATTTTCAGTGAACAAAAGACGATTTGGGACTTTTCCCATCCCGGGATATACCGTGTCCAAACATTTAGTAATACAATTTTCTTGATTTATTTTTAATTTCATTAAGTCACAGATTGTCACAAATGTGGCTGGACCTGTCAAATCTAGTGAAACTGCGCTGAATTACTAAGCTCGGTAGCTCTCGTACAGAAGTTCTCAAGTGTTTTCAAGACACGACCACATTCATATGGAAGCAAAGTGAGTCCCATGACTTCCTGTGTCAGACAACTTTTATAATACGTTCACGTGCTGTGGGTTCTCTCCTCCCAAAATCCACATAGGAAGACACTTACAAATAAAGATACATTTATAATCATTAATATTTGTTTAAAATTCGAAACGAAACCTTTGTTTAAACTTTAATGTCTTAAAAACATTTGCTTGTTAATATTTAGTGATGGATTCGAAACTAACATTGGCGACCTCTGAAGAATGCAAAACTAATACATTTTTATGTTGTTGTTTTTTTTACTACAGGTGGTTAAATCCAAATTTTGGTAACGAGGATAGTAGTAGCTAGTAGGTTATCCATTGCTAGGGATAATCAGTGCAAAATGAAACAAATGGTAGCAAGTGACCAACCTCTCAGCTAACCTTAACATTGTTGTCATTTATTAACAGAAAACAACAATTAAACAAATATAAAAATCAACTCTTTTATAGACTAGTTTAATTCAGTTCATGATATATTTTAAATTAAATTAATTTTTTTCCTGGTGTGAGGAAAACTCTATTCACTTTTGCCTGGGAAAATCAAAAACCCTGAAAATGAGAAAACCTACTCACCAGGTATACACGACACATCCAAGCCCCAACTCCCACCCCAGTGGTGTTGCTAGGGTTGATCCCTCCTGGGGCATTTGGCCAAAATGCAACCAATCTTCAATGTAAAGAAAAAAAGTACCGCCCGGGGGAACCACCAGTCCACACCCCATTCCTACGCCACCCCATTCCTACGCCACACACTTTCCTCCCCACCCTACCCCCCCCATGACAAACAACTGCAGATAGAGACACGCCTGCGAAACCCAGAGGGCCGTGGTAGAGACCAACCCTACAAGACCACCCCCCAAAAGACCAACCCCACAAGACCAACCCCACAAGACCAACCCAACAAGATCAACCTCACGGGACCAACCCCACGAGACCAACCCCACACGATCCACCAATAATCATAATTACGGTTTGATCAAGTCGACCTGAAATGTAAACATGTCCAATATCAGCGGTAAAGGTAAACTATCGAGAGTTTCGGTGCAGTAACCCCAATATCAGACAGCACCCCCTTCCCCACACACTTTTTTTTACAGCACATCCACTTTACAGCACACATCAAACAACTGAACTTCAGCAGCTCTTCGGAGATTTTGTCGTTTCGTTTTGTCATCATGTCACTCTTTAAATGTTCATCGTAACGTTCCTGATGCAGTGTCAGTGCTGTCAGGTTTGAATTCGTTTCCTGAAATGTATCATTAAAATGGTATGTGCTTCACTAATAATCGTTGCTTTTCCAACCACTGTGTCACAACAGAGTAGTGTCTACCTTGCAGGATGTAGGTGTGTCGCGGCGAAAATAAGGGATACTGTACCAACATTCCCGCATGTCTTCGATAAGATTTTTTTTTTTTAATTGGAAATAAGAAAAGTTATGGGTAAATTTATTTTTTTTTAAAAGAAAGACTTCTTCAATATTTGTGAAGATATTGGGTAGAAACTACACATAGACGATTGTCTGCTCTGGTGAGATCGTCTGGTTTTGATGAGATCGTCTGGTCTGATGAGGTTGTCTGGTCTGATGAGGTCGTCTGATTTTATGAGATCATCTGGTCTGATAAGGTCGTCTGGTCGTCTGATGAGGTCGTCTGGTCTGATGAGGTCGTCTGGTCTGATGAGGTTGTCTGGTCTGATGACATCGTCTGGTCTGATGAGATCTTCTGGTCTGATGAGATCGTCTGGTCTGATGAAGTTGTCTGATCTGATGAGATCGTCTGGTCTGGTGAGGTTGTCTGGTCTGATGAGATTGTCTGGTCTGATGAGATCGTCTGGTCTGATAATGTTGTCTGGTCTGATAAGGTTGTCTGGTCTGATAAGGTTGTCTGGTGTGATGAGGTCGTCTGGTCTGATGAGGTCGTCTAGTCTGATGACATCGTCTGGTCTCATGACATCGTCTGGTCTGATGAGGTCGTCTGGTCTGATGAGGTTGTCTGGTCTGGTGAGGTCGCCTGGTCTGATGAGGTTGTCTGGTGTGATGAGGGCTCTGGTCTGATGAGGTCGTCTGGTCTGATGAGATCGTCTGGTCTGATGAGATCGTCTGGTCTGATGAGGTAGTCTGGTCTGATGAGGTTGTCTGGTCTGATGAGGGCGTCTGGTCTGATAAGGTCGTCTGGTCTGATGAGGTTGTCTTGTCTGATGACGTTGTCTTCTTTCTGAGAAACGATTAGAGGGAAATGATGTTTGAATTTTTCAAAGGAAAAGGAGCAAAATAATTAATGTGATTTATTTCAAAACCAAATGGACATATCATACTGACATATCATATTGACAAATTATGCTGACAAATCATGCTTATATATATTTTAACATATCATGCTGACATATCACACTTAAATATCCTGTTGACATGTTATACTAACATATAATATTGACAAATTATACTGACAAATCATGCTGAAATACATTTTAACATATCATGTTGACATATCACACTTAAATATCATGTTGACATGTCATACTGACATATCATAATGACTTAACATTCTGACATAGCATGTTGACATATCAATGCTAATTATTTATACTGACATATTATGACATATCACGCTAAACATATCATGCAAAACATATCATACTGACATATCATGATGAGATATTTGAACTTTGGATGAAGTAAGCACAAGCATGGAATGAAAAGGTAAAATATGTTAATTTTCCTCTTACTGTGTCGCGAAGTAATTTATGTCTGATAAATTTGGAAATGAATTGTACGATAAGCCAACGTAAGTAATTTATTGAATGGCTGGGTGTGTAGATGCATTGTACTATAAGCCAAAGTTATTTACTGTCTGACGATGTAAATTATGTTAAAGTTAGATTAGTTATGTTTTGAACAACAACAACAACCCTTATAGAGCAGATGCGCAGAGGAGCGAAAATTGCATTTTAACATTTCTATCTCGCATTTCATGTGTTAGACTGACATAGTACGTCATTGGTAGATGGAATACCTGGATGCATGGCTCCATGGCTTAAACAACTTGGGGACCTCTGAACTAGAGTAATAGATCTAACCTTGTTGCGGTTTAAATTAAAAAAATAAACTCCTATTTTTTTAGCACAAACAATACTCATGCAAATGGAGTCTTAATGAACACATGGTGAGAAAACACAAATAATAATATGGGTCAATAGTTACAAAGATGTCTTCATTGTCGATTAGTCTTATTTTATATCATAAATATTGTTTGAAATCAAGCAAACTGTAAAATGCTATTTTATTTAAAGTTAAAGTTTGAAACCACCTGTTTTAATAGTCCACTTTGCTCTTTGCACTCTTTACCCCAAACTACTCTCCGGTCGACACACGTAACTTGTTTCTTATCAATCCTTTTTAATACTTATCGCATTCTTCCTACACCACATGGCACTTCTCTCCAAACTTGACAGAACTTACATTTTTCTATTTAATGTACGAATACAAGCTAAATGACATCACCAAACATATGAAGCCCATGTGACCCTGTTTCCCGGGTTAAAATACCTCCCAATATTATCAACCCTCCCTCCAAAAGTATTGTCCTACTTATGACCCCGTTGTCCTACTTGTTGCCCCGTTGTCCTACTTTTGACCCCGTTGTGATACTTATGACCCCGTTGTCCTACTCGTGACCCCGTTGTCCTACTTGTGACCCCGTTGTCCTACTTATGACCCCGTTGCCACACGGTATCTATCAATCATTTAAATGTTGTTGTGGTGTCCCCTCTGATTGCCTTTTGCTATTTATGTCCGATGTTATCATTGATCTCATTGATTAGCTCATCGATCGGAGGTTTCCAGAGTAAAGTAGAACAACACACGCGTGCACCGTGTCGGTTCTGTGCTGACGCATATAGTACACTTTCATGATGTATGACATGAAAGACTAGCTCACCATTATATGATATATGACATGAAAGAACTAGCTCACCATTGTATGATATATGCCATGAAAGAACTAGCTCACCATTATATGATATATGACATGAAAGAACTAGCTAACCATTAAATTATATATGACATGAAAGAACTAGCTCACCATTATATGATATATGACATGAAAGAACTAGCTCACCATTAAATTATATATGACATGAAAGAACTAGCTCACCATTATATGATAGATGACATGAAAGAACTAGCTCACCATTAAATTATATATGACATGAAAGAACTAACTGGCTCACCATTAAATTATATATGACATGAAAGAAGTAGCTCACCATTATATGATATATGACATGAAAGAACTAGCTAACCATTAAATTATATATGACATGAAAGAACTAGCTCACCATTATATGATATATGACATGAAAGAACTAGCTCACCATTAAATTATATATGACATGAAAGAACTAGCTCACCATTATATGATAGATGACATGAAAGAACTAGCTCACCATTAAATTATATATGACATGAAAGAACTAACTGGCTCACCATTAAATTATATATGACATGAAAGAAGTAGCTCACCATTATATGATATATGACATGAAAGAACTAGCTAACCATTAAATTATATATGACATGAAAGAACTAGCTCACCATTATATGATATATGACATGAAAGAACTAGCTCACCATTAAATTATATATGACATGAAAGAACTAGCTCACCATTATATGATATATGACATGAAAGAACTAGCTCACCATTAAATTATATATGACATGAAAGAACTAGCTGGCTCACCATTAAATTATATATGGCATGAAAGAAGTAGCTCACCATTATATGATATAATATGACATTACAGAACTAGCTCACCATTAAATTATATATGACATGAAAGAACTAGCTCACCATTATATGATATAATATGACATGAAAGAACTAGCTCACCATTAAATTATATATGACATGAAAGAAGTAGCCCACCATTATATGATATAATAATTACAGAACTATCTCACCATATATGATATATGACATTACAGAAATAGCTCACGATTTTATGATATCTGACATAACAGAACTAGATCAACATCATATAATATATATGACATTACATAATGAGCTCACCATTATATTATATCACATAAACAGTATGCAAACAGCTCGCCATCTTAAGACTTATGACATTAAGAAACATTGTAAAATAGTTTGACACAGGTACCGCCTGGTATAGTCTAGTCACTAGAGCACAGGTTCTCATCCCCTGGGACCTGACATCAAATTGGGTTGCGAACGGATTTTTGTGTGGTAGCTGATGGAAACAATAGACTAAGAGAGATTGGAATGTGTAAATAGTTTTATTTTTTTAAATGGTGTCTCACAGTTTGAGTAACAGTTCCAATCATGACAGTAAATCTGTCGATAATACTGAAAAATCTAGTTTCAATATGTTTTCCTTGCCAAGAATTTACCGTATTTAAAAACCTTTTTTTATCAAATGATCGTGGCCAGTGAGGGAGAAGGCTCAGTTTGTTTCGATAAAAATGATGTTGTGACTTGAAAACGCTAGAGAGCATGTGTACTTGAGCTACTGAGCGCAATAGTTCAGCGAAGTTAGTTACATTTTACAGGTTCTCGCGTATAGCGACAATTTTTGACAATCTGTGACTTGCTGAAATAAAAGAGAGGAGAAAAATAAATTGAATCTAATATTTTGTAACCGGGATAGAAACATTTCCCGAGAAATCATTTGTTTTCTAAAAATCGTGTGGGATCCCAGCTTGAGAACCCCTAGCCCCGCCAAAATGCCTCCAACCAACGCTTGAAAAATTCCTTCCGACAAACAAATCGTCTATTTTTTTTTTTTTAAATCACTGAATTCAGGTATACTCCAAAATGCACTTCTTGATTTTAAAATATTCACACATTTTTACCGCTTCCCTTTTAGGATTACAAACTCTGAAGTTGTCCGTAAATTCCGCCCCTCCATATAAAGACGAACCCATTCGCCCCCCCCCCCTTTCCACGCCACTGGCAGTGGTGTTGCTAGAGTGTTTGGCGTCAGGGGACAAGATTAATTTTACCCAGTCAAATTTGAAACCCATTATTTTCATCCATTAAATACCAGAAAAGCCAATTTTGGTGCCCTCGCTAGTCTGGCATCCGGGTAAATATGTTCCCTATGCCCCTCTTAGCTGCGCCTCTGTTCACTGCAACTTCCTACCCAAAATTTGAAATCTCCCCCCCCCCCCCCCCCCCAAAATTGAAAAAAAAAAAAATCCCCCCCCCNTTTTCAAACAGCACACCTTTCATGTGACATCATAAAATATTGGTGTAGGAAGACTGACAAGGTTTGGGGGTGGGGGGTGGGTGCGGGGGTACGTCATGAGTATCACTTACCTTATTTGGGGCGGGGGGTGGGTGAGGGGGTACGTCATGGGTATCACTTACCTTATTTGGGGTGACGTAGACGGTCCAATTTATATGCTTCAAATCGCTTTTGTGTGTGTGTGTTTATGCTGTATGTACTGCAGCTTTCATTAATTAAGGACGGCAGAGTCAAAGTTAACTCATTGCGTCACAAACTCACCAGCTTTTTCACCCCTGGAACACGAGTACAGCTACACATTTTTCGATGTGTTTCTATCATTGCTATAACACTGGCATCCTCTTTACCCCACCATCCCCCCATAGTGTCATTGCCAAAGCAGCATCATTATCAGAGCGTAGAGTTAGCCGTTGCCTGCTATTTCATTTATTTACCCCTGCACCTTCTCTGCTTCCCCAGACTCTGTCGTGGTGCCATGGGTTGTCATGTGAAAACAGTCAGCAAGATTCTCTTTCGACTTGGTCAGCTGATCCTGCTGGGTGGCATGGTGTGCTACCTGGTATCCGTGGCCACGCCCCACTGGGTGGACCGTCCCACCGTCGACGACGCAGCGGAGAATATCAATCTAACGCTGGTACATTATTGGTTTCTTTCTTGTAAATGAATTTTAACATTGGGTATGTACAAAAGTGTCAATGAAAGGAAACGAAACATGCGTAAAATATATATATATATATTTAGAAATGCTTTTAGAATGCGATTTTCAAAGAGTTCATGATTTTGTAAACTGTTCCTGAAAAGTTAGAGAAATAAAACTCGTTCAACGGACTTCCAAAATTAAAACAAAAAGACCCCCCCCCCACCCTGGGATTCTTTGAATACCATTGGCTTAGCATTGGCTTAGCATTGGCTTAGCATTGGCTTAGCATTGCTCACGTTTTGATGCATCTATTCCATTCAATTAAAATGCTCCGTTCACACGATCAAATTTTCGTCAACTTTTCCTCAAATTTGCGTCACATTTCTTTTTGAACGCATTATTTTTGTTTTACTAAACGTTCAGTGTGACGTCAAAGTTCTACGTTATGATGATATGATGGAATTACTTAGCTACAGCCCCGTTCAAACGATGCGTTAACTCCCCAGCTAGTCAAATTTCTTGAGAAAACATGCCATCAACTATCGCAAATTATAAGAATCCCAATTAGCACTACCCAACCCCACTCCACTGTACGCCGACAAACACTTTTTTCCACGCCCCTGGAATAAATTAACATGCTAATACCCCACCCCCACTTTTACACCACAGAGTTACTGCATCATATTTCACTTTAGACTATTTCCACAAAACAAAAGAAATATGTTACGAGCCCAATGCACTTTTTAAGAATTTTCTTGAGCGCAGTTATCGGGAAGTTTATTCAGTGAAAGCGTTAATGACTGGACTGGTTGATTGATCAATTGTTCCAGTCCAGTCATACAGACTTGTGTATTTTCTTGATAGGTTACAGTTTATCAATGGGAACATTAGTGTGCATTGGGGGTAAATTTATGTCAATATTTCATTGATTTTTTCTTTCCATCCTCCTAGACATTGGTGACAAAAAACTTTGGTATCTTTAAGGCTTGCCGACAAACTGCATCTGGTAGATCTAATAAAGGTGGTGACGACAGGAATGACCATGACGATTGTGGTAGCTTGTGGGATAATATCAATTATATCAGTAAGTAGATAGCTTGTGGGATAATATCAACTATAATATCAGTAAGTAGCTAGCTTGTGGGATAATATCAATTATATCAGTAAGTAGCTAGCTTGTGGGATAATATCAACTATAATATCAGTAAGTAGCTATCTTGTGTGATAGTATCAACTATATCAGTATGTATCTTTCTTGTGGGATTATATCAACTATATCAGTAAGTAGCTAGCGTGTGGGATAATATCAACTATATTAGAAAGAAGCTGGTGCCAAGGACGTGGCAAGCAAAAGCTGCTACTCGGAAAAATCCGAATTTAGGCGCTCTTAACCCAAAATTACCATATTTCTTATTTTAATACTCATATTATTACCCACACACACACACACTGACTTTACCGGATATATTTACAAAGAAATTTGTTCAACGGAACATTTGTTCGAACGGAAATTTTTATCGAACGACCGTATCTTCGAAATGAAATAATGGGGGGGGGGGGGGTTGCCCCCCAATTTTTTTTTAATTTAAAAAGTTTTCTTTTTTACCATTTTCGCGCTCTACCTTTCCCTTTGAAAAAAAGAAATGAAATAATGGGGGGGGGGGGGGTTGACCCCCAATTTTTTTTTAAATTAAAAAGTTTTCATTTTTACCATTTTCGCGCTCGAACTTTCCCTTTGAAAAAAACATCAAATCAATCAATAAATTTTCTTCGTGTAAGAAACTTGCGTTCAAACCCATTTCTTTCAAACACATTTCCGGATACTATAGTAAATAAGTACCCCTCTTATTGGGCGTGCACTATGCACGTACTTATTTTACTTAATGGTTAATCCGGGCCACTTCGGCCCGGTGCAGACGACCAGAGTCAACAAGAGCTTAAAGTTATAGCCAACATGCCGGTGCTTGTCAGTTGATTGTAAGCTTGACTTTCAAGAAACTGTACACACGTGATATACGTCTGTGGCGTAACCGAAATATTGACTATGAATGTTACATTGATTGAATTTGAAGACGTTCAACGCATATTAATCGTTCATGAACTTTATCTGCGACATATCTTGTTGTTGAGCACAGACACGCACCTGGTTGGGACAACCATAGCACTTGTCAGGGGCCCCGGCTTGATAGGGCCCCACCGATTTTCGAGTTTTAAAATATACGCACATATTTGAAACACGAAAGGGGCCCGCACTCTGTCAGCTGCCTGGGGCCCAGAATGTCCTAAGTACGGGCCCCGCACTCTGTCAGCTGCCTGGGGCCCAGAATGTCCTGAGCGCGGGCCCCGCACTCTGTCAGCTGCATGGGGGCCAGAATGTCCTAAGTGCGGGCCCCGCACTCTGTCAGCTGTCTGGGGCCCAGAAGGCCCTGTTGAGCATGAACAATACGTGGAGAGTCGATACGCACATTTTATTGTAACTTGATTTTTTAAATTATATTTATTTTTCTGTTTCGTGTTTTGTCTTTTCTGCTGAAGAAGGCTTTTGGGCGAAACGTTATCTTTTTATGATCATTTTCTTTCATTTCAAGATTCGACGTACCTTCTTCCACTATTGTAATTGCAAAAAAAAAAGAAAAAAAAAAAAAAAAAAAAAAAAAAACCCCCCCCCCCCCCCAAAAAAAAACAGGCCACGCCCCCTAAATATTCCTGGAAGAACCGTCCCACCGAGAGTACCGGTATTTACATTTCTGTTTTCCACTTGTTTCGGATTGCTATTGGCTATTACTACCGGTACTAGACAGCAGGTCGTAATGGCGAGAGCTGCTTTGAATGCATGTGGCTTTGCCTCAAAATGACTATGTCCCGGGTTTTTATTAATAATTGTATTGATATACCCCATTCTCTTTCACAGGTCCTCACGCAGCTAGGTATGTTCAGTTTGTCATGGTAGCGGCAGGCATCATGTATACTCTGGGATTTCTTCTTGAGATTGTACAGGTGGTGCCAATGAAGAAGTTTCGAAATTTCGTCGCTAAGAATCGGATGGTTGAAATGTTTGTCAGTATTGCAAGTGAGTTTTGTTTTTTTTCCATGGAAAATTTATTAGTAGTAGTATTAATTTGATCAGAGTAATTTATGTTACATTTTAGATTACCCTGCAATATACCCTAGATTGTGCATTCAAATATGCGGTAATTTTAAAGAAAATGAAATTGTATATAAAAGTAAGCTTTTGAGAAATCCAAAATATCTTGCAAAGTTCAGACAAAGGGGCTCATGAAATCAGTTAACACCAATATCAGTATTGCGTTAAACAATGTGAATATTAAACATTTGCTACAACTGCACAACGTGATGTTTAATATCAAGTAACAAGTATGACCATAAGGGGCGGCGGGGGGGGGGACTGCAATCTGGTTAGGTACAAGGAAATATGGGAAACAATTTATGGGAATAAAATTGAAAAAAGGACGTAACAAAATAATTACAGAGTTGTCAATAAGCCTACTTCAAAAAACCGCAGTAGAAGTTACGACAAGGGCTGGGCCATCACCCCCATTGTTTCCTGTACCAACACGCCCGTCGCTGTGAACTTAGAGAACAAACTGATACGGTACACACTTACGGGACCCAGACACCATATGATGTGAATTTTATGTTCTCCTTGTCATGTTAAATATTTTGTCCACCTCCTTTTCACAAGCAATCACTAAAGAGTTACTTTTTCTCTTACCCCCTCCCCCCCCCCCATTACCTATATTAACTCTCTTACCACATTCCTCTTGCTATCCTCTCCGATACTACATCGCAGCTAAGTTTTTATTTTAATATTCGTTTGTGTTACCCATTTGTTTGCTAAAGAAGGCATCTTGTCGACACGTTTGTTGTATCTGTTTGTTTTTTTTTTTTGGGGGGGGGGGGGTTTGCGTATTTTAATCTTATTTTTTAAGAAAATCTAGAACCTATTTATGGGGTATATTATTTAATGATTTATTTTTTTTTTTTTTTTTTTTTTTTTTTGGGGGGGGGGGGTTTGCGTATTTTAATCTTATTTTTTAAGAAAATCTAGAACCTATTTATGGGGTATATTATATAATGATTTATCATATTTGTATGTCAAGTAGAATGAGTTGGAACTTTGTATGGTAAAATAAAATTATTTGACTTTCTGTCTATGATAATAATATATTGTTTGTGTCAATGAATATGTTTTATCATTTCCAAGCTGTTCTGGTGCTTCAGGGCATGCTGATCTTTGCTGGTGAGATCAAGAACAAGGCACAACGTGTATCTGGACAAGAGGATGAGCAGTCCGGCTGGTCATTTGTCGTGGCATTAATAGGGGTACTGCTGAGTGTCTTTGGGCTGGTTTTGGTAACCATGTTTAGAGAGCTGCCGATGCCGAGCAAGAATGAAGATGGCGGTTCTTGGCTGAAACATTCATCAGGCAATGTGCCACAAACATCACTGCGGTCATGATGCAAGGGCCGTTCACTTACCAAATGACAGATGGGCTCAAGTTGTTACGCGTCAATGACTATTATTATGAGACTTGGCACCATATAAAATACACTGCGATCATAGCTGTGAGAAAATGTGCCTATTTGACAACTCATTCAGCTTCCTGGCTGATGACAAACAAATCTGGTTTGACAGGATTGTCTGTAGCATGGCAAAAGAAGTTATTCTACAGTATTTTCTTGACATTTACAGCTTTGGAAAATTAGTCACATAGTACTTTGAATTAATTGGTACCGGTAGTTTCAAATTGAACTTTGTCATTTTTATTGTTTAAATAGCGCACACATCATTTTCTGTTAATTTTTTAAAGATTTATTATATCAAGAGTTTAATTTTTTTTACAGGTACAGGGATAGTGATATTCTTTTGTACAATCTCAAGGGAAGTAAACTGTCAGAAAATTCCATTTTTATCAAATCAATCAGTGTAAAACAAAGGTCATTGATTTTTTAAAAGCATCCCTCAAAAAAGTATTTATTTTTAAACACTCAACAGTGCAAGGTCATCTTGTGCAAATTTTAAAATTATATTTAGTAAGTTCTCACATCTATAGATCATTGTTAATACCAGTACAAATTTTTAAAAATATAATAAAGGTAGCCAGATACCAGTACAGTACAGTGCCGGTACTAAAAAAAACAATTCATTTAAGTTAATGTGAAATGAATCATCAGGAAATGTATCTTATTGTCTTGTAAGATGAATCTGAGACACTTCAAGGTATTTAAAATTATTCCTGACAGTAGCATGGCGCTGAAGCATCTTAGTTGGATGGGATCCACTTTCACTTAAAGTAAGTCAATGTAAAAAAAACAACACCTAAAACACTGGTGGATTTTTGAAAAGTCCACTCTCCCTTATGATAATTTTAGTGACAGCAAAGACCATTATAATTATAGCGTATGATTTAAAATATATTAGTACGACTCTTACAAGTTTCATGCGGCCACTCCTGTTAATGTGATTATTTATTCCAACTGCAACTTTACTGTTTTTTGTCATACAATATAGCCTTATTTTAACTTTATTGATCTGAACATCTGCTGATATTTATATGAATATTTTTGAACTTTATATTTGTACTGGTATAAGAAAAATTATTTCAGGTTATCATCATGTTCAACTGTTATGTCTCTTTTTTATCATAAAAATATACTCTGTAAATTAAAATGCTTTAAGTAAAGTAATTTACTAGTGTTTATTATTGAAATCTTTTATAATTTAAAATTTCAACTACAAGAAGAAAAAAAAAACCTGAGGCTTAAAATCAAATAACATTTATTTGGACTTCAAGTAAGAAACAACAGACAATATATACCTTGAAAATGCCTGCATTCAAAACGTGACCAAAATATTGAAGACTAAAATTATTTTAGCAAATTTGTCTGTAGAACTTTATCTCAAACCATTAAACACATTTCTCCAACATTTTAACTCAAGACAGTTTGGTAAACGTAAAATTTTTTTTAATGAAATCAATTATGAGCATAAAGACAAAATTTGCAGGAACCAGTAACGCAGTGAATCTGTTGAGAAATATAGCCTAAGAAGTTTTACTAAAAACGCACCAAATTATTAGATGGGGAAAACCATGTGACAAAATACATTTCAAATATTCTACCACATGGTTGAGATGAATGGTAACACATGACCAACTTTCATAATATAATGAGAAACATTCAGCATTTCACACTTATACTACCAAATTAAGAAATAATATTCTTTAAATTTGTCATGCCATACATTAGTTACAGAGATGTAAAACTGATTCTCTGCATGAAAACATGTTCATCTACTCTGGTAAAATAAAAAACCAGTACACTTATTTTCCATGGGTTCAGAACACTCATCCAATGGTTCAACAAATCTGTTCATACAAAATGCACCAGGACATAATAGACGCTTACCTAAAAAATGCATTGATGCCCAAAACATGTTAAACTGTTATAATTTTAAAAACTCAAATAAAAGGGGGTGAGGGGAATAGGGTGTTCAGAGTAATCGCCTCATTAAAAAGTGTTAAACGGCAATGGAGAATATGATGTAATTTTGTAATTAAATTAGCAACAATCCCAAAGAGAGCTACTTTTTGTTTTCAGCCAAAAGCTAGCCAAGCCATAGGCAGGCAAAATAAAACTATAGGTATTTACAACATTGTTTTAATGTCCAGCAGACCCCAAACCGTTTTAGCTTCTGGGATTTGGTACCATGCCCATCCCTGGCAAAAGGTTGCTACTCCCACCAGATCCTGATACAGCTGCATTGGGTCCCAGCAAGATCTGACAAAGCAAAAGAAGATTGGGTTAAAAAACATTATTTTAAGCAAATCATGTGAACTAAATAAACATTTGTTTTCTAAAAATACTATGATAGAAAATTGAGCATTTATATTCTCGACAGTTTAAAGACCAAGTAGAGGAAAAAATACTATAGGAGAAAAACAAAAACCTAGAGGGCATTATGAGCAGTTTTTAAAAACCATGGAAAAAGAATTAGTAGCTAAGTCATGAAACATAGGCCCCAAATAACTATAATAATAATAATTAAAAAATCTGCTTATGTTAAAATTAGTGTTGAATTTTTATTTAGATTTCACTAGCAAAATTACTACTTTTAATAAAAATTTGACTGATCCTGCTGCTTATTTAGTTATGTATACTGAAAAAAATTATCCAAAATAAAATGGACATCTACTTATGAACAAAAATGAAAATAAACTTAAATGGTTGTAAAAATGTGTTCATAATACCTGTCTTTGTTGCTGAATCTCCTCCTCGTGTTGCTTAGCCCTCTCCGACTCAAATAGCACAGGCAGGACAAGAATAACCGCAGAGGAACTAGCAATCCATAAAATACTTCGCATCGCAGAGACACTTGTCTTGGTTGCTGATGTTAGGAATGAAATAGCATATGAGCATGACTTGCGAATTGGTTCTGGAAACATCTCCGTCAAACCAATGAGGCGTTCAGAAATACTTTCATCCTGAAAAATACAAATTTAATTTAATTATAAGATGTATTTATTTTATTGATAATTTTGTAAAATGCCCCAAGAAGTTCAAAGAAGTGCTGCCTTTGGCAAAACAATTAGGCCCTAAACACATAAATTTAGGTTTTAAAAATAAACTGTAAACAAACTAAAAAATTAAATAGCCTAATTTCAAAACAAAATTAATATGATCAGCCAAAATATGTTAAATAATGGAAATTCAATTAACTTTAAAAAAGCAAAGCCTTAAAAAATTTATTCAGTTAAAATAAGGCTGAAGACTGTTTAGTTAGTAAATTTAAACTACGAAAAAAAAAGAAAATTAATAGGCTGTAACTGTAACACTAACATAATTTTATAATTTCTCTAATATTGATTGATAAGTCCGATGTATATATCATTCCGCACTTTATCTGAACCAGGTCCCTTTAGACTTAATGGCTATTCTGATGTCATTTGTGGTAGTTTATTTTAATGGGAGTCGCTTAGTCACTTCCTTGTTTGGTCACGTGATGAGAGTAAGCCATCACTAGGCTACTACACACAACAAAAGATACTTCATCAGTGCTTCCCCAATGACCAATGTCATGTTACTTAAAAATTTTACCTTTCAAAATATTCTGGAATACACACGTTTTTTAAATGAAATACATAAATGTGACAATAAATATACTTCAGTTATGATTAAAGGAAGAAAGTTATTTAAAGAAAAATTTGTGAGCGATATTTGATAAGAACTATTAAAAAAGGACAAACCAAGTCGTACTTTAAAAATTCATAACTTTAAAACTACAACAGCTAAAAATATGATTTTGGTGTTATAATTATGTTTAAAATTAGCTCTATTCAACTGTGCCATTGGTTTATTTTTAAAAAATGTTTACATTTTTGACCAAGACCAAAGTATCTAAAAATAGTCCATTCCTAGCAGGTCCATGACGACCATGATAACAAATTTTGTCGTACAAACCCAACAATAATATTTTAATTATTTTTTAACAACCCAACCTCTCACTCTTATAGCCACAGCCTTCTATGTCAGACTATGTTATGCTCTATAATTGGGGACCAAGCCAAATACATCCTTTTACTTTTGCACGACCCCGGCAAGTTCAATTTGGCAACGGTTTTTTTTGTTTTGTTGCATACAAGGTCAATAAATTATGCACAACAATTGCACGGTGAACATTCAAATTCTTGTTTTAAAATATAATAAATGTTTATAAAAAATAGTAATACTGTGAAAAACAGTAAAATACAAAATAAAACCTCTTCGAACTCCTCATCATCTTCAATCGCTTTAGCTTCCACAAGTTCAGCCATCTTGCTAAGGCATGGAAACATCCACACATTACACACTTCCGGAAATAAATTGGCTCTTGATATCATTTCGCTTAATATCTCATTTTGTGTATTAGGGCAGTGTCTACTCTAATTAATCTAACTTGCGTATTGGATGGATTGCAGTTTTTAAAAAATGAGAAATAAATAAAATAATTGTATCCTACTTTGTGATAAAATTGAAAAAAAATTACTTCACTTTTATTTACTTTGTCCTGGTTTTGTATTGTAAATATACAATGGAACAAGATATGTTCGGGCTTGAAAAAAAAAAAAATGAAAAAATAGCTTTTGATAAGATAAGATAAGACAAGATTCTTTAATTGATCCAAATAGATGGAAATGTTTTTTGATAGCATTGCACATTTTCAGCTAAAAAATAAAACAATTTGAACACAAGACATTTATAATAAAATATTTCAAACAGCCATTCAGTGAGTTCTCTTAGCAAAATCGGGGACTCATTAGTTCTCATTCAGATGTGTGACTTCAGAGGAGGCATGCCGGTAAATTCGTACAGATTGGGGAACAAAACAATTTTTATATCTGTCAGTCCTCGCCCTGATGGAAAGAATTTGTCCCGAAGGGCCCGATTCTAAGTATCTGTGATGAAGAGGGTGGGATGTATCATCCAAAATGTGTTTAGTTTTGCAAAAAACATCTTTCTTCAAATAGTTCTTCAAGTAAAGGAGGTTTAGTTTGTGTTATGTTCCTAGCTTTCTTGATTAGTCGGTTTATGCGGTGTTTAATATCAGACGTTGAATTCCCACACCAGCAGGTAATATATCAAAATCTCCTTGATAACAATATGTTAGTGAATGTTCCCCTCCCCCGCCCTCACCCTTTTTTGTGTGTTGGTTTTGATATAGATAGAAGACTCTGCACCGGAATATCTTCAAGAACTGATTTATAAACATTTTACCCCGGTATCCTTAAAGAAAATGTGATCTTAAACACAGTCATTACTGAAAATTCCCAGTGTGAATGAAAAAGGTCTTACGGAGCGCACTCTTTTGAAGCGATAGCGCCAAAATTATGGAACAGTTTGCCTCACTCTTTGAGGGGAATTGAAAATGATAAAAAATCATTTTAAGAAACACTTTTTTGTTTAAGAAAATCAGAGCGCAGTGAGCATGCTAAAGTAGCATGGATACAAGCTCTTTATAAATATCCAATCAATCAATCAATATGATACTTAAGCAAAAAGAACAAAAACTGGATTGTGAATTTAACAAGTTTATTTTAGTTGAGCTATCTCCCTTTTAATTTATTCTTAGGATTAGGAAGGACCATGTGTCTCGACACTCAGGACACAATAATGAGCTCAGTTAAGTTTCAACCCCGCAATTAATACAAATCCAGGCAATTCAGGTTGATGGGTCTGTGTTTCATATTATGGAAAACTCAGATGTCTGCTTCTAAAATGCTATGTAGTGCAATCTTTAAAGAATCTGGTTAGTCGTTAATCATGAGCTGTAACCAGTACAGTTAAAGACTACAAACCATCTAGAGAATCTAGTGATCTGATATCCAGATGATTTATACATCTGACTTAACAATCAGTAATAGAGATATTAGACAATTTTAATACATTCTCCTCTCCTCCTCACACACACACACAAAATAAATAAAAAAAATCTCTCTATCTAATTTAAGGTATTAAAGTAGATCTATACAATAATGCTTAGTTAATAGAATTAAGCATTCGTGGCCCATGGTGGATTCAAATCTTTAAAGCTACGGGAGAAAACCCCGACAAAGTTCCGTAAGTAGGTGATATGACATTGTGTACAAGTAATATTCCGGTAACTACTGCGAGGCCCCTGATGCCAAGTTGTCTGTTATTTGGTATTTCCCTGAGCTTACCGCCTGCGGGCGGAGGCGGGAAACCGCTAATGGACGAAATCTAAAAGCTCATTTAAAAAAAAAAAAAAAAATGAAAAAACCTCACATAACTACCTCCACCACACTTCGTAATTTTGCCAGACACTCCCAGGAAAATGCTACAATGTCTTTTGGAGAAGGACAGCTAGCTAATCTCTCCTCAACCAATCTTACGACTCCATTACCCTCTGCAATTCCTCTACCCCCCCCCCCCCCACACACACTTTTTTCCCTTCACACTACCACCTTCCATGCACTCCCCGTTCTCATTCTGTTTTGCAACTATATAGATTATAGTTGATTGTTATTGAAAAGAAACTAAACTATAAAGAAAAAAGGTGTGAATGAAGGTGGGGGTAATACCCAAATTTAATGCTTAAAACCTCAAATGAGAAATATACTTTTTATGTTTCCATCTAAAAATGAAATGTAAACACCAAATTAGATCTCAGTGGCATTATGTGAATCTGTTAATAGTGATCAACGAATATAAATCGTTCAAAGTTACTTGAAACTTAATATTTAGTTAACAAACGGAATACCGTTGTCGGTATCCATGGGCGCCCGCAGGTAGTGGCAAGGTGGGGCACTTGCCCCCCCCCCCCCCGCTTGATTGGGTAAAAAAATTTTAAACAAAAAAAAAAAAAAAAAGAAATAAAAAAAAAAAAAAAAAAA